>OY821518.1:174469598-174810924 GCA_963682025.1 Cordilura impudica | reverse complement strand
TTTTGATTGTGATTTGATATATTGCATTTTGCATCGTTCACTTCGCTCTCGTCTTCGATTACTATCGGTCATTGGTGAAATCATAGTTGTTTTAATACACTTATCATCAATTTTTTTTAACCAAAATTTCAAAGATAAGAAAATTAAAGAACTAAATAGAAATTTAAATTTCGAATGGGAGTTGGATTTTTTCTTTATTTCTGTCAAAGATAAAATTATGTGGTTGTTGTGCAACACAGTTTTAAAAACTTTAAAAAATCAAATGCGAAAACGCTCTATTTAACTCATTAAGGCCCAGTTTTTGAGATGTAAGTTAAACCTAGTTTAGTTAAACCGAGAATTAATTTTGTCAGACATGTCCAAATTCATAAAGCAGTTAATGAATAAATTCTGGGTTTAACAAAACTGGGTTTAACTGATATCTCAAAAACTGGGTCTAAGATCATAAATATTTCAGTTTAGAAGGAGAAACTCGTCTAGCTGCTCTTGAAAAGTTAAAAAAAAGGAAAGCATCAAGAACAGGCGACTTTTGTTGCTTTTATAAAGAAAACTACTTATGCTGTTAATGTTACCTACAAGAGAGCGCAAACCATTTAGTGACGTCGTAATAATTAAGGAGGGCATTGTTGAAGCAGTGAGTACGTTAGATCTCGACAAAGTTGAAAAATATAAACAATTGCCTCATTCGAGAGGACCTATCACACATCGGCAGCACGAATTAGCTCAAAATGTAACGGAGCAACTTTGCGCAATTATAGAAAATGAAGAAATTTATTTTTCAATCACTTTAGATGAAGGTACTGATAATACCGATTCTGCGCAAGTTTTATATTTTATTCGTGCTGTAACCAAAGATTTTCAGTGGGTACATTAACTGGGAAAACTCGTGGAGTTGACCTTTTAAAAAACTTTAGAGAAGTATGTTGGCAATTAAAATTAAATTTAATTAATTTATTCAGATTCTGCACCGATGGCGCATCTTCTATGAGCGGTAAAAACGAAGGATTCGTTGCATTGTTAAAAAAAGAAAATTGTAACTTGAAAAATTAATATCTTTTCATTGCATATTGCACCAAGAAAATTTTTGCGCAAAATCTACCGTTTTAGAAGACGTCTTGGAGAAAGCTATTGCGATTGTCAATTATATTCGTGTAAACGCAATGCATCAGCGAGAATTTCGTTAGATGCTATCTTTAGATGATGAAACGTACAGTGTTGATCTGCCCTACTACTAAAAGGTTCGCTGGCTATCAACAGGACAGGTTTTAATAAAAATTTTAACTTTACGGAGACAAATTTTAAATTTTTTCAAGAACAATGAAAGCCATGATATCTAACAGATGAAATATTTTGCAGACATATTGCATTTTTATCTGATATCATCACAAAACAAAATGATTTAAATAGTTCTCTTCAAGGCAAAACGAAACATATACATGAAAAAATACTGACTCGTTCGGATATTTCTGCAGAACACTTTCCTGAACTAGCAAAAATGTTGAATGAGCAAACATCTGAAAATAAAATATTCGACGAATATATAAGTATCTTCGAAGAAGACAATGAAAGATTTGAAGATTTTGATGAGCATATTCCTGCAAGAAGCTAGTATTTGAGCCACATTTAGTAGATATATCTGAGGCACCTAAAGAACTACACATGGAGTTATTTGAGTTAGGTGAAGACTGAATTTAAAATATAAAAAAAAATTGAAATTTGAACAGCAATAACTTGATAAAGGTTACATTTATTGGTATTGGCGTCTCAGGATAAAAAGGTTCCCCACCTCTGGTCTATATGTCCTCAAATTTTAGATCTTTATCTATTATAAAACCTAGATATTTTATATTATCAACTTTTTCTATTATTTTATTATTAATTTTAAATATTACGTCGGAACTCATATTTATTTCAATTATTTTTATCTTCATTTAGTTTTAGTTTATTCATATTTAACCAGTTATTAATCCTATTTATGTCTTGATTCATCTTTGAATCAATTTCCTCATGGTCGAACTGGGTTCGATGAATTATCATTACTTCCCATGTGTACAATATTATTCTTAATTCTTATATCGATATCTTCTATATTTTCTACTTCATTAAATTGTAATTTTCTCATATTCTTGACGTCACTGATGGAGGTGCATTCCCATATTTGAAGTTGATCAGTCTTCTGAGAGTTGCATTTATCCAAAATGTTTTCGTCTACACGTTTTCTATTCTTTTTGTTATTTGTTATCTCATTATTCGTATCTTTATTTATTTATTCATTTGCCTCGTTAATTCTATTTTTCATAGCCCTTGTTGTTATTAATATTTTTCTTTCCTTTTCGTCATGTTCTCGTGGTATCATATGTTTTAATATATCTGAGTCAATATCTATCCTAGAAAGTGCGTCAGCGTTAGTATTCATTTTCCCTTTCTTATAAACAATTGAAAAATCATAGTCACTTAAATCCAATCTTGTTCTCGTCATCTTAGATGAAGGGTTCTTGTGTGGAAACAGTGAGATTTAAGGTGGATTCATCGTCGTGAACCGCAGTCTGCAGACTGTTTTTTTTTTATATGAAGTTAACTCGATAGAAAAGGAGAGGAAAGTAACGAGCAATTTTAACTCGTTATGACTGCAGACTAATTTGATTTTGAAACGCAGTCTGCAGACAAAATATTGCCATCTCTTGTTTTTTATTTTTTCCTAAAGATTTTTAAGAAATGTTTATTTTTTATGTGGTGCTTTGGCATCTCTGTGATGCCATCATATGTGCGAAATGGCGGAACAAGGTAAGTTGTTTAAATTCAATATATACAGGTTTGACTGGTTGCTTGATTTTTACCTGCATTTACAGATTTGAATAAACTAAAGAAGCTTATATCAGAGGTACGCAACTCTGCGGATCCATGCGGTGAAAGTTTTTAAATGTTTGAATTTGATTTGAATAAACTAAAGAAGATTATATCAGAGGTACGCAACTCTGCGGATCCATGCGGTGAAAGTTTTTAAATGTATCAACATCTGTTAAACATCTGTTCGTCATCTCTCTGGTGGAAGCACAGCTGAGTGCATGAAATTTGATAATATATTTTGTAACTTTGAGAAATTGATAAAAGCCATAATTTTTTTTGTCTCTATACTTATAAGTAATCAGATATGAAGTATTGTTTTATCACCACGTTGTTAACCTATTGCGCATTGAGACCGAAAATGGGAAATTTATTTGATAAAATTTTGAAAACTTCTTTTTCAAGTTTTAAAAAATTTTCTTAAACAAAATTTAAAAAAATGGATCTGGCACTTGAAGGTTTTATTAAATACATGTCAGAGATTAACTGTGTGAATATTTAGGTAAATCCCTATGCCAGAATTTTTTGACAAGGATTTTATTTTTGCGGATTTCGAGAATAATGGGATTTTTGTAAAATATTCTGTAAATGTACCCTTTCTAAATACTTTGTATCCAAAATTCATCACTTTTCTACTTTTAAATGTTGTATTTTATCTTAATAGCCTAGGGTTTCAGAAAAAATAATATGACCCTATTAACCTTTTTGGAATTGGGGTCACATATGACCCCAAGCTAATAAAAGACAATTTATTCAAAAAATTCAAATATTTTGTAAGTGCTGTTGAATTTTTAGATGCGGCGCTTAAAATATAATAACAAAATGTGTAGAACTTCCGTTCCTAAAATTTGGGATAAATCCGAGAACTTTAACCCATTATTTGCCAAGGCCAGCTTTGGATTTTAAGATATTTTTAAATCAAAATTACCGAAAACGAGTTTTTCTATTAAACTCGATGAAACCACTGTTTAGAATTTAAGAAAAATAATTAGGTTAATTTCTATTTATTTAACCCTTCAGTGCTCCTGGGATCAAAATAATCCATTGTGATATATCTTTGGTGCAATTATCTGCTTTACCAATTTTGTTATAAAATTATTTTATGTATAAAAACTATCTATATTTAAAATAAGAAGACCCACAATTGACCCAAAGCTCATAAAAGACAATTTATTCAAAAGAATATGAATATATAAAATTAATTCTATTTATATTGATGTATTTAAGGATGATTTAGTGTGCGATTCAAATTGTTTTCTCTAATCACTTACGACTTTCAATAAGTATTGCTTTTCTTGTTCGTTCTTTGTTAATGTGTTATTATATTCTTCAATCAATTTAACACCGCGTTCTTTTTATTTTATTTATTTTATTTGGAAACATATAGACAGTTTTTATACATAAAATAATTTTATAACCAAATTTGTTAAAAGTTGTTTTAATTTATATTCGCGAGCAATAAGCAGATAATTGCACTAAAGATATATCACAATGGATTAGATCCCAGGAGCACTGAATTATTATCGAGTTTAATAGAAGAACTCGTTTTCGGTAATTCTTATTTAAAAATATCTTAAAATCCAAAGCTGGCCTTGGCAAATAATGGGTTAACGTTCTCGGATTTATCCCAAATTTTCGGAATGGAAGTTCTAAACATTTGGTTATTATATTTTAAGCGTCGCATTTAAAAATTCAACAGCACTTACAAAATATTTGAATTATTTGAATAAATTGTCTTTTATTAGCTTGGGGTCATATGTGACCCCAATTCCAAAAGGGTTAATGGGTTCATATTATTTTTTCCGAAGCCCTAGGCTATTCAGATAAAATACAATATTTAAAAGTAGAAAAGTGATGAAGTTTGGATACAAAGTATTTAGAAAGAGTACATTTACAGAATATTTTACAAAAATCCCGTTTTCTCGAAATCCGCAAAAATAAAATCCTTGTAAAAAAAATTCTGGCATAGGGATTTACCTAAAAATTCACACAGTTAATCTCTGACATGTATTTAATAAGTGCCAGATCCATTTTTTGAAATTTTGCTTAAGAAAATTTTTTAAAACTTGAAAAAGGAGTTTTCAAAATTTTATCAAAAAATTTCCCATTTTCGGTGTCAATGCGTAATAGGTTAACAACGTGGTGATAAAACAATACTTCATATCTGATTACTTATAAGTATAGAGACAAAAAAAATTATGGCTTTTATCAATTTCTCAAAGTTACAAAATATATTATCAAATTTCATGACTTAGTTTATTTTTGACACAAAAGTGCTCTGGGGCATTTGCTATTTTTTGGCGAATTTTTATTGGATTTTGAATTTTTATAGCTTTTTGAATAGATAATTTAATACTGATCCCGATTCTCACAAAAACTTATCGGAAAAATTAAGCTATAGAACGAAATTTTCGTAAAATCTCAAAAAGTCATATTTTCCCCATATATGTACATAAACACACTTGACATTTTCAATCGATTTTCGGCGCGACTTTTCTTTATCCGATTGTCCCCAAACTTCACATTTATTAGTTTTATATGGTGTTTAAGTACAATTTAATATTTTCTTTGTACTTTTCCGCCTTTGAGTCAATTAGCCATTTTTGGGTTAATTCTGGGTTAAAATCTATGAAACTCCTTTTTTTATACATCGTTGAAAGGAGTGTTTACATAGATTTTAACTAGTAAAACCGTTAACGGTACTTAGATATTGCTCGTCACCTTCTCTCTTTTATTTTTTAACTTATAAATCAATCGTTTTGGTACCTTCGTACAATTCGTACACATAAACACCATCCGCTGTGCATATTTTTAAAAAAGGTAATACATCTTGTATACATATAAAAATAAAATAGACATTTTATTCTCTCCTTATAAAACCTAAAATTAAATTGTTTTAGTTCTATATCTTTTTTGGTACATACGCAAACATTTGGTCATGCGAGCCGGATATTGAGGAAAAATTTGGAAAATTTTTAAAAATTATTAATTTCAACATTCCCACAGCCTTCATCTTGTCAACACCAGCAAGAACCTGCAAAAACAACCCTTCGCTGCAACTACAATTTACATCAAATTTAAACTAAAGGTGCGTATAGTTCAGTTTTTTTTTATGTGTGAGCAAATCAAAAAATTTAAAATTTAAAAAGTGTATAATAAAAATTAATTTAAAAATAAAAAAGTCCATTATTAAAATACTATTTTTTTCGTACTTTTCGTTTTACAACCCTACGCGTTACGTTACATTACGTGTATATTCTTTACGTGGACGGTGATATTAATTATATCGTGTTTGTTTTAATCGAAAATAAAAAGAAAAAGCCGTCGGGATTTTTAAAAAGTGTTTAGTGCAAGTAATAATATAAATAATCATATCGTGTTTGTTTTATTCGAAGGAAAGAGAAAAAGCCGTCGGGATTTTAAAAAAAAGTGTTTAGTGCAAATAATAATAATTTAAACAGATTTACATTTAAACATAACTAAATCGGTTTTTTTTCCTTTGTGTTATACATATACGCTCACGCGAACGTTTTTTTTTTCGTGTTTAAACTGCTTAAGCTGAATAGTTTTTATTTCTCTATACGTTCACGCGTTGGTTTTTTTTGTGTTTATGCTCAAGAGTGTGTTCATTTCTCTTCACACTAATATATACGCACACGCATTGTGTTGGTTTGTTTTTTCTATAACATTGTTAGTCACCCTGCTGTCCGTTTTAGTCGCGACATATCCAGTGTGTTTTTTATTAATTTTTTTTTTTTTTTGCAAATTTTGGTTTTGCTTCTAATTTGTTAAAATAATACCACATATTAAGAAAATAAAATTTTTTTAATATAGATTTATATTATTAGCTTATAATATATTATTATTTTTTCGGATTTTTTTTTAACGAATTTTTATATTGTTATTTAAATTAAATTAACTTATTTTAAAATAAATTCGAACCAAAATGCCGGGAACTGCACTTGATATTTTTATTCGCGATTCGGATACGCTCATTAAATTTGAGGCGAAATTCAACGATATTCGTGAGGAGTTACATTCGGTATTTAATCTTGAAATTCGTGGAAAAGAATTAGACTTGCTTTGGGAACAAGTAAAATCGACATATCGTACTTGTTTATCATATTTAGAAAATTCGGATGACGCGGAACCAGCGGATTTTGACGCGGCTGAATCGAAATATGAAGCCACTTTTAACGCGTACGTTAATTGTTTATCTAGGATTAAGGAACGATTACATCATTTTAAATCCAACGCGACACCGAAAGAGCAGTCTCAGTCTTCTAGCGTAAACCTCCATTCAGCTGACAACTTTTGTCATAATTTAACGCTTCCACCATGCGATACCGACGTTTTTGAGGGCGATTACATTTCTTGGCCCACTTTTAGGGATCTTTTTACAGCGGTTTATATCAATAACTCTCGACTTAGCAATATTGAGCGGCTATGCCATCTAGTTCGGAAAACTAGTGGCGAAGCTCGGGAAATTGTTTCGAAATGCCCTCTCACTAATCAAGGTTTTGATGTTGCGTGGCGCAACTTGAGGGACGCATATGATAATCCGCGTATGCTGGTTAATAACCAGTTAAAATCGCTATTTAGCCTTCCCTTTCTTGATAAGGAAACCTCGTCGGGATTAAAAACTTTACAACGCGGAATAAACGGTTGCCTTACGGCTATGTCAATTTATAATATTTCGACGCACAGCTGGGATCCTATTATTGTATTTCTTTGTATTCAACGGTTACCTTCGCAAACTGTTAGTCTGTGGGAACAGAGTATAAAGGACAAATCAGCTTTGTCACTCTGGAAGGATTTGGACCTCTTTCTGACAGAAAGAGTTCAAACTTTAGATTGTTTACGTGATCTTAGGGGTTCAGAATCTGCTAAACGGCTTTCTGAACCTAAAATCAAAGCGCATCATACCAATGCTGCTTCAACTTCAAGTGCTTCTTGTGTTCTTTGTAAGAATCAAGTTCACTTTTTACGTTCTTGTCATCGATTCAAAAGTTTATCTGTTGCGGATCGATTTTCTACGGTAAAAAAGTTTCACTGTTGTGTCAATTGTCTCGCAAGGACACATGAAGCTAAAAATTGTAGCAGTTCGTATAATTGCTCCATTTGTAACAAGAGACATCATACTATGTTACACCGTGAATTACCATCTTCTGAAGTTTCTAGGGATACTAATCGGTCGAATTCGGGTGTTAGTTCGGTTTCTGTTTCTCGAGTTTCAAACTCCGTACCTGCAATCGCATCATCTTCGAATGCCAATCATGCCACAGCTCCTACAAATCGTCAAGTATTTCATACAGCGCAAAGTAGGACTGTACTTTTAGGGACGGCTATGGTGAATCTTATTCATCAGGGTACTACGTACCCAGCCCGGGCCCTTATTGACCCTGCTTCTGAAGCATCGTTCATTTCTGATCGTTTGCAAAATCGCCTGAAAATTTCGACGCATTCGACGAATGCTCAAATTTCAGGAGTTAATCAGGCAGTTACGGCAATGTCTAGAAAACTTTGTTCATTGAAAATTGGCTCCACCCTCGATTCATCCCTTGTATTGGAAACCTTGGCACTTGTTTTGCCAAATATTTCGGGTAATTTACCATCATTTACAGTCCACTCGTATTTAAAGGAAAATTTGCCAAACCTTCGTTTGGCCGATATTAATTTTGATGACAGTCGACCTGTTGATCTTTTGCTTGGCGCGGATTTATATCCAAGAATTCTGTTGGGAGAAATCCGTCGTAATATTTTGGGCTCTTTACTAGCTCAGAACACTATTTTTGGCTGGATTATTACTGGTCCAGTTGTACAACCTCAAGTTCAGGTATATTCTACGAATGTCGAATTTTCAGAGGAAGATTGTCTTAACAAAAATCTTTTGAGATTCTGGGAACTTGAGGAAACTCCTAAAAGAAAAATTCTGTCTCCATTTGACAAATTTTGTGAGGAAAATTATAAAGCGACTACTCGTCGCGAATCTGACGGTCGATATGTAGTGACTCTCCCATTTAAGCCTGAATTTCCTGAAAAATTTTCTTTAGGGACTTCAAGACCTGGTGTTATGGGACAATATCTTAGGACCGAATCATCTTTACTGCGTAGACCTGAAATTAAGGAGATGTACGATGACGTCGTTAGGGAGTATTTGGACATAGGACATATGAGACCGGTATTACCAAATTTTTCATCTCCTACCTCTTTTTGTTATTTACCTCATCATCCGGTGGTAAAACTAGAACGTAAGACAACTAAATTGAGAGTTGTTTTCAACGCTTCAAATAGAACTTCTAATGGAATTAGTTTAAACGATTGCCTTTACGTAGGACCTACCTTACAAGCAGACTTAGTTCTACTTATTCTTAGGTGGCGTCTGTTTAAATTCGTCTTCAATTGTGATATCACTCAAATGTATAGACAGATTCGGGTTGATCCTTCTCATACCCCTTTTCAACGAATTTTGTTTAGGGATTCTCCGACGGAGACCGTAAGGGACTATGAATTACAGACAGTGACTTTTGGCGTTAACTGCGCTCCATACCTTGCCATTAGGACGTTATTACAACTCGCGGACGATTCTGAGGCCGAGTTCCCTCTCGCAGCACATATTCTACGAAAGTGCATGTACGTTGACGACGTTTTGACAGGGACTCATGACATTTCGACTGCATTAATGGCTCGTGATCAACTCGTCGCTGTTTGGCCTCTGCTAAGTTGCAGCTAAGAAAATGGACTTCAAACGAACGGAGTATTTTGAAAGATATACCTTTGGACCATTTAGTTGACGCTAAATTATTGACCTTTATAGAATCGAGTACTTCAAAGACTTTAGGAATTCAGTGGAACGCTCAGTTGGACTCGTTTTATTTTAGTGTGACTCCTATTTCATTAAAATCTGGGTATACTAAGAGGGAAGTCTTATCGACTATCGCGAAATTGTTTGATCCTGTAGGTTGGTTAGGTCCTGTAATTGTGGTTGCTAAAATTATCATGCAAAAAATTTGGCTTGATAATATAAATTGGGATGATATGCTTCCAATTTCGACGGAAGTTGAATGGAAAAGATTTGTAACTTCTTATCATGAGGTAAATATTATTCGTATTCCAAGATGGGTTAATTATTCGCCGGGAAATTCTGTTGAGCTTCATGTTTTTTCTGATGCCTCGGAAAAGGCATACGCGGGGGTGATTTATATTCGAATTCAGGCCTCTAACGGCGAAATTCATACTCACCTACTTTCATCGAAAACCAAAGTAGCCCCCATCAAATCAATTTCTCTACCTCGTTTAGAACTGTGCGGGGCGGTGTTAGCCTCTGAACTTTTGAAGACGGTAATAGGTGAAATTGATATTAAAATTGATCAAATTTACTGTTGGACTGATTCGACGATAGTCCTTTCTTGGTTAAGGAAAACGCCGTGTTCCTGGACCACATTTGTAGCGAACAGAGTATGCCGCATTCAAGAAAATGTAGGAAACCATAATTGGTATCATGTTCGTTCTGAGGATAATCCTGCAGATTTAGGTAGTCGTGGTACCTCTCCCACTGAGCTGGAAAATAGTGAGCTTTGGTGGCATGGTCCAAGATGGCTGGGTCAAGATGAAGTGCACTGGAATATAACGGATCTAAGTTATCTTGACACTGACATTGAGGGTCGGGTTGTCAAAACTCATGCTTCCTTCTTTACGGACGTTAAGGGGGAAGATATATATGTGGATATTTTGAATAATTACTCTCGTCTTGATCGAGCTCTTCGGATAATCTCATATATTTTGAGGTTCTTTTACAATAGTCATCCAGCTCATAGGTCAAATCGTTATATGAATGTGGATAAAATCGTTGCTGGTTATGAAATCAGAAGAACAAAATTGCATTTAGCCATTGTGGCTCAGAAACATCACTATGCAGATGAATATAAGTGCCTGTTAGACAAAAAACCGTTAAGTTCAAAGAGTTGGCTTATTTCTTTGAATCCCTTTCTCGACAAAGACGGTGTGATAAGATTGAATGGTCGCTTGGTTAAATCACCATCCTTTTCATATACGGAGAAATATCCTATTATTTTACCTTATTCGAGCCGATTTACTCAATTGTTAATAGAATTTGTTCATATGATTTCCATTCACGGTGGAAATCAGTTGATGTTGCGAATACTGCGCATTGAATATTGGGTTCCACGCTTGAAGTCGAAAATTCGTGGAGTCATTGGTCGTTGTAAACGGTGTATTATTGACCGTAAAGTATCTTGTCGTCAAATTATGGCGGCTCTGCCCCCTGAAAGAACTACTCTTACTAGACCATTTATGACAACGGGCGTTGATTTTGCTGGTCCCTTTGACATCAAAAGTTTCACGGGCAGAGCTTGTAGGATAACGAAGGGCTACGTTTGTATTTTTGTTTGCTTTTCTACGAAAGCAATTCATTTAGAGCCAACGTCTGATTTATCGACGCCTACTTTTTTATCTGCCTTTCACAGATTTATTTCTCGACGAGGTTGCCCCTACACTTTATTTTCGCATAATGGCACAAATTTCGTAGGTGCATCGCGTGAATTAGAGAAGGATTTTAAGATATTTCTTAAGGAAAGTCAGATTGCAGTGGGTTCTATTTATGGTATTCAGGGTTTAACTTGGCGGTTTATACCGGCCGGGGCACCTCATATGGGTGGCCTTTGGGAAGCCGGGGTCAAGAGTTTTAAACACCATTTTCGTAAGGAAGCGCAATCTTTTAAATATACTTTTGAAGAACTTTCTTCAGTTCTCGCAAGAATTGAAGCTTGCCTAAATTCACGTCCTCTTTGTTCTATGGCGGATAACCCTCGGGAACCAGTAGCTCTGACTCCTGGTCATTTTTTAATAGGTGGACCAATACTTGCTCCCCCGGAGCCTGAAATTAATGAATCTCCGATAAGTCTTGTTAATCGATTTCGAAAAATGAAAGCGTTGTCTCAACTTTTTTGTCGCCGATGGAAAGAAGAATATTTAATGACGTTAAATAAGCGCTATAAATGGAAATATCCGGAACGCGATCTACAGGAAAACGACTTAGTCGTTATCAAGCATGAAAATCTACCTCCAACATCGTGGCGTTTAGGCCGGGTCATAAAAGTTTATCCGGGAAGTGACGGTCGCGTAAGGGTCGCGGATATTCGTACTGCTAATGGGGTTGTAAAACGACCAATAACCAAACTGGTCATTTTGACCGAATCATTTACACTTTTTCTTCGATATTTTCTTTAAATTTTTTATTGTTTCATAGAAATATGGAATCTCTCCCTAACCTTTTTGAGATGCTCTGCTCGATTATGAGGATGCTATGGCGCAATACACCGTTTTTGGATGGGTCATATCTGGCCCATCTCCATTGTAGAGTCCTTACTGGCTCATATGTAGAGTCCTTACTGGCTCAAATTGTAGAGTCCCTACTGGCTCATACTTATTTATAATCAATTTTCCATTGGGGTCCCTACTGGCCTATGGAAAATTGTTACGTCGAGGTCCCTACTGGCCAATTTAAGTGTTAAAAAAAAAAAAAAAAAAAAAAAAAAAAAATTGAATTCAAGCTCACATTTTTAAACTGAACTATGCCTTATTTTAAGATACTTAAGTTATTTGTTAAAGTATTATTGTTGCAACACACCTTGAAGTTGCAAGGTGGCCGGCAATGTTTAAGTACAATTTAATATTTTCTTTGTACTTTTCCGCCTTTGAGTCAATTAGCCATTTTTGGGTTAATTCTGGGTTAAAATCTATGAAACTCCTTTTTTTATACATCGTTGAAAGGAGTGTTTACATAGATTTTAACTAGTAAAACCGTTAACGGTACTTAGATATTGCTCGTCACCTTCTCTCTTTTATTTTTTAACTTATAAATCAATCGTTTTGGTACCTTCGTACAATTCGTACACATAAACACCATCCGCTGTGCATATTTTTAAAAAAGGTAATACATCTTGTATACATATAAAAATAAAATAGAGATTTTATTCTCTCCTTATAAAACCTAAAATTAAATTGTTTTATTTCTATATCTTTTTTGCTACATACGCAAACATATGGAAAGGTAACAAACTGGACCCCGCCTATCCCCAAAATCGCATTTTTATTATTTTTTAAGGACCACTCTAATATATATATATATATATATATATATATATATAAACGCATTCTTGGTATCAATGTAGCATAATATCCTTTTATTCGACGTTCGCGCAATATTTCACGTACGGCAAACTTTTTTTTCTTCAATCAAAAGCAATTTTGCCAATAGATAAAACTTCTACTTCTAATTGAAGCAAAAGTAATATTTGTTCGCGGCTCAAATTTTCACAACTCATTTTATTTATTTTTAGTTTGCGTTTAAAATTGATAACAACACTTTTCAATTTCGCAAACTACACATATGACAGCTGAACAACAGCCTTTAAAAAAAAATGTCTGCAGTAACTCAACCTACAGATAATGAATCCAGCTGCGGGTTGCTCGTTATAATTCAGCAAACGAGTCTTCAGTCTGCAGACTGCGGTTCGCGACGATGAATTCACCTTAAAGGTCTATGGTCTGTTACCACTATGAATTTTCTACCATAAAGGTGTTTGAAAAATTGAATACTCCAATGAATTGTTAAGAGTTCTTTCTCAATTATTGGTTTATTGATGTCATGTTTTTGCCTTGGGATAAAAATGCTCCTAACGCATAATTCGAAGCGTCGGCAAGAATCATATATAATAGAGGATGTGAAAACCATGATTTAGTGACCAGAAAACTGACAACGCAAGAGTGGATGAGATGGGAACCAACATCGGACAGAGAATTGCGACATAGCAAAATGAATCTGGAAGCAAATTGTGTGACATACATTGTTTGTGTCACAAGTTTAAGATAAAAATTTTAAGATAATTTAAATTTATATTTTAAACGTAGCAATTTATGTATTTGCTTAACTCTGTATTGTTACGACTTATGTATTGTGAAATTTTTCATTTACATTTAAAAATTTGATGTTTTTTGATTAATTTGATTTATAATAATCATAATTGATTTTATATTAAAAAAAGAAGCAATAACAATAAAATCTCGTTTTGAATTTGTTTGAGGAGCTAATAAATGAAAAAAAGAAAACTAAAAATTTTATTAATAAATAGTTGATATATAATTGTTAAAAAAATAAGTTAACATAAAAATTTATGTTATTGTCTTTAAAATAAACATAATTAAATTTGCTTTTAATTTAAAATTTTATTGTCTTTGATTTAATAATTTAATAATACATTGGTTGACAGTCATTGTCATTGGAAAATACTTATTATTTATTATAAATAAAAATCATATATAATAGAGGATGTGCAAACCATGATTTTGTGACATGAACAAGAGGGAAGAGATAGGTACCAACATCGGACAGAGAATTGCAACATAGAAAAATGAATCTGGAAGCAAATTGTGTGACATACATTGTTTGTATCATAAGGTTAAGATAAAAGTTTTAAGATAATTGAATACGTCGTTTGAGACATACAATATAAATATATAAATTGTATGCACACATCGGACAGAAATTGGCAAGACGAATTGAACGAACAAAAAAAACCCCAATATGCAGCTTGAGACAACGCATACCGTGTCACACAAAATATATACGCGTTGTTATTTCGCACAAGAGACATATTGTAACACAGCAAAACGAAAAACCCAGTGCGCATTTTATGAAATTATAACACGCTTTTATGGCTCGCTTTACAGATGAGATTTTTTAAGCACGCTTGAAAATGCTAACTGGGTATACAGACAACAAACCAAGAAATCATCGAACACACACACACACACACAGTTTTTATAACATTTTCGAAGACTTCATATTTAACTCTGAAATGAAAAATTTTATGTTCATTGAATAATGAAATTCTATATGGGAAAAAATTTAAAATTTAAAATTTTTAATCATTTCATCGATTTAAGTTTTTTTTTTGCCAATTTTCATGTTACATCTCTATTTTGTAACATTAAATTTGTCTAACATGCTTCAAATAAAAATCTAAATTAGAATAACAATTTCAAATACAAATAAAGAAACAAAAATTTATATTTTTTCATAAAAACAATTCATTAAAAAAAAAATTTATTTGCTTAATGTAAAAAATAGAAAAAAAAAACAAAATTTGAAAAAAATTTTAAATAAAAACATTTAACACATTAAATTCATTTAAAGTAAAGAATAGAAAAAACAAAATTTGCAAAAAAAAAATTAAAAACTAACAAAAAAAAAAACACATTAAATATGTTAGTTTCTCCATTAGTCCATCGAACATGATGTCGTTCATCCGCTTCTCCGCAAGCAGACTCTGTTCTGGTGTCATTTTCCGCAGCTTAGATGCTACGGTGACCCGGTAGAAATCAAAATCGTCCATTCTTAATTGTAATTTTTTCAAATTTTGTGACTAAATCCAATGCGGTAGATGTTTAGAAATGGCAAAAAGACCATCAGCAGCAGCGACAACATTCGGACAGAACAAGGCCCATAACATGGATAAAATTGTAGTAGCATCTAAGTATTATTCAGATATATCTAAAAAGTTCTTCTCTATTTACACGAAGTTCTTCATGAAAAATTACCACAGCATAAACTTACGACATAGTTTAATAAATGAAATCCGTCGGATTCTGCCTACATCGAAGGAATTTTCTGGATGGTTCGATGAAACCGATCCCTGCAGATTACATAGGAAAGCAGTTTTAGATTTTTATATAACTGTTTTGTAATATCAAAACTCTAAAACATTAGTAAACACCTTGATTGTTAATAAGAGGCAACAAATGAAGGAAAATAAAAAGTTTAACAAATTAACAAATTAAAATAAGTGTTTCTTTTCACGACAATAACATAAATTTTTATGTTAACTTCTTTTTCCTTTTCAATGCAATTATGTATTAAGTATTATTTATTTAAGTTTATTAAATTTTTAATTTTTTTTTTTTTTAATTATTATTTATTTTCCAATGACAATGACATAATTTTTTATGTCAACTAATGTATTATTAAATTATTAAATCAAAGACAATAAAATTTTAAATTAAAAGCAAATTTAATTATGTTTATTTTAAAGACAATAACATAAATTTTTATGTTAACTTATTTTTTTAACAATTATATATCAACTATTTATTAATAAAATTTTTAGTTTTCTTTTTTTCATTTATTAGCTCCTTTTATTAGCTCCTTTTTATTGTTATTGCTTCTTTTTTTAATATAAAATCAATTATGATTATTATAAATCAAATTAATCAAAAAACATAAAATTTTTAAATATAAATGAAAAATTTCACAATACATAAGTCGTAACAATACAGAGTTAAGCAAATACATAAATTGCTACGTTTAAAATATAAATTTAAATTATCTTAAAATTTTTATCTTAAACTTGTGACACAAACAATGTATGTCACACAATTTGCTTCCAGATTCATTTTGCTATTTCGCAATTCTCTGTCCGATGTTGGTTCCCATCTCATCCACTCTTGCGTTGTCAGTTTTCTGGTCACTAAATCATGGTTTGCACATCCTGTATTATACATGATTCTTGCTCTTGCGTTGTCAGTTTTCTAGTCACTAAATCATGGTTTGCACATCCTCTATTATATATGATTCTTGGTACGGTCACATTAGGCAAATATTTGACTAAAATCGACAAATATTTGTTTGCCTCAGTCTGACCACAAAACATTATTTGCCGTCGAACAACAAAACAGCTGATTTTAGGCAAACAAAATTATTTGCCTGCAAACAATTATTTGCCTAATGTGACCACACACGACCAAATATTTTACTCTATTTTGGGCAAATAATTATTTGACCTTACAAAACATTTGTAAGAGCAAACAGTGGCAAACAACAGTTGTTTAAGCAGTGATGTCAACTTTTAAAACTTAATTTTTTTTTGGGTAGTTGTTTTTGTGGTGATTCTAGGAAAATATTTTTTTCTGCGGTCGAGCAAATTTTCCGAGTTATGGACCTCCAAGGTTTTGACATTTGATATTATTTGATATTTCAAAATCCGAAATCTATTAACCCGTTATGAACCAATTTGGATTTTTTAAAGTTATTTTGGCAAAACGTGGCATTATCTCATAACATGACTTATATAATGTTGGTATTTACAACTGAATGAAAGCTGGATCCACTAGCTTCATTTCAATGCATATTTTGACCTCTTAACCACGGATCGGATATATTAGGGATTTTAAGGTTTTTTTAATATGTTGTTATTTCTATTTCTATAGTATAAAAAATAATTTGATAATTTCAAATATAGTTATTAATGGGTTAATTTTCCTAAAAAATAAGATACTTGATTTTCTATTGAACTACCTTACAAATAACAATGTATATCCGGTCCTGAAAGGGTTAAGGGTTAATTTTAAATAGATACATAATGGGTTAATGGATTTCAAATTTAAAAATATCGAATAAAAGGCACCCAAGTAAGCTATATATAGTGCTGAAATCCGATACTAAATATCAAAGTTATATAAGTAAAACACTTATTATTACCAGCACTATGTGCTTATTTATTTCTTAATACTAAAATGATAAGCAGCACTATGTGCCTTTTAGTAAAACATTTGAGTTTCTTATTTCTTCAATCTAAAAGACAAAAAAGAACTGACTTAATTTCTACATAATTATTATTTTTTAAGGCAACCAACAATTTGAATTTGCTGACTTTGTAGAACGTGCAGACTGACTTACTAAAATTAATGAAATTGCAAAGCTACCTGACACCGCTGCTTTGACCATAGGATTTTTGCATTCAAGAAAATGCTGCAAAATTTATTTGACACAAAAAAATATAATTCAGACAAAAGGTAAAACTATTTTGCAACTAATGCAGAAAATTTGAGTTGCTAAGGAACGAATACAGAAATATTGAGATCCAGACGTCCCCGGCTGGTCGTAATTATTGAGGATATTACTTATTTCGATTTTACGGTTCCTCTTGGCTACAAAGTATGCAGCGCAAAGTGCCAAAATCAGGGCAAAAAGAGAAGCGGAGATATAACAAGTTCCTCTGACTTTGGAATGCAAATGGGAAATATGGCCCATATTTTTAATATTCAGCTCGTGTAAGTATGGGAGTGATAGGATGGAGGTATGGTCAGCAAGACTGACAGAGTGAGCTATGGGAGTTTCCGGACTTTTGAAAGCAATTTTGCGGAGATTTTCGAACTTTGTAGAATTAATAAATATTTTACTCTCGAAAGTTACTAGAAATGTCCCTTTTGGCGGTTGTTGTTTCATTTCTGTCCATTAGTTTAAAAGATTGGTCATTGATAATGACTATCCCATCATCGATTTCTGAGATGGGTGGCATGTTATGAACCGAAAGAGTATCGCAAGTAGCCGTGTAGTTATTTAGCAAGTCATTAAGGCATGAATTGTTTCCATAGTTTAGTTCTTGGCAAAATGAAATTGTTGATTTCCTTTTATAATTCGTCAAAATCGAATATTTAGAATCACATTTTACAACATTTTCACTTTCGAATGATAGAATTTTGTTTTCGTGGATAACAGGATATGTGTTTTTTCTTACATACAGATTTAATTTTAGGAAATTTTATTAAAAATGTTATTATATTTTCATCCTGCAAAATTTTGAGCTTAGAGTTTACAATTATTTCGCTGATGCTAATGTTCAAATTTACCTCCGATTTTAAAATGAAATCTACTTCCGAGCTATCCAACAAAATGGGGTTGATCATTTGTAGCTTCCCCAAAGTTATTGACAACGCTATATTATCTAATTCCCTAATGATTGCCCTATTTCTACCACTAAGCAGATTATATAAATGACCGGTGTCAATATCTGTGGTTTTTGTTTTGTTAAGCAAAATGTTAAGGGTTTTTGTTAAGTTATTTATTTGGTATTGCATGGTCGTGTTGATATTTATTTCTATGTTACTTGCCGTAATTAACTCGTTTTGTTTGTTGCTAATTTCTGCAAAATCGTCATAATCAGGGGTACCAGCTATATACTTCAGCGCTGTTCTAATAAAATTTACGCTGCGCGAATGCCTGTGGTGTATTTGAAGAGATTTCGTCATTTTAAGAGTTTGGTCCACGTCAGCTTCCGAAAGTTTTCTCATGTGCGACTGAATTATATCTATGGTCTTATGGTTGGTAGTAGAGTGGATTGTTCTATTGTATTTTGCAGTTGCCATCAAGTCAAGCTCTGTAGAGTCATCTATTGCGCACTCTAGTTTTAGGCATCTTGCGATTTCCGCAAGAGTTCCATGAAAACGCTCGACTTGGCCATTAGAGGTGCTGTGCATGGGTGGAGTCGCGTAAATGTCTGCTCCGAAGTTATTTTTTATTAATGACTTTACGGTTTGTGAATTTAAGGACTTTTCGTTGTCGCAAACTATGGTCTTTGTGTCTTTGTAAAAGTTAAGTATCTCTAGAAGGGCTGGCTTGACATCTACTATGGCTCGAGAGGATATAGGTTTCACAATGGCGAACTTAGAAAATTTATCCAGACATGTTAAGTAGAATTTTTTGTCCGTATTGAAAATATCAACATGCAGGATCTCGCCTGGAAAAGAGGGTATGGGGGTTTCAGCGATCTCAGGTTGTTTTGGATGCCTTTGATATTTCGCTTGCTGACAGATTTTGCAGGTTGCTGTAATTTCTTTTAACTTTTTCCTTATATCTGGAAAGAAATAGTCCTGAAGAATTTGTTTCGTGTTTTCCGAAACCGAGCGATGTTCATTTGTTAAAATTTGATTATAGTGTTCACTTGTTTAAATTTCAATTTGATCGCTTGTGTTAAAGATGTCCGTAACAAATTTATTAGTGTACCGGAATTTTACAGACGGGAAATTTTAAATAAGATGTTGGATTTGAGCGAGAGTATGTAGGTCGCAATAGATTGCATTCACTACCTCTGGGTTTATGCAGTCCTTAAATGTATCCAAAAGATCATCAATTTCTTGGTAGGAAATGCGGTGTCGAATGCGGTTCTTAAAAAGAATTTTCGTTTCCCTTTTTTGTTCTGTACCCTGATGAAACAGTTAATTGGGTTTTCGGCCGCGGGAATAATTTCGGTGAGTGATATTTCGCTTCCACAAGCATGTGTATGTGGTGTCCACTGTAATGTTAATAAATTGCCTGGAGAGGGCGTCGGCAACGACATTGTCTTTGCCGGGTTTGTAAAAATTTTTTGGAGAGTACTCTTCGATGAAAGCTCTCCAGTGAATCAATTTCGAGTTTGGGTTTTTATCAGATATCGAAAAGGTGAGGGGTTGGTGGTCGGTGAAGATATTCAAGTTATTTACCCCGTACAGATAGTGCCTAAGAGTTTTCAAGGCACATACGATAGCTAAGAGTTCGCGTTCGTTGGTTGCATAGTTCTCCTCGGCGGGTGACAAGGTCCTAGAGATCATAGTATTTGGACGACCATTCTGTGAAAGGACGGCGCCAATAGCATGGGACGACGCATCTGTCGTAAGGTCAAAGGGTCTATCGAAATTTGGATAAAGGAGAAGTACATCTTCAGAAGAAAGGATTTTTTTATTTTTTCAAAGGAGTGAAGAGCATCAGTATCCAGGGCAATTTTAACTTGCCTCGAGTGTTTTGTCCCAACATGTCTGTTTTCCCCGCGCAAATATCTGGTGAGGGGTTTCGCTATGGCTGCATAGACTTTTACGAATTTTCCATAATAACCGGCCAACCCTAGAAATGACCTGAGGCCCCTTAATATTGTAGGTGTTTCGTAGTTGACTATGGCTTCAACTTTCTTTGGACATGTTCTAATACCGTCGGTTGAAACGACAAAGCCCAAATACTCGACTGAGGTTCTGAAGAATTTGGATTTTTCTAAAGAGACCCTCATTCTAGCATAATACAGTTTCCGTAAAATGCTCTCAATGTCATCAATATGTTTCTGCTCAGAGTCAGAAAATATGATGATATCGTCGATGTACACATGACATGATTTCCCAATTTCGTCACGTAAAACATCATCGATAGCGCGTTGAAAAATGCTCGGGGCATTTTTCAGTCCAAATGGTAAGCGACAGAACTCGTATTTACCATTATTCACACTGAAAGCAGTGTTTTTTCGGTCGAGTTCAGACAAGTTAATTTGGTGAAAACCGCTTTTCAAATCCAAAGTTGTGAAGAACTTGGATTTACCGAGATTTGAAAGTATGACAGATGGATCAGGTATAGGATATTTATGGGGGATAGTTTTTGAATTAAGTTTAGTGTAGTCGAACACAAGACGTTTATTGGGCTTGCCCAACTCGTCTGTGCCATTCTTGTTGAAAACCCAAACGGGGCTGTTATAGGGAGATCGGGATGGCCTTATAATGCCAGTTTTTAATAGTTCCCCAACCTCCTTATTAACAAATTCCATCATCGAAATGGGGTAGGATTGGTATCTAGAATATATGGGCTCCTGATCTTTTGTTGCGGAACTTTTCGTGTTAAATGGCAAAGCTTCGTTCGGGTTAGCGAAAACACCAGCATTTTCGTTTATCATTTGAAAAACCTATTTTTCCACATTCTTTGGGATGGAGACATTTTCTATTAAAGAATTCACTGCATCTAGCTCAAGATATTTTAATTTTTCCTCGCCGCCGTCATAGTAAATCATGCCCTTTCCCGTGTCGATCACGCCCTTTATACTCTTCATGAAGCTAAAACCTATTATGCTGTCAAATACAGATAGATTCGGTAAGATAATAAATGTTTCCGTATGATTTAGGACGTTTACTAATGTTTTGTTGCTAATTATGTCAGCACCATGAATGGATTTGACTAAAAATACTTTTTCTACTTCTTTAATGTTTTTCAATCCGTTAATATTGGTAATATAACTTTTAGAGGCACCAGTGTCGATTAAAAGCTTAATGTTCTTGCCACCTATCATTCGTTCAATGTAGGGGAGAACTGACGCTCCTCTAAAAAATTAATCTCGTCTTCGAAAGACGGATCAGGAAATGTCGGGTTTTCGTATGGCTCCTGGTTACCAGAGAAGTTCGGCTCATCGGCGTAGTTATCTGTTCCGTAGGTTTCAAAAACTTCGTTTTGCAACATTTCTTGGCCAAGGTGGTTAAACCTTTGGGCCTTCTGAGGGAACTGTTTGTCAGATGTTAAACCTCGCTTATTTGTTTGAAACCCCTGAAAGTTATTTGTTCGCACCGTACGCATGCTTACATCAGTGTCAAGGGATTGGGATACTGGTTGAGAGTCAATAGCTTGTTGGCCTACAGCCTGAAAAGGATTTTGAGCGAAATTTCTGAAATTTGGATTCGCAACATTATGTCGCTGTGATTGGTTAGATACCTGCTGAGGGTGATTTTGGTAAAATGGAGAAGTTTGTCGACCGACATAGGCTGAAAATGATTATTCTGTTTGCCAAAGGAGTTCTGCTTAACATGCCGCATGTTTTCTCTTGAGGTCGTGTGCGTTGGGGCTAGTGCCAGGGCTGATGGCAAGTCTGCAGGCTTGCATGAAAAGAAAGTGTCAGGGCTTCCTTACTCCCAAAACAAAGACACGTAAAGCCTGTTCGCGGTACCTTTGGCTCAGTGACTGAATCATATTGGCATCTCCTTCATTTGAAATAATAATTTTATTCACGATTGCGGTTAACCTACGCTCTACTTCGTCGTAAAATTGGATAATAGTTTTCTGGCCCTGTCTTAAGGTGGAGAGCTCCTGATCTAACGTGAAGATTGATTTTTTATCCATGTATGTAAAGTCCAACCTTGCCATAATAGCCTTAAAGTTGAGGACTGTGTTGTAGGCGCTTAGCGCGGCGTCTGTATTACCCACGACTTTGTTTCTCAGAATAGCTACTGCCTGGTAGTACTTTGAACTTCCCGTATAAGCTTCAAAGAATTTGTGGGCCGTCACATAGCGGCTTGACGCCAAGAGAGATATCTAGTGGGGTCACCTTTAAATTCTGGGACAGACTTAATTATATCTAAGGTTCCCTCACACATCCTATTGGGTATGATTTCTATTTCCTTATATTCTTCTACGGCTAAAGACGGTTCTAAGGATTGGAGTCGCCTAGTTAAGTCGGCAATAGTTGCTTCGAAACTTACCTTGGTTCTTTGCACTGCCAGTTGTATGGCGGTGTCTAGGACTACTTGCAAATTTGCGGAGTCCATTTCGTTTTTATTTTCAACTCTTTCTTCGGAAATTCCTAATGTTTCTAACCTAGCTAAAATGTCATTCGTTGTTTGACTGTTGAAATGTACGGTTGTGTTTTTTTTATAAAGCGTCGCGTTAATCAGTTGATTTTTGAATTTTCTAAGTGAATAGTGTGTGTGTGTGATTTTGTTTTTGCAAAGTTGAGACTCCGCAGAACAAAAATAATCTCCGGCAAATTGTGGGGTTAAAGTCACTTTTTGTGGTAAGGTAGTGGGGAGTGGCAGTGGTAAGTGTGAACGTGGTTGCCATTAGCGGCTTGCTATTTCGGGTCGGTAATAGTGTTTATTTACTGTCGGCAAGGCAGTGCAAAAATCGGATTTTGTCGGTAAAACGGTTCACTTCCTGTTCCGGTTTGTGTCTGTGCTAGTCGGTCGGTAGGTAGTGCAGTACAAGTGTCGTGGCTAACTTCCGCTGAAGTTAGTGCAGTACGTAGTTGAGTGGGTGCGTATAAGTACTAGTTTTTAATAAACTATTGAGTATACGCAACCAGTACAACTAGTAGTCTTAGTGTCCGTCCTTCCGTCAGTTATAATTTGTCCGTCCTTCCTTCGGTTGTCCGTCCTTCCGTCGGTAGTCTGTCCTTCTGTGGCAGCGTCCGTCTGTCCGCGGTTGTGTCAGTCGGTTGTCCGTCTGTCCGTGGCAGTGTCCGTCTGTCAGTGGCAGTATCCGTCTATCCCTGGCAGTGTCCGTCTGTCCGCGGCGTGTCCGTCTGTCCGTAATTAAAAATTTTTAATCGCGGTTCGTAGTGTGAGTGTGGTTTTTTGAGTCGTAAATTGATACCATCGTATCGGTTGCAGTTAGGGCCGTTAGCTTTTTAGTGCGTTTGGCGATTCTGTGGGTC
The DNA here is from genome assembly GCA_963682025.1 of Cordilura impudica. NCBI lineage: Eukaryota > Metazoa > Arthropoda > Insecta > Diptera > Scathophagidae > Cordilura > Cordilura impudica. The sequence goes on along the minus strand of OY821518.1, from coordinate 174,787,015 downwards.
GGTAAACAGTTTGTCGGGGTACTGTTCGGTACGGGTAACTGTTATCGGTCGGTACACAGTTCGACTTTTGCTTTCGTATTTGGCAGTACGTACTGCCCGGGTCGGTCTTTACTGCTTCGGGTCGGTTTTTAAGCAGTCGGTCGGTTCTTGGTTAGGGGTCGGGTAAGATGGTTAAGCCCAAAAGGGGCGCGGGTCCAAGGTGTGCCAGGTTGAAACCAGTTGATGGCACAGGGGACGAAAGCGGGACGGATACGGATGTCAGTGGGCCGGACAAAGTCGACATGACGGAGGAGGTGCCACCCACCGGTGGTAGTAGACTTCGCCATTCCGACTCGGACATGGACAACGGAGAGTCGACAGTAAACGAGGACGGAAAGCGGTTCAAACCCGGCTCTCCCAAATCGGGAGGAAAGGTTATTGCTGAACCGAAGATGGTTTCAGGACAGGTTAGGAGAAAGACTGCCATAAGGACTGACGTTGGCAGCATGGGTAGCTTGGTTGGCAGCGTTTCTAGCTTGCACGGTGGCTTAGGGAGAAGTTCAACTCCGGTACCAGCAATCTCCACAGTTTCCCCTTCTGGGCCCTGTGGTGCTCATTCTGCAATTAAGCAGATGAAGGCGATGACGTCGGAGTTGAACGACATAGTTTTGGACGGTCGTGTTGAGGTCGAAACGGCGAGGCGGATCATCAATCACGTGGGTCGGCTAGAAGAACTGTTGATGACGTTGGTAGGGGACAACGAACGTCTGAGGGGTCGTTTGGACGCCCTAGATGCTGAGGGCGCTACGCCAAGTGTCCGAGTATCCCGGCTGGATAAATCCTCGCCTGTTCAGCCTGTGTGCCAGAAAGCTCCAGTAGTTGCCCCTGCACCGAAACCAGTCGAGACCTAGTCGGTGGTTGTGCGAAGCAAGACGGCGGCTAAGTCTGATGAAATTGTTAAAAAGGTTGTGAACGAAGTAGGTCCCACGCTCGGGGTCAGAGTTCACGCGGTTAAGGCGGTTCGTAGCGGTGGGGCGGTCATTCGCACCCCCTCAGTCGCGGAGCGGGAGAGGATCGTCCGGAATCCTAAATTTTCCGAACACGGACTGAAAGTGACGGTCACCGATAGAGGGTACTAGGGTGGTTGTCCAGAGGGTTCACTCCGAGATCACCCCTGATGAATTCATGGGTGCTCTCTACGAGCTGAACTTAAAGGAACGAATGACCTTAGAGGCCTTTAAGAAGGCGGTACGGCTCGTGAGTCGACCGTGGAGCGTGCGCGCTGGCGGAGCTGTCGACGTTACTCTGGAGGGTGATGGCAATGCCATGGAATCCCTTCTCAGTGCCGGAGGCTGCTACGTTAAGTGGTTTAGGTTCCGCGTGAGACGCCATGAGCTTATCCCTAGCTGCTACCGTTGTCTTGGGTTTGACCGTATGATTAGGGATTGCCGTAGCAAAGGTGAAGTCTGTCGTCGGTGCGGACAGACCGGTCACGTCGTACATCGTTGCGAAAATCTGCCGCACTGTAGGAACTGTGCGTTCAAGGGCCTGCCGTCGAATCATATGATGACCGACGACTGTCCCACGTACAGCGTGTTAGTCGCGAGGGCTAGGGCAAGGCATTAAGATGTCTCTGACAATTATTCAATATAATTGCCAGGGCTCTTATGCCAGTATGTGTGAATTGGGCGAAAGGATGGTTGCCATGAAGAGCGGGTTTGCCCTGGTTCAGGAACCTTACTCAACCGATGGTTGCGTAAGGGGTTTACCCTCATTTATGAGGGTATTTCCTTGTTCTAGGGTCAAGGCCGCTGTAATTGTCAACGATCCCGACGCAGAGTATATTTTGTTATCTGCTGACGAACTGGGGGTATGTGTCTTGGTCGAAGGAAGATTCGGAAAAATCTTCCTGGCAAACATATACTGTCAGTTCAGCAGCCCATTAGAGCCGTATATCTCGTATATGGATACGGTGCAACTACTAGCGAGTAGCAACCCGATTATCCTAGCTATGCACGCGAACGCATCCTCTCCCATGTGGTTCAGTAAGTTATCCCGGCATTCGTCTGGATATCAGAACCACCATCGGGGTGAGATGTTAAGTGACTGGATGGTTAATCGGGGTGTTAGTGCGTTAAATCAGCCCTCTGATTTATATACGTTTTCCGGCCCTAATGGTGTGAGTGATATTGATGTGACAGCCGTAAATGACGTCGTACTGCGGCGTTTTCGCTGCGACTGGGACGTTAAGGACGATTGGGGGGTGAGTGATCATAATCCAATACGGATTGTGCTCCATTACTCACCTGCCCCTGTAGAGGTCTCGGATGTGATGCGGTGGCGTAGACTCCCAATTAATTGGGATTTCTACGGTTCGTGCATTAGAGAGGTGGCCTCTGAAGTCTCCATTGGGGATTTCAGGGGTCTGACTATAGATGGAGAGATAGGCAAGCTGAACGATTGGACAATCAACACCAATGACGCCCTTCTTGGGAGATGTTCTAGGACAATCCCTGGAAGGGTTAAATGGTGGACGCGGGAGTTGACAGAAATGCGGAGGGCCATCCGGCAGCTCAGGTAGCGATTCCAGAGTGCCAGGCGGAGCAATGCAGATGATGCGCTACTGCGTGCGACGAACTACGCAACACAGCTACGTGCCTATAAGGACCGTATCGTGAAAGTGAAGGAGGATGATTGGAGAGCATACGTACGGGACAACAGGGACGACCCATGGGGCAGAGTCTATAAGCTCTGTAGAGGTAGGGGCCAGCGGACCGATGTGTCTGGCCTACGTGTTGGTAATGAAATATTGCCATCATGGGGGCATGCATACGCGTTCTGCTGGGCGAGTTCTTTCCAAGGGTGGAGGGTTCTATCCATCTTCCTTTTCAGGGGGTGGATCCCCCTCCTCCGTTGGACAGAACTGAGTTAGAGTTAAGCATTTGTCAGGCGCGGAGTAGAAAGTCTCCAGGTATGGATGGAATGACCGGTGAGATGTGTAAAAGCATCTGGAAGGCCATTCCTGAGTACTTGTTGGCAATTTATGAAAAGTGTGTATCAGAGGGGTATTTTCCACATCCGTGGAAGATAGCCCGTGTCGTTGTTTTGCTTAAGTCACCCGATAGGATCAGGAGCAATCCTCGCTCCTATAGGGGCATCAGTCTGCTTCCGGTGCTTGGAAAAGTATTGGAAAGGATTATGGTGAAAAGGCTTCAGGAGAGGATCGACCAGGGCACATGCGAGTGGCAATTTGGCTTTAGAAGTGGTAGGAGTGTAGATGACGCCTGGCATCACGTTAAAACGTGTGTCGGTAGGACAGAGGCAGGATATGTCCTTGGAATCTTTATTGATTTCAAGGGTGCGTTCGACTTCCTGTTATGGGAAGGCGTTCTAGCGAGGCTACGCGAGGTCGGCTGCCAAGAGTTGGAGTTATGGAAAAGCTACTTCTCTGGCAGGCGGGCTTGCGTCGCTGGTGTGAACGAGTCCGTGTGCATTGAGGTGGTCAGAGGTTGTCCGCAGGGATCCATCTGCGGCCCATTTATTTGGAATCTAATGATGGATCCTCTTTTGCGGAGGCTGATGGTTGCATACAATGTGTGCGCATATGCGGATGACTTGCTCGTCCTTATCGAAGGCCAGTCTCGTGCTGAGCTGGAGAGAAGGGGGGAGGAAGCCATGCAGATTATCTGCGATTGGAGTAGACAGGTAGGAGTAGATGTAGCAATGGACAAAACTGTGATGATGTTGCTCAAGGGCAGGTTATCGCTAAATCGACCTCCAACTGTTAGGGCCAATGGCGTTAGCCTTAAGTATGCGACTGAGGTCAAGTACTTGGGGATAACAATGCGTGAGCGTATGAACTTCTTGGTTCATCTCGAGCGTGTCAAGGCGAAATTGACTGGTGTGGTGGGATGTGTCCGGCGCATTCTTAGGAATGACTGGGGCCTCAGCAGGCGTTCTATGCGGACCATTTACCGTGGACTATTTGTTGCCTGCGCAACATATGGCTCCTCGGTGTGGTCCAGCGTGGTCACGACTGCCAGAGGAAAGCTGAAAATCATGTCGTGTCAACGGGTAGTCTTGCTCGCTTGTGTGCCATGTTGTCGTACGGTCTCCACGGAGGCCTTACAGGTGTTGGTAGGTGTAGCCCCTCTTGACTTGGAGGTGATACGTAAAAGTATTGCCTACAGGATCAAGAAAGGACAGCCATTGTTGCAGGACGATTGGGTGACTAACGATGACGTTAGTGGTAGGAGCTGGACGGAGTGCAAGGCACTCTTAAATGAGTGTTGTCTCCAGATGGCAAAATAGATGGGACAGAACTGACAATGGACGGGTTACATACTCCTTCATTCACGATGTGACGTTCGTGGCGAAACGTCCAGACTTTGGCTTTGGCCTGAGTATGGGCTTTTTGCTTACGGGCCATGGGTCGTTTAATGCATTTTTGTATAAAAGTGCTTTGACTAATACGCCTGAGTGTGACTGTGGACCTTTTACCGAGGACTGGTTTCATGTTTTGTGCATATGCACATTCTGCTCGGACATACGGGACCTAGATTCTCTAGGTGTCGTATTGACGGACGATGGTTGTGATGTCAGTGGTGTGCTTGTGAATGATGAGAGAGTGCGTTGTATGAATGAGTTTGCGTGTGAAGTCTTCAAAAGAAGACGTTTAAGAAGGGTTTGATCGCACACGTGTGTTTACATCCACAGGATGTACGCATGCGTGTGTACCCATGACCTTCTAGAAGGCCTTAGTTGTGTACCTATACACTCACCCACAGGGTGGGTGTATGGGTGTGGGACTAAGGCCTTCGAATGGCCACCAGTCCATAGCTGTTTGGAGCCATACTGGTAGTAGCTTTGCTACGAAGTCTGACCGGAGGCTATATATTTATATACATATCTGGTACCACGGGAAGTCAGAGCCCCTGGAATCTTTGGTTCCAGCTGACTTGCGGGTAAGGCCCCTTGGGGAGTATCGTGGTGGCTGTGGTTTATACCCAAATCGCGGGGAGAGCATAGCTCGATGTGGAGTTGCATTCAACCGGGTGCTGTGACCCTAGAACAGCAGAGGTGTGTAAGGTAGGCCTCGACTCCCCACCAAGGAGTGGGATTTGTTGCCCAAATGCACAAATCTTGAATTGGTACCGGAGTGTAGTTAACTACACAATGGGGCGGTGGTCGGCGCATATTCCGATCCAGTGTTCAGAGCACCGTGAGGTTATGTCAACGAGACGGGTACTCACGTTAAACACAAGAGACTTCTAGCTAAAATGTCTTCTAATTCTTCGTGAGCTTCCTGTGTTCCTGACATGAACTTAGGGAAAGCAATGATCAATATGGGAGCCCCTTTATGTAAATTTCATTTCAAATTTAGAAGATAATCTTTTTACTTTTATTCTTTTTGAAGGAAAAAAAAACTATGCCAAACTGTTATAATTAAAAAGTTTTGAGTTCATCTACGTTTGAATTGTAATGGAAGTGAATCTTAATTATTTTATATTACTTAAATACTTTGACAAATTAGCCACTATATTGGCTGTTTAATTCTTACATCTAGAACTTACAAAAAAAATAAACATGTTGAAAATTGAAGCTGCAGCGGCAAAGTGTTGAATCCTTAAAAGCCTTTTCCGGAGAAAGTTGAAGTTGATTTCGGCCGTTGAAGTGATTTTTGGTCTTCTTTATTGGTAAAGATGATTTATATTTGATTTGATTTGTCTTTTGGTATAGATGATTATGTTGGTTTTTTGAATATGTGTGGCACTTCTGACTGCCTTTTCATTAACCTTGTGCACTTTATGTTTCTTCTCAGGTTTGAAAGTTTTATTTATTTTATTATTTTTCACAACGTTTTTGTGCTTTTGCGAACAACTTTTTACTTTTTTAGAAAGAATTTATTATTCTTAGGTTCAATATTTCTTATGAATTTTGTTTTAATTTATTTATTTCTATAATGATAGTCACTGCTTCATTATGTGAACTTGTTCAATAAGATTTATCTTCTATGAAGATTGTCACTTTTTCACACTATGGTGAACCGTTTTTTTGATCCTTAAAAGGATATCACGTTGGGCGCCAGTAAAACACTTGAGTTGTTTTTTTATTGAATGTTTATTATTACCAGCACTATGTGCTTATTTATTTCTTAATACTAAAATGATAGGCAGCACTATGTGCTTTTTAGTAAAACAATTGAGTTTGTTTTTTATTTCTTCAATCTAAAAGACAAAAAAGAACTGACTATATAATTATTATTTTTTAAGGCAACCAACAATTAGAATTTGCTGACTTTGTAGAACGTGCAGACTGACTTACTAAAATTAATGAAATTGCAAAGCTACCTGACACCGCTGCTTTGACCATAGGATTTTTGCATTTAAGAAAATGCTGCAAAATTTATTTGACACAAAAAAATATAATTCAGACAAAAGGTAAAACTATTTTGCAACTAATGCAGAAAATTTGAGTTGCTAAGGAACGAATACAGAAATATTGGTGTAAATTTAATTATGTTGAAATGTTGAGGGCGACGTGCCTTAACTTATACAAGTCAATGTCAAAAGTTTGGAAGTCCATAACTCAGAAAATAGGGTCGACCAGCGAAAGAAATATATTTTCCTAGAACCGCAATAAAATGTTTTATAACTGGTGAAAATTTGAAACCGATCGGGGCATTGCCCCTAAACTCCACTTAAGCCAAATTTTTTTTTAACTTTAGCGTATTTATCATTTTAAAAACACAGAATTTGCCACACTGTTACATTACTTAAAATAAACAGCTGTTTATTTTGTAAACAAAGAAAAAAATATCATAGAAATAAAAAGGTAAGTAAAATTGTATAAATTATAGTTATAATTATAGTTGAAAATAATATTTAAATATAATATAACAGAAAACTTCGAAAACTATCACCATTTGGAAATTTTTTATCAAATATATTTTTAATTTTTGATTGTTTGATCAAACAATTTGTTTAGTCAAATATTTGTCCAAGTCTGACCGCACGGCAAATATGTTTTCCTTGTTTTTATTTGACACTATTTGGCAGCTGTTTGATCAAACAAAAAGAGGCAAATAAATGTGCCTAGTGTGACCACAAAATCAACTCTGTATTTGTTTCACAAAATTTTGGGCAAATACGAGAAAACAAATATTTGCATAATGTGACTGTACCTTAACTAAACGAAATCCTACAACAGTCATTTCTACGCACAGCAAAACCAATCAAATAGAAAATCTAAATAATCATGCAGATGAAGAAAATAAAGCATTAACCAACTCTTTTTCAACAACCATCATTTCTCAATCAAAAGAAAGAAATAACATCAACTTTACACCTCTGCCAATACAAAAGCAATTAGACACCACCGAAATATTAAAAGAAACTCCTATTCAAGAATCTATATCAACCATTCAAAATTGTGTTTCTGAAATAATCTCTTTTAATAAAAATCAAACAAAACAAAATACTACTACAACAGCAAATGAAAAAATAATAATGATTTTTCAGAAGATGGCAACATTTTCATTCAGTGTTTGCAAAGATAGCAATTCTGACCCATCTTTTAACGATTACTTTCTTTCCAATACAAATAAAGTGTAATGAACATGACAGTGCTTGTGTCAATAGTTTGCAGATGTTAGTTAAGAGATTGTAAATATCTCAAAACTTGTTGATAGAAAAGCTGGACGAGGTCTGCGGGAGCCATCAATTAGCTAGCAAGACAGTCGGGCGGGGGATTCGTGACCTAGTTCCCTTATTCTTAGATTGACACTACAACAATATTGTTAGAAGACTCCCTATTTTTTTTTTTTTTTTTATAAAAACCACAATAATTCTTATTAAACTACGAGCCCTGGAAAGCTACAAGAAAATAAATAAACTCTTAGATTGTTTCCCTCACCCATCGAAATCTCCAAGTGATGTTGGAGAAATTGCCTCTAAACCCTCCCAAACCACTGGTTCTAATGGCATCTTCGATTTTTTTAGAACCCCTAATATAATTTTTTTATATTACCTTGCTACGGTCTCATCATCAATATCATCAAGAAAACACGAATTATATTAATTAGAAATACATAATAAATTATAAATTTATTTAACCCCTTGAAGGTAGTGAAAAAATTACATATATCTAATTTTATGAAAATATGAAATCTAAACTATAAATTTTCAGTTTTATTGATCAATTTTATAATGGTCAACTAAGAATTATTTCTGTCACAAAAAAAAATATATTTAGGTACAAATTTAATATCCATCCGAAAATAAATGGAGTACTAATATTATTTCATATCACCGCGGCCAACACTATATAAATTTTTTTAAATGTTCTTTATGCAATGCAATTGAAATTTACAACAACGACAAAAATTTTGTATACCGAAGAATATGTACATTTTTATAATAAAAATTCCAACAACAATTAAAGAAGCAAAAACTAATCGATGTGTCTAGAAAACATTGTTATGGAAGAAATTACAATAACTAACAGTAATGATCATTAAATTCCTCTCAATTTTAGTATAACACTTAAAACTTGACCAAATCATTAAGTTATTTGATTTGTTGTTGCTTCTTGGAGAGGAACATTTTTGTAACAATGCAAGAAAACATGTAAATTAAGAGATTATATTTTTAAATTAAAAAACTTACCAGCATCTCGATCGAAGTTTGAAGAGGCCTTTCCAATACGATAGCTATGCTGAGAGATTGTATGACTGAAATAATTTAATGTTGTTCTTGCATTTGATTTTTGGTTTTATTTCTTTTGCTGTTAGATACTTTCCTTTAATCCGTTTGTTGTTTTCTGTAGTTTTGGTAATGTGGCAAATTTAGCGCTTTTTAGGCATGATGTTAAGTGTTAAGTTTTATAGTGAATTATGGAATTTTTAAGAAGAGGAGTAATTATTGGTTAACTCATTGTGATTTGGGTTAACTTTTAATTACGGCAACGAAGAAAAAAAATTAAATTTGTAGTTTTATGACCATAACTTTAAAACATTGACTGTGATTACTAATGGAAATTTTACCGATTTTTTGTACTTGAAATTTACAGAATTTTACGTTATTTAGTAAGTGTTAAGAAATATCAAAAAAAAAAACATTTCTTTAAGAATTCACATTTTAGGTTACTTTCTGTACACTATAATTTAATGATATGGCATGGCTTCCTTGGTATCGTTTCTGGAAATTTTTGTGCAAGATGTGCAGCCAAGGCTGCTTGGAGGATGTTACCTCCCCCACCTGCTAAAGCTGGGAAATTGTTGAGCGGAGTTATGCGAATAAAATTGCGACGTAGAAGGAGGCGTCTTACTCGACGAGAATACTTTCACAATTAATATTCCGTGGATGCTCGCAATGATTTTTCCAATTGTCTCCTTATTATTACCCAGGGTAAATATATCTATTGAAAGTTTGGATATATGTATAATCTTTTCCGACATAAAATAAACATAATTACCTTTTTCGGAAGTTACAGATAAAGAGAAGCGAATGCTAAACTAAATTTACGGTTGTAACGTTATGAAATGTAACTTGCACTTGATGATTATTTCGATTTTATACGATTAAGCATTCCATATTTGTGACCTGCTTTAGTCAAAAGTTGAAGGAAAAAGGAAATCAAATTTCATTCTGCTATCACATGCAGGTTGATATACACGGTTGATAGACTTGTTTAAGGTGTAGGCGTAAAATCTTAAGACAGATATTTTGCTTTACTACTAAATGCAACCTTACTTCTTTCACCTTAATAAACACAGCTCTCAGTTAATTTCAAAGACGTTAGTTTCAAAGTTATTAAGAAACTAATACCGGTTTGTAAAAACATTTTAACCCAATTATAAATAAAAAGAATAAAGTTATGACATTTTTATATTCATTAATTATAGGATTAATTTGTTTGTGAAAATAAAATATCTAAATAAGTCAAGTAAATGATTTAAGCCAAGACGCAAACCACGATTTATCCAAGTTGGTTTTAAGATAATATAACAATTGTTTTTAAGGTTACAAAAATTTTATTACTTTTAAGTTAAGTAATCACATTCTTGAAAAGCCTGTTTGGGTAGCGAAATAAATAGACAGAACCCCTGAATCGTTAATGGTACATTACAAAACCATATAATTTTGACTCTGTGAGTAACAAAATTAGATGGAGAAGTTTCGTTAAGACCGAATATCTTTTGCGTGATAAGTACCAACTGGCTTATTTTGGGAGTCTATTAAAATATAATAGTGATTTCCCAATTTCTCCTTGACTTTAGCCTTTACAAAAAGTGGTGCAAATTTTGCATTGAAACGTTTCTCCATGTTACTTTGTACAAAATTCCGTCGTAGAACTTCCTGTCCTATATGGAAAGTTTGTAGCCTCGTGCGAAGATTGTATTCTTTTTGATTCCGCTCATAAGCTTTCTTGATGTGCTTTTGTAAATCTTTTCTTATTAATTGTAAGCTATCATCTCGGGAAAACTTATAGAGGGTTCATCTAAGAGCTTTATATTTTTTAATAATTCATACGACGATCCATGTGATCCATGGGGAGGTGTTAATGGCCTGATGATACGAATTTCGTAGGGCACAACTGATAGCACTTATATTTTCATCCCATTTTGTGTGGTCACCTTTTACATAAGCACGAATACCTGCGATAAGGGAACGATTAACTCGCTCTGAAGCGTTCGATTGAGGCGAATATATAGCTGTGTAAACATGTTGTATTCCTAAACTGGTGAAGAAGGCATTAATGTCGTTAGCCTTAAACTGTGAGCCGTTATCACTAACATATATTCTGGCACCCCATACACATGGAATATATGTTTCTCTAGGAAATCTTTTATAACCTGAGATGTAAATTTTTTTAAAGGCTGCAACCAATGGAATTTAGTCAAATGGTCCAAAACAATTAACAACCCAATATGACCAGATTTACTACGGGGGTATGGCCCTAGCAAATCTATAAAAAAAACCGCTGAAAAGGACGAATTGTAATTATTTGTCTACCCATTTCTGGTTTAAGTACAAAATTAGGAGCTTTTGTGGTTTTGCATATTGTAGCGTAACACGACTTTCGTAGTGTGCTGTATAATACCCACACTGCATAGCGTACAATGTTTGCAAATGCGGAAATAACAAATATCAATATTGTTGACCACTGCATTTGCAAAACATTGTATGACTGCGTATATTCTTATTGTATGTTGTTGTTACGCTGGCACACTTATGTTTATGCTGACCCAAGTGCAGGTAACACATTGTTGTTGTTAATATAGGTTGAAAATATGTATATAAAGAAGAACCTTTTATAATCAATTACTCATTAATAATTTATCAATCAATCAATTAATAGTTTAGCTCCTAGATAGAGCTGAAATAATAATAATAATAAATACTATTTAAAACACAAAAAGTATCTTGTTTGCTATATGGCGATCCTGCCAGTGCTCCTTAGATGAGCATTGCAGAAAATATATATAATTCAAGGATTATGCTCTTAAATTGAGCAATCCTGAATAGAATAATAATAAAAAAAAAAATAAAAAAAACACATAATAATTTTGTCCTGGTGGATCAGCCACAACGATCCATCAGCTGCGTTGAAGGAAGATACTGTCTGGCCTAAAGACAGTGGAGCTTAAAATCAATGGCGGAAGGGCCAAAACCTATCTCCATAGAAGAGTATAGAAGAAGGACGGGCCAGCAGAAAAGAAGGAAAAACACATCAAAAGACCTCTGGTATATATCAATATACACATCAATATGCCCCTAACAGGTTCATCCTAGTTTTACCAAAAAAACAAAAAAAAAGTGGAGCATCCCGTTATGCACCCGTAGGTCAGAAAGCGTTAACCGCTCTTGACAAATAAACATAAACAAATAAATAGAAAACACAATAATTTATAAGAGGGAAAAAATTGTAAGAGATATAAAAAAAAAAAAAATAAAAATCCACAAAGGAATGTAGTTCAATTAATCTGATTTGTTCTGTATAAAAAGCTATTATTTAATCTTGATACAATTATATAAAGAGAAAAAATAACTTTTGTAATTATGCTGTTTAAGAGAGAAAAAAAAAAACACAAATTAAATTAAAATTTTTTTTTTTAAATTAAATATACATAAATAAAATGATGCATGTAAAATAGTATAAGCTATTGATAAAAATAATGAATTACTAGGGAAGATATATAATTAGCAAGATATAAGATTCGGTTAGATTATTGAGGCAGTCAGAAAAATATTTAATAGAAATAAATAATAGGAAAATATGCAAAATAAATAGCGAAAGAAAATGGGAGGTCGTCAATCAAAAATAGAGAATCCCAATGCAAATGTTATTAATGAAGTTGAAATAAAAGAAGACTCAATCGACCTAAAATTAATTGAGTGTTGTTTACTAATAATAACCGTACTGATTAGCTTAAATTTTGCATTACATATTTATGCCTTAAACACCAAGAAATTAAAAAAGAAATATTTGAGCAGAGCCAATGACTTAAACAAAATTTAAATAATTTTCCCATGGATTGGCAAGAAATAATTCAGAAGGTGAGACTAATCAAAGAGGAGTTCGACAAATCTTATAAATGTTTAAATATAGATAGAAGCACAAAAGTGGAAACAATAATAAAACATATTAGAATCTTATGCGAAAAGTTAGAACAAATCAGGGTTTTGCTAAATGCAAATTATAACAGACTCACGACACCTCATAGGACAGCTGCTGAAAGTTTTTTCTTAGATGTCAAGACTAGAATCCTGATTATATCGTCTAAGAAGGGTGTTAAGGTAAAATTACCAGATACACTACACGAAGAGGTAAAATTCTTAGTAGAAACTGAAAATTCAGAGAATATTGGAACCTCTTTGGAAAGTACAGAAGTAAAAATGACACAAACAGTCGTTGACTTTCTGAACACAGCTTCAAAGCTGATCATAGAATTTGATGGAAAACCAGAAAATTTACGTTCCTTTATAGACTCGTTACAGTTAATAGAATCCATCAAAGGTGACCACGAATCTATCGCAGTCTCTTTAATAAAAACAAAGTTAAAGGGAAGTGCAAGAAATTTAATAGGTAATGAACAAACCATTACTGAGGTAATACATAAACTAAAAAACTCAGTAAAGGGCGAGTCGGTTGAGGTATTGACAGCAAAAATAATGAATACCCGACAAAACAATAAAACTGCCAATAACTATTGCAGTGAAATAGAGAATTTAACGAAGTCATTAGAAAATGCCTATTTATCAGATGGTTTGCCATGCGAATTGGCATGTAAATATTCAACACAGGTTGCAGTAAAGGCACTAACCAAAAATTGCACCATCGATAAAGTTAAACTTATCATGGAAGCAGGCCAATTCAGTAACATGAATGAGGCCGTTGGCAAATTCATAAACAGTTGCACTGAAGCAACAGGGCAACAAAATGCCGTATTGTATTTCGGGCAGAAGTTTAACCGAAATAATAACTACAGACAATATCGTGGAAGGTACAATTACCCACGCAAGAATAGTAATAACAGTAACAACGGCAGACCCCAACAAAAACCTATTCACAACAGGGTTCAACAAAATCAGAACCACAGACGTAACAGAAATTACATCAGAGCAGCAGAGTCACATGAAAATGATTCGGAAAACTGCTAAAATCCTCTGAGATATATCATAATAACAATACCAACTACATATACAACCTTAACCTCAGCTTAAGTTTTTATGTTAATATAAAAATTAACGACACGAACAACACGGTAACACTGTTGGTAGATACAGGAGCAGACATTTCGGTTATAAAAACTAAACATTTTTATCAAACACAAATTAACAGAAACAGAACAACCACATTGAGTGGAATAGGACAGGGTAAAATTCGTTCAATAGGTAATGTATTTATTGACCTAAAATTTAGAGGTTTTTTGATACCACATGATTTCCAAGTAGTACAAAATAATTTTCCAATACCTTGCGACGGTATCCTTGGAATGGATTTTTTTAAGAAGTATAAATGTATACTAGATTTCAATGGGAACCATGATTACCTCGTACTACGACCACCCAATCTGTCGCATGTAATAGAAATTCCACTTACGAACGGCTTCAATGGAATAACACTCCCACCAAGGTCAGAAGTGATTCGTCAAATCAGGTTTCCGGAGCTTGAAGACGATGTACTAATACCAAATCAAGAAATCGTACCAGGTGTCTTTGTACCAAATACACTGGTAAAATCAAATAACGCATTGGTTCGTTTTTTAAATACCACACATAAAATAGTAACAATTAGGCAAAATAACATAAAAACCGAGAAAATGTCTGACTATGAAATAGTAAAACAAAAACCACATAAAAATAGCCAAAGAAAATCTGAAGTTTTGGACCTTTTGAAGGGAAACTTTCCTGAACAGTTCAGAACAATTTTAACTGAGCTTTGTTTAGAATACAATGATATTTTTGGCTTAGGGACTGAAACAATTACTACCAACAATTTCTATGAACAAAAACTGAGAGTAAAAGATAATCAACCAACGTATATTAAAATTTATCGCATACCAGAATCTCATAAGGAGGAGATAAACAAACAGGTTGAAAAACTAATAGATGACAAGATAATCGAACCATCATTTTCGGAATACAATAGCCCAATTCTGTTGGTACCAAAGAAATCACTTCCCGGAACAGATGAAAAAAGATGGCGCTTGGTGATAGATTATAGGCAGATAAATAAAAAACTAATATCAGATAAATTCCCGTTGCCTAGAATAGACGATATTCTAGACCAACTAGGTAGAGCAAAATATTTTTCTTGTTTGGACTTGATGTCCGGGTTTCATCAAATTGGTTTGGAAAAGAACTCTAGAGACTTAACGTCATTTTCAACAAACAATGGTTCATACAGATTTACTAGACTACCATATGGCTTAAAAATAGCACCGAATTCATTCCAAAGAATGATGACATTAGCCTTCAGTGGTCTGAAGCCGAATCAAGCATTCCTATATATGGATGACTTGGTTGTATTGGGATGTTCTGAAAAACATATGCTTTCAAATTTGAAGGACGTATTTGATCTTTGCCGTAAACACAATCTTAAACTACACCCCCAAAAATGTTCATTCTTTGTGAGAGAGGTAACCTACCTTGGTCACAAATGTACTGATAGAGGAATATTACCAGATGATAGTAAATATTCGGTGATAGAAAATTACCCGACGCCTACGGACGCCGATAGCGCACGAAGGTTTGTCGCGTTTTGCAACTATTACCAACGATTTATTAGAAACTTCTCTGAATATTCCAGACACCTTACAAGGCTATCCAAAAAGGGAGTACCATTTCAGTGGACAAAAGATTGTGAGTGCGCATTTAAATACTTAAAGAAGGCATTAATGAGCCCAACATTGCTTCAGTACCCAGACTTTACGAAGGAATTTTGCATAACAACAGATGCGAGTAAGCATGCTTGCGGTGCAGTTTTAACACAGGAACATGAAGGTAGACACCTACCTGTGGCCTATGCATCTAAAACTTTCACTAAAGGCGAAAGCAACAAATCGACCATTGAACAGGAATTAACTGCCATACACTGGGCTGTCACATATTTCAGACCATATATATATGGAAAACATTTTTTGGTCCGAACAGACCATAGACCACTTTCATACCTGTTCTCCATGAAAAATCCAAGTTCTAAGCTAACGAGAATGAGACTCGATCTGGAGGAATATGATTTCACAGTAGAATATCTCAGGGGAAAAGATAATTATGTTGCCGACGCACTGTCGCGCATTACAATAAATGACTTAAAGGATATTAACGACAAGATTTCATCCGTTTTAAGGGTCACGACAAGATCGATGACTAAAGAAGAGAAAATTAGTAAACCAGTAGTAAATCAGCAAAATATCAATAATAATAATAAGCCCAAGGTATATATACCATTGAATAATATAGACGTCAAAAGATATTATAAATTAAAGATTTTACCCAACAGATGTTACATCAAAAAGGGAAAATCCATATATGCTAGCATAAGAATAGATGATTTGTTTACTAAAGGGAATATTGACTTAGGACAATTTTTCCCTAGGCTAGAACGAATAGCCTGTAAACTAAATATTAATAAGATTCAAATTTCACCACATGAGAAGATTTTCGAATTTGTCTCGATAAGTGAATTTGAGAATATGGGCAATAAAACACTGAATGAAATCAGAATAGCGCTATTAAACGAAGTAACTACAATTGATAACACGAATGACAGAGCTTTGCAACCTATTGAAGATAGATAAACGCACATCGACAGCACATCATCACCAGACACTAGGTACGATAGAAAGAAGTCACCGGACTTTTAACGAATACGTACGAAACTACATATCAGTAGATAAAGACGACTGGGATGAATGGCTCAAATATTTCACGTACTGTTTTAACACTACACCATCTACAGTACATGATTATTGCCCTTATGAGCTTATTTTTGGAAAAATTCCAAACAATTTTAGACAATTTAGTGAAGTAGATAGAGTTGCACCACTTTATAATATAGATAATTATGCTAAGGAAATTAAATTTAGATTAGAAGTAGCAATAGATAGAGTTAAAAAACTATTAGACATAAATAAAATAAAACAAAAAATTAATTATGATAAAACAAAATTAGATTACAATTTTAAAATAGGAGATTTAGTCTTAGTAAGAAATGATGCAGGACATAAGTTAGAGATGGCATATAAAGGGCCATATAAAATTAAGAAAATAGATTTCAGAAATAATGTAACCATAGTTGATAAGAAAACAAATAAAGAACAAATAGTTCATAAGAATAGACTTAAGTTATACAATATTAAATAAACAATATGCATTCTTTTCTTTAAATCTATATTTGTAAATAAAATAAAATAAATTTATTGTAAAATGTGAAACTTGCACTTGATACAACCACAAAAAAAAAAAACCCAACAGTACAAATAATAAAAGAATGTCCATAGAACAAAATGTTATATGAACATTCTTATAAAAAAGGAAGGTGTAGCGTAACACGACTTTCGTAGTGTGCTGTATAATACCCACACTGCATAGCGTACAATGTTTGCAAATGCGGAAATAACAAATATCAATATTGTTGACCACTGCATTTGCAAAACATTGTATGACTGCGTATATTCTTATTGTATGTTGTTGTTACGCTGGCACACTTATGTTTATGCTGACCCAAGTGCAGGTAACACATTGTTGTTGTTAATATAGGTTGAAAATATGTATATAAAGAAGAACCTTTTATAATCAATTACTCATTAATAATTTATCAATCAATCAATTAATAGTTTAGCTCCTAGATAGAGCTGAAATAATAATAATAATAAATACTATTTAAAACACAAAAACTATTTTGTTTGCTATAATATTTCGCAGTTTCTTACAAATTCGCTACAGTCTCTTACCATCCCTGGCCA
This sequence comes from Cordilura impudica, assembly GCA_963682025.1. Classification (NCBI taxonomy): domain Eukaryota; kingdom Metazoa; phylum Arthropoda; class Insecta; order Diptera; family Scathophagidae; genus Cordilura; species Cordilura impudica. Next base: position 174,769,563 of record OY821518.1, on the reverse strand, counting down.
AAAAAAATTACTCCTTAAAAGTTCGAGAGTTTTAAATATACCTCCATGAGAAGATGTTGGAAAATCATGGAATCGTGAAATCAGATCTTGACGAAGACCAGAAGGGATCCAAAGCTTCCATGCTTGATTTTCATTAGTTTCATTACCATCGTAATGTTGTGTACGTATATATAAATACCGATCAGCAATTTTAATGTCCGGATATTTTGATTGGTTTTCTTGAATTTTAGTTTTTAAGTTTTCATATTCGTTTTATTGAAGAAATGGCGAATTTAGGTCTATCTCAGGCTCTTGTAGTTCAATCGTAGCAAGTTCATCACAATATATCCTTGACAAAGCATCCGGTACAATATTATCTTTACCTTTGCGATGACTCACGGTAAATTTATACGCTTGCAATTTCAGGACCCACCGTGCTAATCTTCCGCTCAGATTAGGTTGCCGCATGAGCTAGACTAGTGGTCGGTAATAACCTCAAATTCTTGAAGTTCAAGATAGCAGCGAAATCGTTCGATAGCTTCAATGGCCGCGAGACACTCACGCTCAGTCACGCTATAATTTCTCTGAACAGAATTTAGTTTTTTGCTCATAAACGCGATCGGTTTCTCCTGACCATGTTCATCCAATTGTACCAGTACCGCGCCAATACCATAATCACTTGCATCGCAATGCACATAGAATTTTTTATCAAAATGAGGGTTACTTAAAACGGGTGCTGAAGTGAGCAAATCCTTAATTTTCTCGAAAGCGATTTGCGCTTCGGGGGTCCAGGTAAATTTTCTCTTGGTGGATAGGGTTTCACTTATTGGAAAAACTACGCTAGAGAAGTTTGCAATAAATCTTCTGTACCACCCCGCAAGACCTAAAAATCCTCTCACTTGTTTTAGATTCTTTGGCACTGGCCATTCCCGAATAGAGCTAACCTTTTCCGGGTCAGTGGTTATCCCTACCTCGCCTATCATGTAGCCAAGGTATTTCACCCTAGTTACGCAAAATCGACTTTTGGATATATTCAACGTTAAATTTGCTTTACGAAATGCGCACTAGAAATGGAAAGGTGTTGCTCAAAATTTTCTGATACAATAATCAAGTCATCACGATATCCAAATACGCAGTTTTTGAGATCTGGTGGAATAAGATCATCCATTAACCGGCACATTGTTTGGGGTGCATTGCACAGCCCAAAAGGCATTACTGTAAACTGATACAGTGGCCTTCCTGGTACTGTAAACGCGGTAATGGGTTTAGATTCATCGGTTAAACCGATTTGCCAATAAGCGTCCTTTAAATCCAGCTTGGATATTATATTGGCCTGTGGAAGACGTGCAAAAATTCCCTCAATTGACGGTAAAGGATACGCATCCTTTTTGGTGACTGCATTCACCTTTCTAGCATCCAGACAAAGGCGGATTTTATTGGGTTTAATTACCAATCTCATAGGAGAACTCCAGGGTGAGGATGACGGTTCAATCACACCCAATGTCAACATACGATCTTTCTCAGCAAACATCAGTTTCTCCACTGCCGGGGAAACTGGATAGAACCTCTGTTTGATCGCTTTAGCATGGCTAACATCGATATCGTGCTTAATTAAGCCGGTTCTCCCCAATCCTTGCTTTTCAAAATTTGGAAATAGGGAAATAACAGGTCCAAGTTGCTGATGTTGACTAGAAGTTAAATAATAACGTTGTTCATCTAATTTTTCAGAATCAGATTTACCAATATTTTCGGAGAGATCATCGGACTTTTTACAAGCAGACAAGTCAGACGGACAAAAGCTTAAAATTGATTTATCTATTAAATCGATCGACTCAAAAACATTCGGAATTAAACTAAACTTCTTCCAAAAGTCAATACAGAGTATAAGACGCTGCGATATAGAAGGAATTATGAATAAATTTACTTGATGACTTTGATCTTTGAACTGAACCTTAACACTAAGCCAGCCAATGACTTCTTGGGAAGCCCCATCAGCGGTTTTAACAAATGTTTTACATTTAGAAAAAGTTGAATATTTAGAAAAATCTTCTAACGCAAAATCAGATCCTATGCTGCTAATGCTGGCACCGGTGTTTAAAAGACCGTATTCGGTAAAATTCAAAAACGAAACTTTTGCGTAATACCGACTATCTTTCGGATTATTTACAATGGCTGATATTAATAATTTGGAGCAAATTTTTCGATTTTTGAAGTATTTTCGCAATCTGATAGTAGAACGTTTTGGTTTGTGATTTAAATTCAATTCGGAAATCTCAAAATCATTAAAAATTTCATTACGTTTCGATACGTACAGTTCCCATCTTTTATGGTAAGGTAACTTAGGGTATATAATTTTGGAAACAATAACTTTAGAATCAGTGGAATCCGCAGGTTTACGTTTTAAAATTTTAATTTTAGAAAAAGCTTTACCATTTATATCAATAGAAAAATCAGGTTGGTTGTCAAGGCCGGTTGTCGAATCAGGTGTCAAATTTGGATTAGTGTGGTCATAATGAAGATTCTTATTTGACTCCATAGAAGGTTCTGAGTCAGTGCAAGTATCTAACGTGGTTCTTTTGAGTGACTTTGAGTTTTGTAGTTTTTGACGATTTACCCGCAAGACATTTCGGGCACTGAGGTTTGTAAGTGTTTTTGGCTCCACAGCCATAGCAAAAAATTGTTCTTGATCGAAGACAATTTTCCCAGTGGTGACCAGTTTCGTTGCAATTCCAGCATTCTGAAAGAATATCTGGATTGTGAAGGGCCTCTACCGATAACTCGTTTTCTTTTATATCTACAGTATTACTTTCGTCCGAAAAACCAATTTCCGAAATATGACGACGCGCCGCAAACTGATTAGGATTACGGTTTGTAACGTTTCTTTTAACATTTTCATCATTTAAAAATTGTTCACGCATTTGGACTAATTTGCGAAGATGAGGAATTGAATGTACCGGAACGTAAAGTAAATCTTGACGTATTTCGGGACGAAGATTACGTGCTAAAATCTCTAACAGTTCTTCATCCGACATCGGTATCGGTAACTGTTCCATTATAGAAGAAACTGCATCGTAAAAACTGTTAAAGGTTTCAACAATCTTTTGTTTCCGATTTCGCATTTCTTCTCGGATATCAAACGACGATTTAAATTCCTTATACTGACACTGAATAGCTGTACAAAATTCCTTCCAAGTAACTTTATCTATTTTTTTACGGTAACTCCAATACCAGTCCCTTGCCTTTCCTGTTAACAGAATATGCAAGTTCTGACAAGTAATGTTAAAATTACCTTCAAAATAATCATTGGTAAAAGATCTTATGCGATACAAAAATTCATCAACATTTATTCCTTTTGAGCAACCATCGAATTTAACGTCCCATTTGTGAATAATCGAGGCAATTTTATCAGCAGATGATGTCATACTGTTAGGTGGTGTGGATCTATTATTATTTCGATTTTGAGAAAAGTCCTCTACTACATTACTATTCGGAATCTCAAATGATGATGAGCGATTATTTCCTTGAGTATGTCCTGTACTATTGCCATTTCCCTGAGAATGAGCAGCTAAATTAAAATTCTGTAATAACCGGGTCAAACTACTTTCGATCATGGTTTGTATTTTTTCATAATCAATACTGTTATGATTTTCAATGGATTGCCGTATAGGTGTAAAAATTGGATTATTCTGTTCAAGAGATATTGCCTGGTCTTCCGTATTATCAAGAGATAAATTGAATTGAGGATAATCTATATCCTGTAAATTTTGCGTATAGCTACGAGTGTTGTACTGCTTAGACATTGCGCCTCATCATCTATTTATAGTAGCAATTTTAGGCTGCTGACTAACTCTTGAACTAATAATTAACCTTTTCAAATCACTTAATTGACAAGCCCGTTTGCAAACTGGGCATTCTGATGTAGTGGAAAGATATGTTTCTATACATGATCTGTGGTATGCATGGGAGCACTCGTTAATTATGATACAGTTTTCCCCTACTTTCATGGTGTTTTTGCACACATGACAAGCAGAAGGTTCAATTCCCATGGTAGCCATTGGAAGTGGTGGTGGTGGAGTTGGTGGTCCTCTTTTTGACTTAGAAGAATCCTCCATCAAAAAAAATTCTAATTAATACGACGATATACGAGGTGAAATTACTTCGATTTTGTATAAAACGATATCGCTATGACAATCTTTCCTATAAGTTGTCTTTTAATTTTAAATATTTAATTATATTTAGCGTATTTTTGAATTCCGTAAAACAATTGGAAATACTGGATTTTCCGCAAAATTCATAAATTTTCTTTTAATTCAAATTGAAGTCGCCGTTGAACGTTAATAATACGTAACTGAAAATTATTACTATACTTACTGTAAAAAAAATCATTAATAAGTGTTTTCTTCTGATAAGATGTGAGATAAATTACAAGGCATTAATAGGTAAAATCTGAAAACAAACTAAAAGTTTACAATAAAAACTGGTCTATGGAGTAATGCATAAAGTTAAAATTATTTTTGGATTGTGGCTTAACCAGCAAGCAAATTCTCTATTTTTCATTTTGAGATTGCCTAACAATAAAAAGGTCACTAATTTGCACTTAGCATATATAATGAAGTCCAATGTAATTATTAATAGCTAGAGTTTAGGCCGAAATTCAAAAAACTTCAAACAGTTATGCAATACTACTATAGATTACAAAATTTCAAGAAATCAATCTACAAAATAATGAAAATATCTACAACAACTAAATGGTCAATGTACTCGAACCTGTCAACCTCAAGTAATTGAAAGATCCTAAACAGTTTTGTGGAGTATTCAATAAAAAGTTTATTTTATTCGCGATAATTTAATAATATATGCTTACTTTTGAACTCTACTAAAACAATGGGGATACTAATGGGATCCAGAAGATCGAAACGGAATAAATTTGAGATGGAGCAAAATGAACCTAAAGTTCACACTAGCCCCACGTTGGGCGCCAATTATTGTAATGAACACGACAGTGCTTGTGTCAATAGTTTGCAGATGTTAGTTAAGAGATTGTAAATATCTCAAAACTTGTTGATAGAAAAGCTGGACGAGGTCTGCGGGAGCCATCAATTAGCTAGCAAGACAGTCGGGCGGGGGATTCGTGACCTAGTTCCCTTATTCTTAGATTGACACTACAACAATATTGTTAGAAGACTCCCTATTTTTTTTATAAAAACCACAATAATTCTTATTAAACTACGAGCCCTGGAAAGCTACAAGAAAATAAATAAACTCTTAGATTGTTTCCCTCACCCATCGAAATCTCCAGGTGATGTTGGAGAAATTGCCTCCAAACCCTCCCAAACCACTGGTTCTAATGGCATCTTCGATTTTTTTAGAACCCCTAATATAATTTTTTTATATTACCTTGCTACGGTCTCATCATCAATATCATCAAGAAAACACGAATTATATTAATTAGAAATACATAATAAATTATAAATTTATTTAACCCCTTGAAGGTAGTGAAAAAATTACATATATCTAATTTTATGAAAATATGAAATCTAAACTATAAATTTTCAGTTTTATTGATCAATTTTATAATGGTCAACTAAGAATTATTTCTGTCACAAAAAAAAATATATTTAGGTACAAATTTAATATCCATCCGAAAATAAATGGAGTACTAATATTATAAAACAAGAAGTAGAAAAAGAAAATAAAACTCCCTTTCATATCACCGCGGCCAACACTATATAAATTTTTTTAAATGTTCTTTATGCAATGCAATTGAAATTTACAACAACCACAAAAATTTTGTATACCGAAGAATATGTACATTTTTATAATAAAAATTCCAACAACAATTAAAGAAGCAAAAACTAATCGAAAACATTGTTATGGAAGAAATTACAATAACTAACAGTAATGATCATTAAATCCTCTCAATTTTAGTATAACACTTAAAACTTGATCAAATCATTAAGTTATTTATTTGATTTGTTGTTGCTTCTTGGAGAGTAACATTTTTGTAACAATGCAAGAAAACATGTAAATTAAGAGATTATATTTTTAAATTAAAAAACTTACCAGCATCTCGATCGAAGTTTGAAGAGGCCTTTCCAATACGATAGCTATGCTGAGAGATTGTATGACTGAAATAATTTAATGTTGTTCTTGCATTTGATTTTTGGTTTTATTTCTTTTGCTGTTAGATACTTTCCTTTAATCCGTTTGTTGTTTTCTGTAGTTTTGGTAATGTGGCAAATTTAGCGCTTTTTAGGCATGATGTTAAGTGTTAAGTTTTATAGTGAATTATGGAATTTTTAAGAAGAGGAGTAATTATTGGTTAACTCATTGTGATTTGGGTTAACTTTTAATTACGGCAACGAAGAAAAAAAATTAAATTTGTAGTTTTATGACCATAACTTTAAAACATTGACTGTGATTACTGAATGGAAATTTTACCGATTTTTTGTACTTGAAATTTACAGAATTTTACGCTATTTAGTAAGTGTTAAGAAATATCAAAAAAAAAAACATTTCTTTAAGAATTCACATTATTGTTATTATTATTACCCAGGGTAAATATATCTATAGAAAGTTTGGATATATGTATAATCTTTTCCGACATAAAATAAACATAATTACTTTTTCGGAAGTTACAGATGAAGAGAAGCGAATGCTAAACTAAATTTACGGTTGTAACGTTATGAAATGTAACTTGCACTTGATGATTATTTCGATTTTATACTATTAAGCATTCCATATTTGTGACCTGCTTTAGTCAAAAGTTGAAGGAAAAAGGAAATCAAATTTCATTCTGCTATCACATGCAGGTTGATATACACGGTTGATAGACTTGTTTAAGGTGTAGGCGTAAAATCTTAAGACAGATATTTTGCTTTACTACTAAATGCAACCTTACTTCTTTCACCTTAATAAACACAGCTCTCAGTTAATTTCAAAGACGTTAGTTTCAAAGTTATTAAGAAACTAATACCGGTTTGTAAAAACATTTTAACCCAATTATAAATAAAAAGAATAAAGTTATGACATTTTTATATTCATTAATTATAGGATTAATTTGTTTGTGAAAATAAAATATCTAAATAAATCAAGTAAATGATTTGAGCCAAGACGCAAACCACGATTTATCCAAGTTGGTTTTAAGATAATATAACAATTGTTTTTAAGGTTACAAAAATTTTATTATTTTTAAGTTAAGTAATCACATTCTTGAAAAGCCTGTTTGGGTAGCGAAATAAATAGACAGAACCCCTGAATCGTTAATGGTACATTACAAAAGACATCTCTGATGAAATGATAATTCAAGATATAAATGATGGTCTAGGATTTAACACGCCACCAAATAATTCAGATGAAAAAAAAACAGATGATAATAATGTTTCACCATGTACACAGAGGTACAAAAATTTTCCGCAACTTAATGTGTTGATTACTACAAAAACATTAAGGAACACACAAAAAAGCTCTCAAAGGGCAAAAACAAAAAATAAACTTTTATGATTTTTATTTATTTATTTATTTATTGGAACTGCTCCATACACAAGACTAAAAGTCTTATTTTGCAGTATGGAACTGATTGTATTTAAAATTATAAAATCGTTAATAAATTAATAACTAATTACAAATTTTCTTTATATAAAATGCAAAGAACAATAAGATTAAAATTAAAGAATAAAGTTGAAATATTTGAAATTTAATTTAATCAAATGTATTATAATATCAAATAATATTTAATGTTTTAAATTGTTATGCCGAAAACAGTTTAAAAATATTTTCTTTAAATTTTCGTGCGTTACATAAAAGTTGAGAGCTATGGGGTATAGAATTCCAGAGAGATACTGCGAATATGTAGAAATGCCACTCCGATATTAAACTTTTATATCTAATTGATCTAATTCTTTTTCCCTTGCTTATATCTGAAATATAAAGTTTGTCGTACAGATGATCCGGTTTGTGGGTATACACTATTTTATGTAAAAAAAAACTAAAACTCTTATATTTAAGAGATTATCTAAAGAAACGCCATATAGCTGCGATGAAAACAAAGATACACTAGAACGTCTATTAAGTCCATACACATATCTGATTATGTTGTTAAATGCAACGTTCAATTTCCTTTTACTAATTGTATCACATTTCGCAAAAAGCTCACAACCATGCAGTAAAACAGGCATCAGATAAGTTTTGGCAAGTAGGATTCTTATTTTCATAGGTGTACAATGCTGGGTTTGCCACAGAGTTCTAGTCATAGAGAAAGTACGACCACAGGCATAGTTAATATGGTTCGGCCACGTAAGAGTGTCATTAAAAAAAATACCTAGATTCTTAGCAGATTTAACGATTTCAATTTTCTGATTATTTATAATTATATTAGGTGTAATATTTAGTTTGGAAAGTCGCTTTTGAATTACAATGCAGTTTGATTTTTTCGGATTTATCTCTAATCCATTTGCCGTTGCCCATGTATAAATACGATGGAGTTACTGATTAATAGAGATAATACACTGGTCGATTAGGGCATTACTACAGCTGGTATAAAGCTGAACGTCATCCGCATACATTCTTACATTACAATTTGTTAAAATGCCTGGGAGGTCATTTGAGTACAATGGGAATAATAGTGGCCCAACAATGGACCCCTGAGGTACGCCCCTTGCTACAGGCAGTGTCATTGAATTTTGGATTCTAGTTTCAACATACTTATACCTGCCACGTAAGTATGTTGACAATAACTGAGTAGCGGTCGAAGAAAAATTAAAAAAGTTTTTAAGTTTGTAACAAAGAATGTTATGATCCACGGTATCAAACGCTTTTGAATGATCTAAAAGTATTAAAAATGTAGTCTTGCCATCATCAAGTTTCTCCCTAATCTCCTCTGTAATATCAACTAAGGCTGTTATGCAGCTGTGTTTCCTCCTGAACCCAGATTGACGATCTGCAAGTTATTGTCATCCAAGAAACTAGTCAATACTTTAGAGAGAAATGGAGGAATAGCTATTGGTCTATAATCGGAACCAGCTTTGGGTATTGGAATGATTTTAGCTATTTTCCAATTCGATGGGAAGTGGCTTGAAGTTAATATTTTGTTAAAGAAAAAAGTTTTATAGACAATAAACTAAATAAAAATTCGCATTGGTCTACTGCAGCAAAAGAAAAAAAAGATTCAGCATCGTTATTCGAGTGACTATTGATATAGTAATCTTTATCTGCTTGAACCATAGGAACACTTAAAAACTTTGTATTAATTGTATCTGCATCAACCGAACATGGTTCTCGATGCGTAGATTTACCGATACCAACTTCGCGTATTGTTTGCCATGTTCTTTTGGAGCCAATGGCAGAAGAAAATTTTTCAGCATAAAAATTGGATTTGGCCTTTTTAATCATTTTATTTGTGTTTCTCTTAGCAGTCAGATAATCATCATGTAATGTTGTTGTTTTAAATCTTTTCCAACGTGCATAGACAAAATCTCTTTGATTGATACAATCTTTAATTTCAGAAGAAAACCAGGGTTTTTGTTTATTACTAATAATCTTCGATTTTATTGGTACAGTTAGATCGAACAGATAATTTATGTTTTGCTCCAGAAAAGAGAGTTGGTCATCCACAGAATTTAAACAATACAAAGCATTCCAATCAATATTAAAAAATTCTTCCTCAAGGAGTCTAAAATTAATGTTTTTAAAGTCTCGAAAAGTAATCCTCTCAACTTGTATAACAAGTTGGAAATTGTAAGTCATGAAAATAAGATCATGCTTGGAAAAACATGATGCAGACAGTTGATCGTAGAGTAGTATATTAATTTCATTACTCACAAGAAGCAAATCCAAAAGCGTATTAACAGTTGCATTGAAGTGTGTAGGATGTAAGATATTAGGTGATATTAAACCAATCGAGGCACATTCATCAGAGAAACTACAATCTACCAGAAGGTTTGAATTAAAATCTCCTGCTATGATAACATCATCGTACAAAGCTGTTTGCGTTTCCAAAGTTCGAAAAAATCGCCTGGTACAAAGATTCTTATTAGGCCTGTAAACACTCCCTAAAAGCAATTTCCTACCTTCATTATTTACCTCGATAAATAGATGCTAAAAGAAATCCCCTTTTTTATGTACATAGCAACGCCGCCATATCCATCTTCTCTATCAACTCTACGTAAATTATATCCATTTAAGGAAACAGAAAAGTCTGTAATTTCGGAATCAAACCATGTTTTCAAAAATCAATCTAAATTCGTCAATCTTTTTCCTTAAGCTTTGAGCATTGATATGACATATTTTAAAAATAAAACAAAATAGTTAGAAAATAAGATTTTAATAAGAAGTTGTATGAAAACGTTCATTAGCATTAGGTGCGGGTTCTGGTTCTCGAAATAAATCATCCAGATATTCTATATCATCAATTCTTATTATGTTGCTTTCCGCAGTCTTTTTAATATATACTAGACCACGCATACTAAAGGCACTGTGAAGACGATTTTCCTTTTCTAGTTTTATTGCCGCACGTAGAATGGTAAAATTATACTGAGTAAGATTTTCATTGACAAAAAATTTATTGTTTGAAGATTCTCCAAGGTGTTTTAAACAGAAATTAAAGCCTTTATTAATTTTTCGGTAATTAGCAAATGATTTTAAAAAGTAGTTTTTGTCATATGGAGACCACATCTTAACAATTATAACCGCATCTTTACAGTTGTTTTTATTTTTGTTATTTGCGTTTTGTAACCGATAAATAGTTTTGACAGCAGGGACAGTTATATTTATTGTATTGCAAATTTTTTCAAATATTAAAAAGAGATTTTCATTTTCTTTATAAGGAATTTCATTTAAACGTAATTCGCAGGCAACGTTTTTATTTTCTTGCAGCTTTAATTTTGTTTTTAAGCTATTTATTTCAGTTTGCATACTTTTTATGTTATCCGCGACTATTTCTAATTGCTGCACTCTTTCAGTAACATTTTTTAGTTCAGTTTTAAGGATGTTAAAACTCTTATCAAACATATTTAAGAGCTCTGTTTTGCACTCAGTTAGTTTATTGTTTATCATTATCTCTATTTCTGAAGTTAATTTGTCGAAGCGTTTATCAATTATATTTAAAGATTTAAAAGGCGAATCTATGTTCGTTAACCGCGGACTCTTACTTGTATTACCAACGAAAGAGTTTTGAAATTTATCTCTTAATCGCTTTTGCGTGGGATTATTTGTAATAGTTGTAGTCGGTATAGGATTAAATTCAAGATCATTAAACTCTTCGTTATTAAATATTTCTTCCTGTGTTGCATTTATTTCTTCTGTTGAACTCATTTCTTGTGTGCTGTTAAGTTTGTTTAAAGTTGATTTATTGTTATTGTTGTGGTTTTTATTATTACGTTTGCTTCTTCTCACTGATGATTTTTTCTTATTAGAAAAAGGCATTGGACTTTGGACACCGTGTTTGTTTTGTTAAGTTTTGTTATGTTTTTTGGTTTTAGCTCTTGATGTAAAATAAGAAAAGAGCGTTCTTACGTTTGTTGTTAGTAGAAATTTTAGATTGTGTTGTGTTTGAATTGTTTTCGCTTTTACTTGAATTTTCGTTTTTAATAAAATTGTTTTTAAAATTTGTCTAAAATTGTTTTAAAATTATGTGTAAAAGAACAACACTTATTGGATATATTTTTCGTTTTTTTTTCTTTGCGTATGAAAACTTTAATTTTTTATTTTTTTAATATAGTTTTTATAAATAAAAATTTTTATTGTACATTCCGCTTTTCAATTTTTCACGTCCGCACCGCTTGACGGCTTGATACCTTAACCTTAACATTACTATTCTCCAGTGGTATATGCAAGGCTTCATAAACAACAAATATGCTCTCGAACTTTTGGTAGCAAGACATAAACAAAACATCGTATTACTTCAGGAGACGCATATCATTGAGAAAACTCTTCATTTTTTACATTTACCGTATACAAAGTATTAAACCACAACAACATGGATTATGACTATGCAAAATCAGGTATAGCAGTTCTTGTGAAAACAAATTTGAACGTTACTAGACATATGACATATACAGGGGCCAAATCACCACATTCGTTATCGAAATTTTTCGATCGAAATATTTTTTTATTTTCCAAAATAAAATACTAAGAATAATTTTACTCTGTCACAGTTAACCGATTATGGTGCCTAGTTAAGAGTAAAAGTGAAACAAGGTCTGACGTTTATCCGTCTTCTTTAAATAAACATAAATATGCAATTTCGATTGATTTTACTCGATATCGAATGCGGTGATATGGCCCCAGGTAACTTACTCTTCAAAACAATAATAATTAAAAGCAATGATGAACTTCATATCACGAATATTTATAAAGAAAATAAAGTTAAGCTATCTGCATCAACTGTAAACAATATATCTATTGACGAAAATGTCCATCATATATTACTAGGCGATTTAAACTCGCAGAATATATTATGGGGTTCTTCCTCAAACTCTCCAAATGGTAGAATTTTGGAAGATGTATCTCTGTCATCCATTAATTTTGCTCCAAACTTGACCTGGACTTGCCTGCCAATTCCAGAGGTTGCTGATCACTTTCCTATTAATATTACGAATAATATCGAAATTGTTGATAGAAAATTTACATCACGTTTTATGGATAGGAAAGCTGAATGGCGTCTTTTTGAAAAGAGGACGGCTCTATTTGAAAGACAATTTGAAAAGTCGTTTAACACCAACAGAGAGGCAGCTCAGTTGAAACGCATTTGTAGAAAAGCAGCTAACGAATCCATCCCGGTCAGCAGGAAACCTAAGGAAAAAATAACCCCGTATGATTTAATTCGGATATTTCTTAATTAATTTTTTTGAGGCAAGAAGCATGGAAAACTTTTAAAAGGATTCGTAATAATGATAATTTAATTTATTATAAAAGATTATGTGCAAAAATGAAGAGGGAATGTAAAATCCTTAACTGCCTTAATCCCGCAATGGATGTTCGAGTTCTTTGGTGTAAAGTCAAAAACTTAAGGGCAAATCGTATTCCAAGTTTTCCTTATATATATGTAGATAATAATAGCCTAACACAACCCTTGGACATTGATGAGTGGTTTGCACTTTTTTGGTCCTCTCTTAGCTCGGATAAAGCTTTCGATCCTCAGGTCATAGCTACCAAAAATAATTTGAATATTGAAAATCTACTACCAACAGATCAACAAACTTTAAATGAAAACTTTAATGAAAACTTTAAAAGGATCGACTCCAGCACGTAATATACCAAAACCCGGAAAAAACCCCAACAGTCTTGAAGGTTATAGGCCGATCTCTTTGTTGCCAATTTTATCAAAAATACTTGAAAAAATTTTGGCAAGACTCTTTTGGAAGTATACAAGACAGAATTTGTCCACCTTACAACACGCCTTTATACCTAGACATGGAGTTCACAGCATATGTCATCAACTTGAGGAAATTCTTCGTCGAAACCTTAATAATGGTAAGCATAATTTGGTCCTTTCAGAGGACATTGAGAAAGCTTTAGACCGAGTAGTGTCCACTTTCATCATAATGGAGCTTCATGATTGGGGTATCCCGAAAATATCCTTAAATTATAAGATTCGTTCCTGAAAAACCACACGGTAACCGTTAGAGATAGATGGCTACTTCTCAATGACGCACTCACTGGATAATGGAGTACCTCAGGGTTCCCCCCTATCCGTGGTTTTATACTCTGTGTATGCAAACTCTTTGGCCAAAGCTGTTGAAAACCTACCAGGTATAGACTACATTGGGATTTATACCGACAATGTTTTTGCAGTGGCTTCGGGTAATCCAGAAGTAGTTCGACTAAATCTAGACAATCTTGATACGAAGATGCATCAGTGGGCTAAGAACAGAGGTGCTGTTATACTAGTCCATAAATCAGAAATTCTTCACGTTTGTAGAAAAAGGCACTGTGCCCGTAGAAGTTAATATTCAACTTTCGAATCAAATACGAATTTTTGGTTTGCTTTTTACCAGAAATCTTCTTTGGAATAGTCATGTCAAAGAGTTAACTTATAAACTAAGTAAAATTGCTGAAGCTCACTTGTTCAAGGAATAAAGGTCCTCATATACAAACAGCACTTAACATATGTCGTTCTTTAACAATCGGAATAATTTTGCATGGTATAATCATTTACGGCTGGGCTACAAATAAAAATGTAGATAAAATTAATACCTCCATCAACAACTTCTTCAGAACAGCCTCTGGTCTGCTTCGTACAACGCCGATAGAAAAATAGAGAGCTGAGGCTTATTTCACTGATTTCCATACTCTTAGAAAAACTGCTGCCAACGTGCCATCCAGGGCGATAACTATATCATCTGATGGCTTACATAAATCTTTTTGGAAAAACCTGAACTCTACAACAATCTGTACACCATATGCCACTGCTAACGTTATCACTATTTTAAGAAACTCGAACATTTCGTTACCACAGAAGCCAATAACACCCAGGTTTTCAAATGATTTTGTTCAGGCAGATGATGGTTTGAGTCATTTTTATTTTTTTTTTTTCGTATATTGGTCTATGGAATTAATCCTTACAGACTATTTACAAAGAAAAACATTTTAAAATTAATTTTAGTACATAGATATTCATGAATTTAGAAAGCATATTATTTTACTTTTAATTAGATTAGTATTTAATGAGAAATCAATAAATCTATAAAGTTCATTAAATTGAATACACATTCTGAGGTGAGAAGTAACGTGTTGGTCGTTGAGGAATGTTGAATGATATATTGTTAATCAAAAAACCGGAACAAACATCACCATTAATTATATTAAGAAGAAATGAAACATTTAACATAGTTCTCCGGCTTTTTAAAGTTGGTAGCTTAATAAGTGCAAGTCTGCTGGTATAGGATGGAAGATTACTTGGATTGAAGTTTAAACTCCGAAGACAAAACAAAAGGAATTGTTTCTGCACAGATTCCAGACTGTCGGCATGAATTTGGTAGATTGGGTCCCAAATTATAGAAGCATATTCAAGTATAGGTCTCACAAGTGACGTATATAAAGTTTTGGTGACATAGGGATCATTAAACTCTTTAGCCCAACGTTTTATGAAACCAAGTACACCTCTGGCTTTGTTGACAGTAATTGTTATATGAGGAACAAAGGTCAGTTTATGATCCAATAAAACACCAAGATCTATAAAGTTATCTACTTTATCGAGACAATAATCACCCAGCATATAGTTGACAGATATCGGCCTCTTTCTGACGAAACGCATATGTTTACACTTTTTAAGGTTTAGCTCCATTAAATTTAAATTACACCAAGAATAAAATGAATTCAAATCATTTTGGAGAAAGACATGATCAGAGTGTTGATTATAACAGAAGAAAATTTTTACATCATCCGCATACATCAAGATGTTTGAAAGACGAATAACATTCGGAAGATCGTTTATAAACAAAGAAAAAAGAAGCGGTCCAAGATGGCTGCCTTGTGGTATTCCCGACATTACATCTATCGGCTTTGAAGTAACATTTTTAAAACATACTTTTTGTGTTCTATTGGTTAAATAAGAATATATCCACTTTGCGCAAAGATTTGAAAATCCCATCATATGTAATTTCTTAAGAAGAAGCTTATGATTGACTTTATCAAAAGCCTTGCTGAAGTCAGTATAAATTGCATCTGTTTGTTTGCGTTCAAGAAAACCACGGTTGACAATTGTAGTAAATTGTAATAGATTTGTAGAGGTTGAACATCTTTTTTGGAAACCATGTTGGAAGGGAGAAATTAACGTATTTACTTGATGGCATAGATAATCCGTTATAATTTTTTCAAAAATTTTAGGTATAATACTTAATTTAGCAATTCCACGATAATTAGTAATATCAGCATTGTTACCAGATTTGAATAGCGGAATAATGAATGAATCCTTCCACATAATGGGAAAATAACCGTATTTAATTGAGGTATTAAACATGAGTGTTAATGGTACAGCTAAAACTTCAGCACATTTTATTAAAATACAGGACGGAATTTTATCTGGACCACTGTTACAGGAAAATTTAAGTTTTTTCAATTCATTAGAAACCACAGATATAGCAAGAGAAGGAATGAATATAATTTGAGTAGCAGTCAGTGAATATGAGCAGACATTAGAATCATCAAAAGTTGCATCGGAGTAAGTAGTAGAGAAGAAGTCAGCAAATAAATTGCATACAATAGTATCATCACAGGATTCATTATGTAGAAATTTCATAACAGCAGGATAGCCCTTAGTTTTTCTCTCAGAGTTAACAAATTTGTAGAATGACTTCGGATTTCGTTTAAAATTATTTTTCATTTTGTTCAAATAGTTTAAATAACATGAATTATTCAGAGTATTATATTCGGCACGACAAATGAAGTAGTTTCCATGATCAACAAGAGATCCAGTTTTCTTATATTTTTTGTAATATTTATTTTTTTTTATTCTTGACACCAGCCAGTTTCCTAGTATTCCAAGGTGGTCCAGAAAGGTTTTTCAAAAATTTTTTAGGAACACATGACTCAATAAAAGAATACATCTTGTTATAGAAAGCTTCAGTCATTTGATCAATGGCACGAGTTGTACCAGTAGATAACGATAATAAATCATACCAGTTTGTATTATTTATAAGTTCATTAAACATAGTGTAATTCGTTTGAGCGAAACAAAAAACTTTAACACTTTTTTAGGTGTGTCTACAAGTCCAGATGGAATGGATATATTTACTTCAATAGTAGGGTGATGTCCATCTTCAGGAATAGAAATAGGGTTTGATCGCTTTGTAAAACATTCAGTAACTTCATTAACAAATATTAAATCCAATAATTTTGAATGATCATTAAGAATTCCATTTAATTGAAAAAGATGTAAATCAAAAAAAATATTAAAAAGCTCATCACATTTATCATTTGATTTAGTCGGAACAAAGTATTTTTCATCAGGTAAGAACTTCCACGAAATTGAAGGCAAATTGAAATCTCCAAGAACAATAACAGAGTCATCCGGATTAGCAGAACGTAGAACAGATTTAATAGCTTCTCCATGTCATCAAAAACAATACTGATCCAATGTGTTTCAATAGAATGTTCGCTGAGAAAATGTCATTTCTTTCTCCAAATATGATTTACTATAGGATCCTTTAACAATAGTATAACATCTTATGCCATAGTTAAACAATTATCAACCGCACAGTTTGAAACTATTAGTCTCGACTACCAAATCATGCGGGAATTTTCACGGCCGAGATTGCAGCTATTAAAATACCCATTCAGCATGGTGGAAAAACATTAATTTGTACCGATAGTCTAAGTGCAACGCAGGCCATAATTACAGTTGGAGAATGGAACTCAGCAAATTTTAATTCTATGGATTCCCTCGCAGATTGGAATTGAAGGTAATGAAAGAGCTGATTATGGTGCTAAATAGGCACTGAGTTTACCCCAGATAACAGAAACTCCCTGTTTCTCTAAAGACATAACAAATCCGTTTAGGGCAACCCAAGGTCTACAGAACATGTACCAGGTCTGAATGTATTATGTTAGCCCGCATAAGGGAGGGTAAATGTGTATTTAACTCAAAACACTACTATAAAAAAACTGATCCGTCAAGATGTTTCAATTGTAATGTTATATTTTATATTCCTCATTTGCTAACAATTTGCCCAGTATCGGGGATAGAACAGGAGATACTCGATTGTGCAACTACCAAAAACATCACAAGATTCAAAAGAAGTCTGCTACAACACATGTTTAGGTCAAAATTTCATAACAAGTTTATTTTCTTATATAAATTTTAAAAAATTATTCTTTTTAACTTGCCATTTTAATTTTAGTAATTATGATTCATTTTCGAGTCATATTTTGAATATTAAAATGTAAATATATAAAAATTATTTTTAATTTTTTCTTTTGTAATACGAGCGCATATGGTGTTGTTACCGGCGCCCTTTTCCCTATATTTTATGAATTTATTTTGTAAAATATTTTGTAAATAATAAATAAATAAATAAAATTAAGTGCCTACTAGACGATAACGGCCTTAAACAGATCATCAAAGACTTTACAAGAATAACACAGAGCTCGACGCATTAATTGATTATATTGCAACAAATAATGGGAATATAACAGCAAACATTAATAGTTCAAACAAAATTGCAGATCATAAATCAATCGAAATTATAATTAACAGTACCAATAAATGTAATAAAAACATAAATAAAGAAATAGAAACATTTAAATACAACAGCAATCAATAGAAGACAGATATTAGAGACATTCAAGAAATAAATATGAAAAAATAATTTAAGAAAGTTAAAAACAAAAGAAAGTTAAAAAGAGAAAAGATTGATAAATACCAAATAGCAATAATCCAAAATACAAACGAAGCCTGGGCAAATTACAAATCGATTAGAAACAATTATAAAACAAAAATTAAAAAAGGAATAAATACATTAATAACAGAATAAATAATGCCAAAGACCAAAAAGAAATGTGGAGGGAAATAAAAACCCTTATAGTAAAATAAAGCCAAACTGTGATTCAATCTGTGATATTTAACCAAATAGAATGTAAGGACAAGTTTGAAATGGCCAACAACTTTAACAATTATTTTGTGAATAGTATTAAGAATATAAGAGATGAAATAAATAATGTGCAATTTATGAACAAAATTCCTCTGATAAACTCTAATTTGAAATTTCGTGGAATCTATAATATTAGTAGGCTAGGCAATTTCTTGTGACCGATGTTTTGTTCTACCGTTTTATCCTGATTTTGACCAAACGTATATTGTTTGAAAGGTATTTCTTTTTAGCCGTTTTGCAGATTTACAGATTTACAGATTTTTAAATTTTTAAATTTTTTCCTTTATTTTGAGTAAATTGCATTTAAAGTTGCTACTAACACATACATAAAGTTATACAATGCTATGTGTGTGTTTATTAAATTTGTTAATGTGTTTGTAATAAAAATGAGTTTGTTTTTTTGTGTTGATTTGTGAGTTGGCTATAATTATTGGCTATAAGGTATGCTAATCACCTTTAGGGTATTTACTTAATGAAAAAATAAAATTTCCTAGGATTTGCACTCGAATTTCGAGGGCTGGAATCTGCTAGTAAATTTAAATGAATTAAAAATTATATGTAAAAATTAAAAAATAAACCAGACTACAATAAAATATCCAATAAAATGATACTTAATGGATGGAGTATAATAGGAAAAACAATGCAAGATATAATAAATAAATCACTACGGACAGGAGTCTTCCCTGATAATTGGAAAGAATCTATGATAACACCTATTGAAAAGATTGCAAAAACAACAAAATGTGAAGACTTTCGCCCGATAAACACACTAAAGACATGCGAAATATATTCGAAAAGGTAGTTAAGGATCAATTGGAGCAGTATATGGAAACAATTAACTTATTATCCAAATACCAATCGGGATTTAGGAAGAATTTTTCATGCGAAACATCAGTCAATTACATAATAAACAGATGGAAAAAAATAGAAAGAAATAGAAAATTCGTTGCAATATTTTTAGACTTTAAACGAGGTTTCGAAACGATAGACAGATCTATACTACTTGAAAAATTATATGAATACGGCATACAGGACATAGAACTGAAATGGTTTAAAACATACCTAACAAACAGAAAACAAATCACGAAAGTAAATAATATTAAATCTAATATAATAAATAATGATTATGGAATACCACAGGGATCAATGTTAGGAGCGTTATTATTTATCATATACATAAATGAAACAAATACCTGAGATAAACTTTAAATTTAAATTCCGTGCAATACATTTACAAGAACTAAAGATTATTTTTAAAAGCATTAACAAAAAATCTGATTATAACAAACTATCAAGTGACATAATCCTAGATAATGGGACAGAACAGGCAATATTATAATAAATATTATAAATAAAGCACTAGAGACTGGCGTATTCCCAATTAATTGGAAAGAATCGATGATTTTTCCTATTGAAAAAGTAAAAAATACATTAAAATGTGAAGAATATCGACCAATTAATACCTTAAAAACATGTGAAAAAGTCATTGAAAAAATAGTAAAAAATCAATTGGAAGACTACATGGAATAACACAGGTTATTATCAAAATATCAATCAGGCTTTAGAAGAAATTATTTATGTGAAACTGCAGTAAATTATGTCAAGAACAGATGGAAATGTAAAAAGAGAAAAAATAAAATATTAGCGATATTCCTTGATTTTAAAAGAGCTTTTGAAACGATAGATAGGAACATCCTATTGAAGAAATTAGCTAAGTACGGTGTTGAAGATACAGAGTTAATATGGTTTCAGTCATATTTAACAAATCGTAGACAATTTCAATTTCAATTATATATTCTTCCTTTATTTACATATTTTAACAAATTTGATATTTACATATGAGATCTTATCTTTACATAGATATTGCAACAAATAATATATAGGATCTAAAGACATTAAATAGTTTTTATTTTATTTTTTAATGATTTTTAAAGGAAAATGGGAGGGAAAAAAACGTTTATATGATTTAATAAATTCAAATACTATCTGAAAATATTTATATGCTTATAGAAGGTTTATTAGAAATAATAGACCTCTACAAGCATATAATTTTCAATTTGGTGATTTCTTTTTAATTTTACGTTACTTCTCTACATTCTCTTATCAGTGGGTAAGAGGAATTTTCAATTTTGGCAAAATAATTGTTGTTAATCCTTGTTATGAAACCGATAATTTTTTCATAACCTGTTTCTTCATGAAGAAGATTTGTAGGGCTTTTTATTTATCATTTTAAGACATTTGTTTTGTATAATTTGTAAGCGTTTTAGGTGGCAGTTGGCAGCGTCACTCCAAATAGGACACGCGTATGTTAATATTGGCCTTATAACACTTTTGAATAGGAGATTTTTGTTTTTGGGGTTTAGAAATGACCTTCTATTTAGAAGTGGCCATAATGCTTTAAATGATTTTATAGCTTTTTGGCACGTAGCCATAATATTTTGTTTAAAGGTAAGCTTTTTGTCCAAGACAACTCCGAGATATTTGACATGATTAACTACATTTATGGTATTATTTTCAATATGAAGATGACGTCTAGGCAATCTTTTGGGAGATTTGTTGAACGGAAAAATAATTGCTTGGGTCTTGTTTGGATTAATTTCGATTTTCCATTTGTGAAAATATTTACTGCAATTTACAAGTCCCTTTTCCATTTTCTTCAGGAGTGCACTTGTAAGTTTGTTTGAAGAAATTAACGCAGTATCATCTGCGTAGTAAGCAATTTTCATATATTTCGGGACTTTGAAATCGGATGTATATATCGAGTAAAGCAATGGCGACAAGACTGATCCTTGAGGTAACCCTGTGGTAATGGTTTTTGAAGATGATGTTTCATTATTAATCGCAACTTTAAAGCTTCTGCCGTGAATGAAATCTGAAATAAGTTTGCATAAATATTTTGGTACATTTGCATCAAGAAGTTTAAATACTGGGCCATTATGCCAAACGGTGTCAAACGCTTTTTCGATATCCAACAATATTAGACCCGTTGAACGTTTATTCTTTTTATTGCTTATTATTTGATTTTTAATTCTGTTTATTTGGTGAGTAGTGCTATGCCCTTTTTTAAATCCAAATTGTTCTTTAGCAACAATAGAATTGGTCGTTACAAATTCACTAAGACGAGAATGTAGTATTTTTTCAAATATTTTACCTAAGTTACTTAATAAACTAATAGGTCTATAGCTGTTTGGGTTATTTTTTGGCTTACTAGATTTGTTGATAGCTATAACCTTAGCGTTTTTGAAACTGTTTGGGAAATAGTTGAGTTTGATGCAGCTGTTAAATATATATATATATTTTTTTTTTTTTCTTAACCAGTAATTTTAGAGCTTTGAGTGGTAGTTTCTTTAAGAGCAGGTTGGGAACATTGTCAAAACCAGGAGATTTTGAGGGTTTTATTAATGAGACAATATTCATTACTTCTTCTAGAGATGTATAAATTGCTGACTCAGAACTGGGATTTTCCTTCTTAAAATTATTTACTGTTGTATTTATTACTATATCCGCTGAGTGGTTGTAATTCGAAGTGAGGTTATTTGCTTTGACAAATGTATTTGCCAGGACTTCAGCCTTGTCCTTATCAGATGTTATCCTTGTATTTCCAACCTCAAGGTGAGAGATTTGATTTTTTCCTTTTCCTCGCAAGTTCCTGCTTATTCTCCAAAATTATTTATCACCTGGTTTTAAATTGGATAATAATTGACACCATTTCTTATTGCATTCCGAATTAATACTTTTATCAATCATGTTACTTAGAAACTTAGTACATTGATTTTAAAAAGTTTGCTCGGCTATATTTGAAGATCGTTGGCTTTTTCTTTTAAAGCTTCTCCTTAGTTTAATATATTTCACAGTACTTTCTGGTAATGTGTAATTATTTTGTTGGGTTATTTTAGGTGTAGACGCATCCCTTGCTTCGAAGACTACATTTATAAATTTTTGTATTTCCTGATCAATTACTACCTTGGTATTGTATATATCCGAATTTAACGTGATTTTATTTTCTAAAAAATTCATATAAATGTTCCAGTTGGTTGCACTATAATCATAATAGTTGAGGTCAACCTGCGAGGCCACTGATCTTTTAAGTGTACACATAATGGGGCGATGGTCTAATGGTATTTCGTAATCCATTGTCTTTACGTCTATATTTAAAGCGGTATTGCTTAAAATAATATCGACTGTGGATGCTTCGCGATTGTGTTGATGGGGGAATAGGGTTGGACTATTAGGATAGTGTATAAAAAATTGCTTGATTGCTGTAGATTGTTGAGTGCTATTCCTGCAGTATTATTTGAACGACAATTCCAAGAGCAATGTTTGGCATTTAGGTCACCAAAAACTATGTATTCTTTGGTGGAAGGTGTTAGGTTCAAGATATCAGCACAGAAGTTATGGGTATATCTTGGTGAATATAACGAAGATACAACAATAGGTCTATTATTTATAATAACTTCAGTTGAGATGTTTTTGATTGATGAAGTGTTTGATATAAAGAGGTTTTTATGAGCGACAGATTTATGAATTAACAGAGCTACTCCTCCTCCTCTAGCATCTATTCTGTCACTTCTATATAAATAATAATTTTTAAAAAAGGGTCTATGATTTTCTGAAAAAAATGTTTCATTCAAAGACGCTATTTTAATATTTTCTCTTTCAATTAGTTTTCAAATTTAGAAAAGTTTGAAATGCCATTAGCATTCAAGTGAAGCATTTTGAATTCGTTTAAATTATTAGTATAGTCCATAGGCGAATTTTACCACTGACATTACAACTTTGATTTGTTGTACTTTTGAAGTGCACCTATGCAAATCATCCATAGCTGTAGTGAAAATATCAAAAAGCTCATCAATGCTAAATAAATCGTTGTTTGTTTTCAGCTGATTAGCATATGTAGCTTTGCTGTTATTATTGATGTTATTGTTACAATTTGTGTTGTTGTTTCTTAAATTAGGAAAATCTCCCACATTAAATTGAAATGAGTTATTTTGTAGTTGTCTGCTTTTATTCGGGCTTTTAGAAGTAACTCTTGTTCTAGTTTCCAAATAGAGAGAACGTAACGGACAGTTGATATCGTTTGCAGAGTGATCAGTTCTCTCTTTTCCTTGTTTTTTGCAATTAAAGCATGTAAAAACAGCTGGCCTTTTTTCATTTGTGTTAAACGGACACACACTTGTATGATGTTGTTCTGCACATATCATACATGCAGCACTTCGATAGTAATGTTCACCGCCATGGCCATACATCAAGCAGTTCCAGCATTGAGTTGGTTTGTTCTTGGATTTCGATTTGTATTTTTTCCAAGAAATTATAATATTAGAAATTGTTCGTACATTTTTTAAAGCAGTTGGATTAAAATTTTTACGAACAAATTGAACTTTATAAACTGCATTGTTTGAACTGAATTTGGTGACTATTTCAGTTACGGAAGAGGGGGTTAGGTTGTAGTTTTTTAGCTCCTTGGAGATTTCCTCAGAGCTTATGCGGGGTAAACCGTGTAAAAAGGTGGTGTATAACCTATTTTCTTTGGAGCCATAAGAATGAAACTCCATCTTATTCTCTTTATGTATTTGCTTGTAGCATTCGTACATTTTATTACTAGGAGCAAACATTTTGGTACCAATTGAAGTACGTTTGAAAATGCAATCCTTACCAAGCAGCTTTTGTATTTCTGTAAATGAAGCGTTAGCTTCTACAACAATGGGTTGAGGTTTGTGTTCCTTAACATCGTTAATATTTGATACGGGAGTTACGTCCATATCATTGAGGCCAGCAAGCAGGCTAAATCTGTTGCTTGAAGTTGACGCCATGTTCGGGTTAACAAAACCCGGAGGAAGTTTTGTCATCTTCTTATTCACAAGTTTTCTTTTTGATGAAGATTTGGCCCCTCGGGCCATCGCAAAATTTTTATTCCTGTTTTAAGCTGGATTGTCTACCACGTGAGTTCAAATAAGATCAAGAATAGGCAATTGCAAAAACAAAAATATTTTTTTACACAACCGTTCGTAAAGAGAGTTAGATTCGAACTGACTAAAATCGTAGAAAATTAACAAATTTTGGAGTACCACAAGGCTCAATTTTAGGAGCTCTTCTATTTGTAATATATATAAACGATATTGAAAATACATTAGAGAAATGCAAAGCTGTACTATATGCGGACGATACTTTGATTTTCACAGAAGCAGCAACGGAGGAAATATGTCATGAAAATTTAAAGAATGATATACATAGATAATATTAATAAATGGCTAAAAATGAATAAATTAAAACTTAACTAAAACAAAACTAAATTAATGTAAATCAATATGAACGCAAACACAACATTAAAAATAAATAATGTAATAATAGAAAAAGTGAACAATATAAAATATCTGGGTGGGTTTCTTGATTGACAAAGATTTAAACTTTAAAGATCATGCCGAATACATAT
Source organism: Cordilura impudica (assembly GCA_963682025.1). Taxonomy (NCBI): domain Eukaryota; kingdom Metazoa; phylum Arthropoda; class Insecta; order Diptera; family Scathophagidae; genus Cordilura; species Cordilura impudica. The sequence continues at coordinate 174,744,567 of OY821518.1, read as the reverse complement.
GTAAGAAAATTGACAAGAAAATCGGGTTTTTTAAACGTTTAAGAAACAGGGTGACAATATTAACCGCAATTATAACACTATGATAAAACCTCATTTTGAGTATGGGTCAACCATATTATTTACATGCTGTTCAGACCAACAAATAACGAGGCTGCAAAAAACTACAAAATAAGGCTATGCGCTCAATTTCAAAATGCAATCGGTTTACGTCAATAAGATATATGTTAGACGCCCTGAAATGGCTAAACATCCAACAAAGGCTGCAACTTAATACATATTCTTTATCCAAAAAATGAAGATGGGAAGATTACCTGATCGAAGAAATTAGATATGTTGGAGATGTTCAAGCTTATAACCTTAGGAATGCCTTAGACTTTAGACCACAGAGAGCAGATACAACAGCAATACAAAAATCTTTATTTTACAAAGGTTTAAATCTTTACAACATGATGCCGAATGATGTCAAGAACGAAATTAATATAAATCTTTTTAGAAAGAAAACCGAAAATTTTATTAAAACTTTTAATCAGAATATATAATATTTGTTAATTAATATGAAATGTCATTTAAAAGTATTTAAATACTACTAATAATAATAAATTTTTCCAAAACCATAGTTCATACAGCTTATGCTGCAACAGAGCTTATCCCGTGGTTCGTACCAGGGATGAGTAATCTCTAGCATATGCGGACCTATGCAGAAATGGATTTATTTCTAATAATAATAATAATAAAAACATAGTGGATAATTGTGAAATAATATTGTATGCAGATGATACACTTATATTTACTGAAGCAGACTTATGCCGTTTTCTTTTCTGACAAAAAATGTCGCCCTTTTTTGGCCTTTTTTGGAAAAGTGTATTTTTTATATATTCTGATTAAAGAGCACCCTTATATTATATATCAATCGCAAGGTGTCGTATATGTAGTACATTTATGTATAAATGTATGTAAGCACAATGAGGTGCTAGTAAAACAAAATCAAAACAAACAAACCTACATACACACACACGTACATTGGCTAGCGACAGTAAAATGTAAGTTAACGACACAAAAGTTGTCAACATTTTTTTATTTATTTTTTTGCAACGTCCGGTACGCTACCGTTGTCACAATAAATATTGTGTTTCAATTTTAATATTTTTCTGCTGACACTATGTCTGCAGTAAGTAGAATGAATTTAAAAAAATAATAAAACAAAGAAATGAATTTGATGACTCTTGCTTAATTTTAGAAATAAGAAAACCTGTTTATTAAAATTATCATACAATTCAATTCTGACATTAAAAGAGAACAGAACACTTCTGTAAAATAAATTAAATAAAATTTTAGTTATAAAAAAAAGTCTTGGTTTTTTTATTATGAAAAAATAAAGTGTTATTATAACTGGCGCCCGGGCAAAAAGAAAAGGATACCTGTAGCTAGTAAATTGTGTGTTCCAAATTCGACCTCAAGAAGCTCACCATTGGAAATACAAACATTACAAAGCCACTTCAGCCGACCTTAAGTAGCTCATCAAGGCTGGACATATCGTCGTTGGATTCATCAAAACAGCGATTGCTACGAGTGGTATAGTGGAGGACCACTAGTAGTCAACAACAGGACAAAAGTGAACCATCTGAAACTATCGGTAGCAAAACGATGTGGGGTATCATCTTATTAATGTAAGTTATTTAAGAATATTTTTACATAAATTTCAAAATAAGAAGCAATGAGAATTTTTAAACAAAAGCTTCAATAAGTGAAAAAATGATTAGTAAAATTTGTTTAATTATTTAAGAATATTTTTACATAGATTTCAAAATAAAAAGCAATGAGAATTTTTAAACAGAAGTGAAAAAGTGATTAGTAAATTTTGTTCAGCTTGAAAAAAAAAAAATCATTCAAAGAAATTATTCAAAGAAATAATAATTCAAAAAAAAATTAAGTTACAAGAAAAAGTAAAATATTAGAAACGAATTAAGAAATATTAAATGCAAATAGTTACAGAAAAGTGTTATTATAAGATTTCAAAATAAGAAGCAATGAGAATTTTTAATCAAAAGCTTTAATAAGTGAAAAAGTTATTAGTAAATTTTGTTTAGTTATTTAAGAATATTTTTACATAGATTTCAAAATAAAAAGCAATGAGAATTTTTAAACAGAAGTGAAAAAGTGATTAATAAATTTTGTTCAGTTTGAAAAAAAAAAAAATCATTCAAAGAAATTATTCAAAGAAATAATAATTCAAAAAAATTAAGTTACAAGAAAAAGTAAAATATTAGAAACGAATTAAGAAATATTAAATGCAAATAGTTACAGAAAAGTGTTGTCTTAAAATTATCAACAATATTGCGAAGCTAATTTTAAAAATAGAAAAACTTATATTCGTAAAGGGTGTTAAAGGAACTTCTTTTTTTTACTAACCAACTTAAATCCTATAATCCTAACCATGGCAAATCCATCTAACCTTATAAGACCAGCCGTTCTTAATCCCGAACAAATCCCTCGACAACCCAATCCACAAAATCATCCTCAAATTAATGCTGCACTACAGCAAGAAATCGCCACTTTAGTTGCGGAACAAGTTAGAGCAACAATTCAATTATTAAACGATTCAAATAACGACTTACCTAACGGATCGGATATAGTAATAGAAGAAAGACATAGAAATGACCTAAGTGAATTAGATAAAATACCTGATATTGTTCGATGTTTGAGAGAATTCTCAGGCAATCCTGCAGAATTCAATTCTTGGAGGAAGAGTGTAGAAAGGGTCCTAGAAATTTACGACAATACTAGGGGCACTGCAAAATATTTCGGAATATTGAGCGTTATCCGCAACAAAATCGTTGGTAATGCAGATGCGGCCCTGGAATCGTATAACACTCCGTTAAATTGGAAAAATATTGTTAGGTGTTTGACACTTCATTATGGTGACAAACGTGATTTGGGTACACTAGAGTACCAAATGACTGCTCTAATTCAGGGCGGCAATTCTATACAAGGCTTCTATCAGGAAGTCTATACTCACCTTTCATTAATATTAAATAAAATTGGTTGCATGGATATAGGAAGGGAGTCAACTACATTGTTGACACAAACCTATCGCGATAAGGCCCTTGACACTTTCATAAGGGGTCTCAACGGAGACTTACCTAAATTGTTGGGAATCCGCGAACCCTCAGACTTACCACAAGCATTACATTTATGCTTGAAGTTAGAAAATCAAAACTATAGGGCGGAATACGCCTATAACCACCATAATATTAGGCCACGGAGAGAATTGCCACCACCTCAACCGAAAAGAAATATTAACTTAAATAGGGTACCATTTTACCCTGAACTTACCTTACAACAACCCAGTAACGCAAGGCAATGGGACACATTCCAATACCGGAATAATCAAAGGTCATATCAACAGCCTTCTTTTAATCAAAATTTTCAATTGCGCAATCAGCCTCGACAACAATTCCAATCACACAACCCATATTTTCAACAAAATTTTATACCACCCAGACCTACAGCCCCAAAACCACAAAGACCTGAACCAATGGACGTCGATCATTCTATTCAGTCCAGGAATATAAATTACCAAAATAGACCTCGTCAAACGAATCAATTTTACGGCAAGAGGCCTATGCCTCCATCTCTACATACCCCTATGCCACATAATAAATTACAGAGAAATTTTCATATGAGTCAATGAGGAACTCCCTTCTGATAATGGTTTTTACGACCAAAATGACAATTCTAATAGTCACGAAATTAATTACCAGCAGATAATGCAAGAAGAAATTCTTCGGGATTATATGCAAGATTATTCACAACAAGAAGGTGAACGGGAAAATACACATGCGGAAGATTTATCAGACATCCATTTTTTAGGTTAGCTCATTCTTCGCTTCCGTACTTTAAATGTAAAGCGAAGAATGGTCAAATATTGAAAATATTAATTGATACAGGCTCTAATAAAAATTATATTAAACCTTCCCTTGTAACGAACCCAATTCAAAATGAAAAACCTTTTTTCGCGAATTCCATATCAGGCAACATAAAAATTACACACCACAAGCTAGTGAATCTTTTCAACTTACCCAATCATGAAATAAAATTTTATATTTTGCCATCGTTGAAATCTTTTCATGGCATTCTAGGTCATGATAGCTTGGAGCAACTCAATGCAATAATCCATATAAGGGAACAGTACATGTTAATAGATAATATGAGGAGAATTAAAATTTATCAGCACATTTCTCAATCGATAAATAAAATTGAGCTTAGAACTGACCACTTGAGCAAATCCCAGATAATGAAACTGGAAGAGGCAATTCACACCTATCCGAATTTGTTTTCGGAACCAAATCATAAATTAACCTACACTTCTCGTGTTAGAGGAGAAATTAGGACAACCACTGATTCACCAGTTTATTCGAAGTCTTATCCCTATCCTATGGCACTAAAGAGTGAAATAGAAAAACAAATAGTTGAACTTTTGAACGATGGAATAATTCGACCATCAAAATCACCATACAATGCAACTGTTTGGATCGTTCCAAAGAAAATGGATGCATCAGGAGAGAAAAAATATAGAATGGTAATAGATTACAGGAAATTGAATTCGGTCACTGTGCCCGATCGTTATCCCATTCCAGAAATAAATGAAGTCTTATCAAACCTCGGCGAAAATAAGTACTTTTCTGTTATAGATTTAAAAAGCGGTTTCCATCAGATTCCCCTTAAAGAATGTGATATTGAGAAAACCGCATTTTCCATTAATAACGGAAAATTTGAATTTGTACGACTTCCTTTTGGACTAAAGAATTCTCCTTCAATTTTCCAACGTACTCTAGATGACGTTTTAAGAGAACATATAGGGAAAATATGTTATGTCTACATAGACGACATAATAGTATTTGGCAAAGACGAGAATGATCACTTTCAAAATTTGAGCAAAATTTTCCAAACACTAGAGTTGGCAAACTTTAAAGTTCAACTTGACAAGTGTGAATTTGCGAGACAACAGATAGAATTTTTAGGATTTATCGTAGGTGTTAATGGTATTAGGACCAACCCTGCGAAAGTAAAGGCAATAAATAATATACCTCCACCCAGGACCTTGAAGGATTTGAGAAGTTTCCTTGGTATGTCAGGATATTACCGTCGTTTCATACGGGACTATGCGAAACTAGCTAAACCCCTGACATCCCTTTTAAGAGGGGAGGATGGACGCATCTCAAAGATTGCATCCAAAAATAAAAACATATGTCTAAATCAAGATGCAATAGACTCCTTCCGAAAAATAAAAAATTCACTGACCTCAGAAGATATTATTCTTTCACACCCGAACTTTATAAAAGACTTTGATTTAACAACAGATGCTTCAGAGTACGCAATTGGAGCAGTCTTGTCACAAGACGGTAAACCAATAACATTTCTCTCAAGAACATTGACTAAAGCGGAAGAAAACTACGCTACAAATGAGAAAGAAATGCTAGCGATAATTTGGGCACTCACCACATTAAGAAACTATTTGTATGGATCAAGGAAAGTAAATATTTTTACGGACCATCAACCACTCACTTTTGCTCTTAGCAACAAAAATTCAAATAGTAAAATGAAAAGATGGAAAGCCATCTTGGAAGAATATAACTATGAACTAAAATACCAACCAGGCAAAACCAATATGGTCGCCGATGCATTGTCTAGACCCCCACAGATAAATTCCATGATAGCAACTCAGCATAGTTCTGAAAGTTCTTCCCACAACTTAATACCAGCTATAGAATGTCCCATAAACGCTTTTAAAAATCAACTTTACATACTGATAAATGACCAGGAAGATTATAAATTCGAAATCCCTTTTCCAACATATCACAGGCATATCATAAAACAACCCCATTATACGAAAAACTCTCTAATTTCGGTTCTAAGGAAATATTTGAATCCAAGTGTGATCAATGGACTTTTCACAAGTGAGCCAATTATGGGAATCATACAGGAATTTTATCCCGAACACTTTAAGAACTTTAAAGTGAGATTTACCCAAAGCCAAGTAAGGGATATAAAAGTGAAAGCGAACAGGAGGAGATAATAATATCGGAACATAAAAGGGCACATAGGAATGGAAGAGAAAATAGGGAACAAATTAAACGAAAATACTATTTTCCTAAAATGGCAGAAAAGACCGATAAAATAGCGAAAGCCTGTAAAGCTTGCAAGGAACAGAAATACGATCGCCATCCGAATAAACCTAGCTTAGGAACCACACCAATTCCACATAACCCAGGAGAAATAATTCATGTCGACATTTACTCGACTGAGAAAAATCTAGTCCTTACGGCCATTGATAAATTTTCTAAATATGCGCAGGCCAGAATTTTGAAATCTAGGGCAATAGAAGATATTAAGGAACCTCTTAAGGAATTAATTTTAGCATTCGGTGTCCCTAATTCAATAGTAGTAGATAATGAGAAATCCCTAAATTCTGCTACCATAACATTTTTGCTTAAAGATCAATTTGGAATAAATATTTATACTACGCCCCCATATTGCAGTTCTGTTAATGGACAGGTTGAGAGGTTTCATTCCACACTTTCGGAAATCATGAGATGTTTAAAAACTGAAAAACTTCACACTTCATTTCATGACTTACTAATGAAATCAATTTACGAATACAACTCCTCAATTCACTCTACTACTAGGAGAAAGCCAGTGGAAATATTTTTTGGTAGAAAGTACAGAGATCCCAAAGAAATGGAAGACGAGAGAAAAGATATTAGTAATAGAATAAAAGAAAAACAGGAACAGGATTTAGAACACCATAATAAGAATAGAGGGAAAATTAAAAACTATTCATCAGGCGAGAAGATCTATGTTAAAATAAACAAAAGATTAGGATCAAAACTGTCTCCTCGTTATAGAGAAGAAACAGTAAAGGAAAATAGAAATACGACAATTTTAACTAATTCAGGAAAGATAGTCCATAAGAGTAATATTAAAAAGTAAAATTATTTTACAGCATCCAGGTAATCTGTGTTCAGGCAGAAATCGAGATAGTTGACTATTCGTCCTCCCACATAATCACTATCGATAAGGGAATAGCGAAAATACAACAGGGAACGTTCACAATAATTCACGTGATAAGGATTAAAGAGTATGAGGAATTCATAGACAGTGTTCAAACATTCATTGACCGCAACATCCCAAAAACCCACAACAAATATCCACTCCTTATCCATGAGTTGACACAAACAGCTAACATCCTAGAAGACCTTACACCTACTAATAATGACCGCCAGAAGAGATCCATAAATGCTGTCGCTGGCTGCGACGTGAGTTATCTTGCGGGGATAGCGAATTTAACTTCAATAAATTAATACAGCTGTTGATAATAAGTTTAACTTATATGTACATATACAGTTGTTGTTTATTTCTAAAAAAAATATTACATTAGAAAAAGTAAATATAAAATACCGCACTGCTACTTACCGCAGTCTTTATCCCCAGCAAACTGACTTCACATTTAGAGCCACCGTTTGTTTGGGTATCTTCATTCTATTTTCACTCAATTGTTAAAACGGTTCTATTCCGTTACAGAACCTGTTTTCTCATGAAACACTGCAGTAGAATGAAGATAAAAAAGACTGCAATAAATTTGGCGACGACAATGACCACATAGCAAACAAATAAATGAACATAACAACATACGCACACACCTACATACACCAAAAATAAAGCAATTACCATTGCTATGTATGTATGTGCGTATGTGTACAAACATGTAAATAAAAAGACAAATATATGAGCGGTTCCAGCGACATCCCCACCCCCGTGGATCGACCTCGATTCACTATTCGAAGTCCAGGACTGCAAGCTTGGACACAGGGCGCCTCAAAATACCGGAACACGTTCTGACATCAGCACGACGAATGACACCATCACTGCCCTTGTAAACTTCTTCTATTCGACCTCTCTTCCACTCTCGGCGAGAAACGGCTGGATCGCAGATGAGAACCAAGTCACCAGGAGCCATAGGTTGTGTGTATTCGCACCATTTTGACCTTAGTGTAAGCGTTGGCAAATACTCAATTATCCACCTTTTCCAAAAGTGGTCACGGAGCTGACGGGAGATTCGCCACTGTTTTCTCGAAACAGCTGGCTTATCGATGACTGTTCCCTCTAGTGTTTGCGCAGTATTAGGCGACCCCAGCAAAAAATGATTCGGTGTTAGCGGCTCTTCGTCCTCATGGCTGACAGGCAAATGAGTCAATGGACGAGAATTCACAATATTTTCCGCCTCGATGAGAAAACTTTGTAAGGTGTGTTCCTTAGGGGCCACTTCTGTCAGAGTCACTCGGAGTACTTTTTTTACACATTGGACCATTCGCTCCCATATGCCACCTTCCGCCGGATTATATGGACAATTGAACTCCCAGTCTATGCCCTTTGTTGTCAACTCATCTTGTATTCGAGCCACGTCAAAGACTTCTTCGAACCTCTTAGCTTCTTGGTTTACACCAACAAAATTCTTCCCATTATCGCTACGCATCTTCAATGGGGTACCACGTCGATTTATGAAATTTCTTATTGTCAATATACAAGCATCTGTTGACAAATCAAAGGCCACCTCTAAATGAACTGCTCTGATAGTTAGGCACGTAAACAGAGCAACCCAACGCTTTTCGTGGCGGCGACCAATTGTAATGTTAACTGGTCCAAAATAGTCAACACCAGTGTATGTAAACGGACGCACATATGGAGTAAGTCTGTCGGTTGGCAATGGACCCATATAAGGCGGCGCTGGACTTGCACGACGAATTTTACAAATGTTGCAAGTTGAGATACATTTACTCAGAAGTCTTCTAAGACGTGGAATCCAAAATGTTTTTCTGATTTCCCCCAATGTAGCCTCAAAGTTTTGATGTTTCATCTTATTATGCATATGAGCTACAATAAGTTGGGTTAAGTGATGAGTGGGCGACAGTATGATGGGACGTCTAGAGTATAGTGGTAACCAACTGGCTGCATCGATGCGACCATACACTCGAAGACACTTTTTGTCATCAATATAAGGCGATAAAGTGTACAGGTCGTTACATTTTGGTATGTTGCCACCAGATTTTAAAATTTGTAATTCATCGCCAAAACTCTCTTGTTGTGCAAGTTGACATAAAATATTTTCAGCATCTCTTAATTCGGCAGCAGTTAAACAACTTGTGGCATTGTCTAATTTCTTCTTACGACAGTAGTCAACAAATCTCCGAGCCCATGCCATAGTTCGTTTGAGCCTGAGAAATGAAGAAAAACGTTTAAAATCAATGATTAAATTTGAACTAACCAGTAATGCAAATTTCGGCCGCAGTTCCTCTTCACAGCAATCATTGTGTTCACCACAATCTGATGTTGGCCACCCGTCTTCATGGTTGTATAGAAATTTTGGGCCTTGAAACCAGCGTTGCTCATAAGAAAAATTAACTTTATTTTTCGTTCTGGTTGTTTCATCGGCAACATTAAGGTCCGTGGGCAACCATCTCCAATCAGCTGGGCGCGTAGAGTCCAATATTTCGGAAATTCTATGGGCAACAAATGGTTTGTATCTTCTACTTTCTGAACAAATCCAATTGATGACTGTTGTAGAATCGCTCCAAAAAATACAACGGGAAACCTTTAGCGAATGCTCCTCCAGTATTGTACACATCAGTCTTGTTCCCAACACGGCTGCTTGTAGTTCTAATCGGGGAATAGTCATGGTCTTCATTGGAGCGCATTTTGACTTGGCAGATATAAAAGACACACTGATTTTCCCGCAAACTGTTATATATCGCCAGTAAGACACAGCACCAAATGCGTCTTCACTGGCATCGACAAACACATGTAGCTCCAATACATCGGGCAATCCAGTTCCAAAGTAAAATCGTGGCACATGTACATCGGAGACATTTTGCAAATCCTGGCGCCAATTATTCCACAGAACTTCTAGTCCCTCAGGCAATTTTTCATCCCAACGTGTATCGCTTCTCCAAATTTCTCTCAATAACAACTTAGCAGTTATCATAAAGTGGCACAAGAATCCAATGGGATCATAAACGGACATGACCACACTTAGCAACTCACGTTTTGTAGGGCACCTTAATCCTTTAACAATTTCTTCGTTAACCCGATGAAATTTAAAGATAAATTTAAATGCGTCGTCTTTCGGGTGCCAATACATGCCCAGGATTTTTTCCATCGATGTCCCAAATTCATTTAAATCGAAACGGACGTGATGATCCGAGTCTCCCTCTAGAGCCATAACCACATCCAATGAGTTTGATGTAAAATTACGTAGAACAAACCCAGCAGTCTTATGTATATCGCGAACTTGCGTAGCTATTTCGATGGCTTTTGAGACATCTTCAAAGCTGTCAACGAAATCGTCAACATAATGGTGTTCCAATATAGACTTAACGGCCCTTGGGAAACGGTCTCTGAACTCTAAAGCGTTTTTCTCCTTTACATATTGAGCAACACACGGGGAGCAGGCAGCACCAAACGTCATCACGACCATTTCATAAACATCAGGTGAACAGCTTCCACTTTTTCGCCATAGAAATCTTTGCGAACATCGATCTTCAGGAGCCACAACGATTTGGTGAAACATTTCTTTAATGTCTCCACACACAGCTACTGCACCAACTCGAAAATTAAATAAAACAGATGGCAGTGGCTTATATTTTTGAGGACCCTTTACCAAATTTGAATTTAGTGAAACACCTTCCACCTTGGCAGCAGCGTCAAACACCAAACGAATTTTCCCTGGCTTATTGGGATTAATCACTCCAAAATGAGGCAAGTACCATGTCCTTGCATTACAGCTTTGGGCCTCAGATGATGTCAGTTTACGTACATACCCTTTTTTCTCATAGTCGGCAATAATATTTTTGTACGCCACGCCAAAGTCAGGATTTCTTTTCATTTTCCTTTCCATACCATAGAGACGATTAAGGGCCATAGCATGGCTATCCGGCAGGACTACGTCATCATGGCACCACAGTAGTCTAGATTGAAATCTTCCGGCAACTCTCTTCGTTGAATCATTTAAAATCTTTTGAGCACGTGCAACTTCTTCAGACTCAATGACCGGTAGAGCCTTAACTCCAAAATTCTCCGTCTCAAAATAACTTGCCACCAAATCATATAAATTGTCCGGCTGTGCTGTCAGCAAACACGTACGGGCTGTAGGGTGACCTCCTTTCAAATTTCCAAAAACGATCCACCCTAATGGCGTGTTGGCAGCATATGGACCAGCTTCCTCAAGAGGCACTATTTCATCCGGCAATCCTAAATGGCAATGGTCCAAACCAATCAACAATTTTGGAGCCACATTGCCATATGAGGCTATAGGAATACCATGATTCTTTATTAAATTGGCATCAAAACTCTGGTTTGGCAGTTTTAGATTCGAGACACCATAAACATTTTTCAAAGCGTATTTCCTCTGCTTGTTGACACCACTTACATGAAGATCGACTACCGTGGCTACCTCCTGTGACGACTTTCCACCATACCAGTTCAAATTCAACTTGCTTTGTCTTCCCTGAAGTCCAAGCTGCCTCACCAAAGCACTATCCATCATGGTGACCGATGAACCTTCATCTAAAAGAGCATAAGTCTCCACAACACAATTAGGGCCATAAAGTTTCACTGGTAGCACTCTAAACAGTAGCTCATTTTTCTCAAAAATGCTTGAAACGCAACTTAAAACTGGCTCACCAATCTGACCACTATCAGCTGAAGACAAATTTGAACTGTTATTTGCATTTGATACACTGGGCTGATCCTCATGTAACAATTTGTTATGCTTTCTTCGGCAATTTTCAATTTGACACTCTTTACGTCGACGGCAATCCCTGCTTGAATGTCCTCCACTTAGGCAAGAGAAACATAACCTCAACTTTTTCACTTCAGTCCATCTGTTCTGTACGGTGAGCGATAAAAATTTCTTGCATTCAAAAATTCTATGCTGTCCGCGGCAATGGGGACATTGGATCTCCCTTCGTTGTACATCTGATGCATATAAGACCACTCTCTTTTTAGACTCACTGTTATTTGGGCGACTGGTACTCGTACTGGCTGTTTGAATACTTCTTACCAAATTGGCTACACCTTGAAGCCAATTGCTGAAATCCAAAACAGTGGGCCACTGACGTAAACTCGCTGCATACTGTGCCCAATCCAAACGACGGCTCATAGGAAGCTTTTGCACTAACTCCTCCATTAATGTCGGGTTCGACAGATGCTGATGCCCATTTGCAGTTTCCAAAAAAACGGCCAAATTTCTTACCTTTACTGAAAATGGTATCAGCTTCTCAACCGCATTTTCTCCAATCGGCAAAATTTCCCGCACTTGCTGCAGTTGGCATCGTATCAACAACTCCGGGCGACCATATTGGAACTTCAGTTGCTCAATCACTGTTGGAACATTGTTTGGGTGAATGAGCAACGATTTGACACACTCCCGGGCTTCACCTTTCAATGCCTTTTGTAGCCGCAAACAATTTTCAAAATGGCTATAACCATACGCTGCAGTGGTGTTGTGAAAGGCTGACAAAAACATAGGCCAATCCTCAGCAGCGCCATTAAATTCAGGCAGGTCGTAAATTTTCCTCGGCGTCGGCATTAAACTCTGCACCTGATACGTCGCTGTCGGCTGCTGCACACTCTGCGGCTGCGCTGCTAACATCTGCTGCTGACCTTGGTAGCACGGAGCCATTGTGGCGTCAGTGCTTGCAAAGAAAAATGGCGATGAATCGCGTCGATCCATAATGTCTTCAGGGCCACTGCTATTGGAAGTACCGGCGATGTTATCTGGAACAGCTGGCGTAGTCCCGTTTGACATTGGCATACTTGGTGGATTACTTACACGATTTGTAGTTGTAGCAGCTTTCAGGGCTCGTTGGGCATTTAAAAGCTGTGCCTGTAACACATCGATTTGCCTTTGAAGATTTTCCATCTCTGGGTGGGCAACTTGATTGGGAAATGACGTCATTGGCGTCTGATGGCTACTTACACCTGGTGCTGGAGTCAACGGTGGCGGCACGTGTGACAGCAGAAAGCTTGGAGCGGTGTTTTGAACATTAAGCGTGGGCTGATTTGTCCCACGAACACTTGTGTTGATCTCGGTGGCTGTGGTAAGTGACTCTGATGATGGTCTGGCTGTAGAGGAACTTGTGTGGGGCACCGGCGGCATTTGGGCCACATTCACACCTTCATCTGCTCCGGCGGACATGGAACCGGTGGGCTGTCTACTTACTGTGACCGGCAACGAATCAACTGTCGGCGGGTTTCGCGGACTTCTTCTTGGCGGGGAACGTTGCATCGACATTTATACGACAAACTTAGAAACAATGAATCGCCAAAAAAAATGCGAAATAAAATTTTGTCGCTGGCTGCGACGTGAGTTATCTTGCGGGGATAGCGAATTTAACTTCAATAAATTAATACAGCTGTTGATAATAAGTTTAACTTATATGTACATATACAGTTGTTGTTTATTTCTAAAAAAAAATATTACATTAGAAAAAGTAAATATAAAATACCGCACTGCTACTTACCGCAGTCTTTATCCCCAGCAAACTGACTTCACATTTAGAGCCACCGTTTGTTTGGGTATCTTCATTCTATTTTCACTCAATTGTTAAAACGGTTCTATTCCGTTACAGAACCTGTTTTCTCATGAAACACTGCAGTAGAATGAAGATAAAAAAGACTGCAATAAATTTGGCGACGACAATGACCACATAGCAAACAAATAAATGAACATAACAACATACGCACACACCTACATACACCAAAAATAAAGCAATTACCATTGCTATGTATGTATGTGCGTATGTGTACAAACATGTAAATAAAAAGACAAATATATGAGCGGTTCCAGCGACAAATGCTATTGGCACCGTATGGAAGTACATAGCGGGAAGTCCTGATCATGACGACTCCCAAATATTAGCTGGTAATATTGTTGACTTGAATAACAATAATAATAAGCAAGTCTTCATTAATGAAGCATTCAATAAAAGATTAAACAATTTAACCGAAATTTTTAAAACAATGGCAAATCAAATAAAAAAGGATTTTTATCTTGAAAAAGAAATTGTAATTAATTTGCAAAATAGAATAAGATTAGTTAAAGAAGAATTAGTAAATATTGAACGCGCCATTTTATGGGCAAGAATAAATATTGTAAACCCACTTCTATTAAGTAAAAAGGAAATTAAAATTGCCATGGAAACATTGGTAGAAGAAAATATTAATTTTTCAAGCCCAGAAGAGGCATTAGAATTTTCACAAATATCAATAATAAATAATAATAAAAAGGAAATATTTTATTTGATCAAAATCCCATTAACAAAAAATGAAAATTATAAAAACATGGTTATAAGGCCAGTAAAAAGAGAAAATAAAGTAATACATTTAGATTTTAAAGAAATTCTATTTAACAAAAAGGAAATGTTTGCTATAAAAGAAAAATGTAAAGATTATAATAATGTAACCATTTGTAATGAAAAAGATATAATTAATATAACAGAAACTGATTGTATTCCTAAGTTAATTAATAATTCGAATTCATCCTGTATCTTAAGCAATAGTCATCATATCCCTTTAGCCGAAGAAATAGACTCGGGAATAATACTTCTAAATGACTATAATGGGTCAATTTTTGAAAATGAAAAAAAACATAATATTTCGGGAACATTTTTAATTAAATTCCATAATACAACTATTAAAGTTGAGAATAGAACTTTTAGCAACTGGCAGGCTTCACCTTTGCAAACCATGCCAGCTGTACTGCAACCTACTCCCTTTGAAAAAAGTCGAATTAATCTTTTATCTCTCGAGTCACTTAACGAACTCCAAATCAATAATACGGACGTTATCACAACTGTGAAAAAACGTCTTATAATCGGAGAATGGACAATCTCTGGAATGTTTTTGGTTATTATTATTGCAATTGTGTTTCTTAAAATCTTTACCAAAACGGTGGAGAAAATTACAGTATGGGAACCTCAGGTACCTAAAGTGGACAAACCATTTGAAATGGATAACTTACCACAAACCACGAATATCACTTTCATCGCTCCAGAGAAACCTCCAAGGTTACATAAAATTCCACTCTTTTAAAGAATTAAAGGGGGAAGAGTTAACGACACAAAAGTTGTCAACATTTTTTTATTTATTTTTTTGCAACGTCCGGTACGCTACCGTTGTCACAATAAATATTGTGTTTCAATTTTAATATTTTTCTGCTGACACTATGTCTGCAGTAAGTAGAATGAATTTAAAAAAATAATAAAACAAAGAAATGAATTTGATGACTCTTGCTTAATTTTAGAAATAAGAAAACCTGTTTATTAAAATTATCATACAATTCAATTCTGACATTAAAAGAGAACAGAACACTTCTGTAAAATAAATTAAATAAAATTTTAGTTATAAAAAAAAGTCTTGGTTTTTTTATTATGAAAAAATAAAGTGTTATTATAACTTGTACAACAGAAAATATCAAGTGGATATTGGGGTAGGTCAAGCGACGTTAATAAATGACTCAGTGTGTTTGTTTGACTAAGCGGGTTACAGTTACAAAGCAATGCAATCGAATGGAGTTGATTGATCGACATGTAGATCAACTATATTTGATTTCATGTGTAAACCGAATACAATACATGTGTTAGTGTATTGTATCGGCATGTACTTTAACCAGTACAATTCCACTCTCTTTGTTTGGAATTGTACTCAATGTATGAAAATAAATTTAATAGAAGAACCACCCAAAATTCATAGTCGCCTGGTACAATTGTACATATTTATGTTTATACTAATTTTAAAAATAGAGTTAGAACAAAATTATAATTATGGAGTGACTTTAGAAAGCCACACCCAAAACTATTTTAGAATCACTCAAAATTGTTAGTTTATAAGCAGGGACTTTATTAAATAAAGAAGGCTTTTTATTCCAACAACCAAACGATTCACATCATTCTTTTTTCCATTATATGGCGATCCTGCCACCGAATCCTGCCGACTGCGACAGAATCCTGCCGAATCCTGTGGATGGGAAGACATCCAAGCAACAGAAAGAATCCTGTAAGTAAGCCGTACCGCCTTAAACATACCTAACGTGAGTGAAAATGGTAGATAGCAGTAAGCTAAACCATTAGTTTACCACCAACGGCATAATAGCAGTAGAAAGTGCAAACTTAACTGCGTATATTGCGTTGAGGAAAGTTGTGGCTCAACGATAATAACAACAACTATCATCAAAAGCTGAGGATGAAAACAACTAACCTGTTCCTGATTTATATTTTATTTTTTTTGGTTCGTATAAAAGTGTAATAATAGAAATAACCAACAGACACCGCATTGGCGAGGTTGGTGGAATTTCTAAAAAGAAAGTTTTTTTTTTTTTTTGAATTTTGTGAAAGTATTTATAAAATTATGAAGTAAAATTTTGTAAAATGGTTATTTAATAATTTTTTTAAAAAGCAGTGAAGTGAAATTTTTATATTTAAGTAAATATTTTATAAATTTTTAAATTTTCGTGGTGATTTTTGAAGAAATTTTTTTTTTTTTTAAAAATAACGTAACAGTGAACTTGCATATTTGCGTCTATATATCATTTTTGCGACAAACACCACAGATGGATAGCTTACGGTGGAAAAACTAGTTAAAGTCCGATGGAAGAATCTTGGGAGGAATTGGAGAAGGGAATGCGTATAGCGGAAGAAAATTGGCAAAAACAATTAAAAGAATACGGAGCAGAGGCACCAAAGCCAGACATTTTGAAACTCGGACCAAAGCCTATCAAGATTGCACAGAAAATAAAAGTGAACTAAAACAAACAATAATTATATATATAAAGTTTTAATATTTATCTTGGAGGAATTTATTTCCATCGATTACAACTCGTTCTATAATTTAGTATTGAGAAAATATAAATTTTTCCACGTCAAAATTTCGTAGATCTTATTGGAAAGCTTAAAACGTGCTTTTATTTCTAATAACACTCTGTAAAATCCGAAACTTTTGCTTCTTCAAATAATTCATGCCGGACCATGTCTATTGAAGGTCTCCATATAAAGCAGTCTTCCAGTTTTACCTTAATCCGTTTGCAGACATACAAACAATTTAGTTTTAGTCAAAATGGATGCAAACGTATTAAATAAAACCCTAATCCCCGTTCGACATAATCTGTAACAGGAAACAAAGGCGTGACAATATAATTCCAATTTGGTTTATACTTATACCAGTACGGTTGGAATCTAATCATTTTTGAACCTGGTAATATATCTGAAACTTATGGTGCAGTTTATTGTGCTTTTTTCTATGAGGTTAAGATCAAATTACATATTGATATATGCCGTGTTTTAGAGTTTATAAACACATGTTTTGTACCGTAGGTTAATTTTCAAATCATGACCATACATGATAGCATGCAACAGGGTAGTGTGTGATTATGTATAAATCCGAAAAAAAAACTATTATACTATTACTTTTGGTTACTTTTGAGTGAAGATTTCATGTAAAGAGTTCCAATGTAGCATAATTTATACCGAGAGTGCTTACTTCTGTGATGACCTATCCAGCAAAAAAGTGATTATCCATATTTATATAAATAACTAAAACTGCTAAACTTAAAGCAGTCTTTTTATATTTTCACTGATGAGGTTAACACGTATGGCCTTTAGGTCTTAATTTGAAAAATAAAAAAATTCTTTGGCCTTGTGGAGGATTTGAACTTGGGGTTCTAACGTGATAGTCTAAAACAAAATTTTTTTATAAATTAAACTTAAATCAGGATTCGAATTACGGCACACTACCGATAGAGGTAGCACAAACCTTCACATCCACATATAAAAATGTGCTGGACTTGAACTTATAAAAAAGCAATTTAAAAAATGTAATTTTTATCTATATAAAATAACTAGCTGAGTCCGGTCCGCGTTGCTGGCCCGAATAAAACATCTGGATTTTATATTGCATCTAAATTTTAATACCGAGTGTCGGGCAAAAGTAAAGCACGATTTAATAATATTATGAATATGACTGAAAAAAAATATACGTTTTCTTGAATATTTTAACACCAGCGCCACCTACAGGTGAAAAACTTTGTCAGCAACTTTAGTTTTATGTACATAATATATGTTGCGAATTTGAGCTAAATTGGACCGTAAATAAATTTTTTGGGAAAATCTCGACCCCAGCGCCACCTATCAGGTACAAATTTGAAATTTTTCCATTGCCGAAAGTAAGGAAATCAAGAGGCGATTTTGTAAATCGTAAGAAAAAGGAATTGACGCTGATGAATTCCGAATTAACATATACCAAAGAAGAAGATAAAAGAACCAAGCTGATTTAACGTATAGCGAAAATAAAATCAGATATTAAAGAGTTCCGGAAAGCAAAGAAATTATCGAAAAAGAAAGATGGGGAGCACCCAAACAAAAATCAACGAGGTAATCTCAGCTACATCCCAAGCACCAACAGCAGTAAGCATAAGTCTTGAAATTGTAATTTTTGTCTGCGTAGTGGTGACGGTAATAGTAATAATGAAATATTTGCGCAAATATGTGAAAAAACAGATACGAAGACATAGTATAAGAGCTGGTTTACAGCAATAACTTCAAAATCACACTGGTAGAAAAAAAAAGAAGAAGAATGTTTGAATAAATAAAATTTTAAGATAAAATTCAAAACATGTAAATATATATATATATATAAGACAAATTTAATCAAAAATTATAAAAATAAATAAAAATATTGAATGTTTAATACTAAGAATAAATAAATTAAAGAAAAAGAAAATATAATAATTGTTATTTCTCATGGATTCAATATTGAAATCATTAGAGTCAATATTGGTAAATGCAAGAAAGTCTATAGGTCGTCCATACTCTTTAGAAACTGTTTCAGCAAAGAGGTTAGAGATACAAGGTTTAGAAAAAGAATTAGAAAATATCTTAACAGAGTCAAATATTACAGAAGGACAAAGTATAAAAATATCGGAAAAATTTAGGAAATTAAGAGACGAAGCATTAGAATTGTTGACACAACATTCAAAAAATAAGGTTATACCGGATAAACAACAAATTGTGACAATGGAGTCCATGGACATAAATGAAATATCTGCTGTAATTAAGCTAATTAACATTTTTACGGGAAAAAAGAGCGAACTGAATAGCTTTGTTACAAGTGTAGAATTATTATATGAAACAATACCAGCGACGAAACAAAATGCTTTTTTCAATTTCGTATTCAAATCACGTTTGGATACAAAAGTTCAAAATATGGTAAGACAAGAAACTATTCCAACGACTATAACAGAATTAATTACGGCATTGAAGACGACATACAGACCAGTTGGAAGTTCAAACAATGTTTTGAATAAGGTTTCCAGATTGACTCAAAAAGGTGAATCGGTTAGAGAATTCGCGAACAAAATACAAGAGTTGATTTCGGAATTGAACGAGATCCAAATATCGGAAGTCGGGGAGACAGATAGAGCTTCTATAGTAAGAACAAATAACGTAATGGCGTTTAATACTTTCAAAAATGGTCTGAGAGATCAGCAAATCTTATCAACCATAAACGCCAGTAGGGTTACAAATTTCGTTGACGCATTGAAAATTGCAGAAGAGTCTGAGATGAATTCTTCACAGAGACAAATATTGTATGCTGCGAATGGCTATGCTGCAAATAGACAGCAACGGTCGAAATGTAATAAATGTGGTTCAGTACACGGCAATATATGTCCAGCCAACGGGGCAAAATGTAATAAATGTGGAAAGTTTAACCACTATGCGAAAGTTTGTCGTTCAGGTAATCAAAATCATGTCAGAAACAACGGACGAGATAATAACAATAATAGGAATAACAGAAATGTCAACAGAAGTAATAATAATTACCGTAATAATGGTAATAACAGGGGTAATAATAATAATTACCGTAACAATGGAAATAACAATGGAAACAACAACAACATGGGAAACAGTAATAGAAGTTTCAATATACATAGAGCAGAGACTCAGGGAAACTTCCAGATGCCGGAGATTACACAGAGAGAATCTCCAGGGGGCAAAAAGAATATTTAAAATATCATCGAATCTTAGAAATTGCATCGAGCTGAATATATTGAATACGAATATCGCGTTAACATTTTTAATAGACACAGGAGCGGATGTCTCTTTGTGCAAACAAAATTTTTTTACCGTTACGATGTAGATTCGGATGATGACTGTTGTTTAACAGGGATATCAAGGGAACAAGTTAGATCTATTGGTTCCACAATGATAAAGATAAATATAAATGATACAATAATAGAACACAAAGTGCAATTAGTAGAAGATGATTTTCCAATAAACACTGACGGAATCCTAGGTAGAGATTTCCTATCAAAATTCAAATGTAGTATAGACTATGATAAATACATATTAACATTTACCATGAATAACGAGAACATAATCATTCCGATACATGACGATATAGTTGCCATAAATCACATAAAAATTCCACCAAGAAGCGAAATAATAGTACCTTTTGATATAGATATAAAGGAAGACAAAATTATAAAAAATAGGGAAATCATTGAAGGTGTGTATTTGGCAAATACCATAATACCAAAATATGGCAATAAACACATAAAAATTCTTAATGTAACAAATGATAAGGTGACAATCAAAAATCTTAGAGTGGAAACTATGCCACTGGAGAATTATGAAATTTTTAGAATTGATAAAAACACAAATAAAAGTCATGATTCATATTCGGAAAGTAGATTTAAAAAGCTGTTGGAGAATTTGGATCTAAATAGTACAGACAAAGAAAGTCAAAGTGAGCTTGAAAATATTATAAAAAGGTATCAGCATGTATTCCATTTGGAAGGCGAAAAGCTGACTACAAATAATTTCTACAAGCAAACAATTAGCCTACATGATAACAAACCAGTTTATATAAAAAATTATCGTTTGCCTCATGCACAAACGGAAGAAATAAATTTCAAAGTACAAAATTTATTAGATGATGGTATAATAGAACCATCTATTAGCCCTTATAATGCTCCTTTATTATTAGTTCCAAAAGGGGAACATACTGATCTAAAAAAATGGAGACTAGTAGTAGATTTCAGAAAACTTAATGACAAAGTTGTCAATGATAAATTTCCACTAACAAGGTTAGATGATGTCTTGGACAAACTAGGTAGAGCAAAATATTTTTCAACGCTGGATATGACAAGTTCATTCCACCAAATAGGACTAGATAAAAAATCACGTCCATATACTGCTTTTTCAACGACAGATGGTCATTACCAGTATACGAGACTACCATTTGGTTTAAAAATATCATCAAATAGTTTTCAACGAATGTTAACAATCGCTTTGTCAGGTTTGGATTCTGAAGCATTTTTATACGTAGACGATATAATTATTTTCGGATGCAGTTTGAAGCATCACAATGCAAACCTGGTAAAAGTTTTGGATAGATTGACCAAATATAATTTAAAACTTAATGCAAATAAATGCTGTTTTCTAGAACCTGAAGTTGTATATCTTGGTCACTTAATAACTTCAGAGGGTATAAAACCAGATCCTGGTAAATTTAGTGCGATACACAAGTATCCGATACCTAAAAATGCCGATGACGTAAGAAGATTCGTTGCATTTTGTAACTACTACAGAAGATTTATTGCAAATTTTGCGGACATAGCAAGTTGTTTGAATGAATTACTTAAAAAAGGGATAAAATTCGAATGGACGGAAAAACGTCAATCTGCTTTTGAAACATTAAAACAGAAACTGATAAGTCCACCAGTCCTACAGTATCCAAATTTCGACAAACCTTTTATTTTGACAACCGATGCATCTGATTTTGCACTCGGGGCAGTTTTGTCACAAGGTGAGATTGGCGAGGATATGCCAATATCATATGCAAGTCGATCTTTGAATAAGCATGAGAAGAATAAACCAGTAATAGAAAAGGAATTACTTGGTATACATTGGGGCATACAGTTTTTCAGACCCTATTTGTATGGTAGAAAATTTATAGTGGTAACTGACCACAGGCCACTAGTTGCTTTATTTTCACATAGAAACCCAAGCTCGAAGTTGACTAGAATACGTTTGGAATTGTCAGATTATGATTTTGATATAGTGTATAAGAAGGGAATAAATAATACTAATGCAGACGCACTTTCCAGAATCGATCTGGACTCAGATTTACTAAAAACAATGATACCTCCAAGGATCGATGAATCCGTTAAAAAAGCATTGGTGATTACAAGAGGAATGAAAAACAAAGAAACAAGTGAAAAAGCTAGGAAAGCTGATGATAAAATTAAAAGTGATAAAGCTAAAAGTGAGGAAAGGATAAATGTGACAGCCGACACGGAGTCTGAGCGACTCGTGATATGGGACTGTACATCAATAAATGACAGCGCGCGCGAAGAGGATAAAGTTTAAATTAGACACAAGGTGCACCACACAAATAAAGATTGAAGACAACAGTAGTCTCAATGAAATGGCCATAAGATGTAGCGATAATCCATATTATTTAGATAATATACTGGAAAAACTACCATCGGTATTAGAGAAGTTGAATTACAAAGGTTACGCTCTCGAGAAGGGTGATAACATATTCAACATAGTGACACATGAAAGATTCAAAGAAATCTTGAACAGAAACAAAGAAACTGACGTCAGAATATTGTTATATAGAAATCCTCAATACATAAAAGATGAAAATAGAAAGAAACAATTAATAGAAGCTTATCACGATACACCATGCGGAGGACATTTCGTAGTTAAAAAAACGCTAATCCGTTTAAAACAAAAATACATATGGAAAAATATGTATAAAATGGTAAAACAATTTGTAAGAACGTGTGATCTTTGCCAAAGAAACAAGCAAATCAGACACACAAGAGAACCATTAGAAAAGACTGACACACCATGTCAAAGTTTCGAAACCATAGTAATTGATACAGTGGTTCCACTGAGACCATCAGAAAATTACAGATACATACTGACTATGCAGTGTGAGTTAACGAAATATGTAATAGCCTGTCCAATGATGACTAAAGAAGCAAAATCTGTAGCAGAAGCACTTGTTGAGAACGTCATCCTGAAACATGGATTATTTAAAACATTGAAATCGGACAAGGGGACTGAATTTACAAATCAACTAATGAAGGAGATATGTGAATTGTTGAAGGTGGAACAGAGATTTTCAACTCCTTATCATCATGAAACACTTGGAACTGTTGAGAGAAATCACAGAGTTTTAAATGAATATTTTCTATCCTTTGTTAATGATGATGATTGGAATTCATGGATACCATATTATACATTCGCATACAATACTACTCCACACGTTGACAACAATTATTCACCTTTTGAACTCATTTTTGGCAGATTACCGAACTTGCCCGGTGACGAAATACAGAACAGAGATAAAATATACAATTTCGAAAATTACTCAAATGAACTAAGAATTAGATTGAAATATTCATTGGAAAATGCAAGGAAAATAATAGAGAAAGTCAAAATGAAAAGAACGGAAGATTCTTTAGCTAACACAAATAGCATAGACTTAGAAATAGGGGACTTGGTATTAGTAAGAGTAGGAAACAGAAAAAAGAGTGAACCACCTTACGACGGTCCATATGAAATAGTAGAAATAAAAAATTTAAATGTAAACATAAAAGTTGGAAATAAAATAAAAACAGTACATAAAAATTTATTAAAGAAATATTATACAAGAACATAAAAATATATTGTAAACTATAAGATCGTAAAATTAAGAATAACATTAAACTATACAAACCTCAAATTTAAGATAAACAAAAAAAAAAAAAAACAGAAATATATTGTAAGCTGTAAGAATAGAATTAAAACATACAAAAAAGAAAATAAACAAAAATAGTATGTTAAGATAATATAAACAAACTTATAAATTATGTCAATTAAATCTAAATTCTGTACTGTAAACAGAAAAGTTATTGAACAAATTTTTAAGAACTATACAAAAATAAGAAAAATCAAATTACAAACCAATTAACAAAAAATTAATGAACAAAATTTTTTATGATAAATATACAAAAATAAAGAAGATAAAATTCAAATTACAAAATATTTATATTAAATCAGAAAAAATCCCATAATTTATGTAAACAAAATTATAAGATTTTTTCTTGAGGATATGGGATATATGGATATGGGATATAAATGTATGTAAGCACAATGAGGTGCTAGTAAAACAAAATCAAAACAAACAAACCTACATACACACACACGTACATTGGCTAGCGACAGTAAAATGTACAACAGAAAATATCAAGTGGATATTGGGGTAGGTCAAGCGACGTTAATAAATGACTCAGTGTGTTTGTTTGACTAAGCGGGTTACAGTTACAAAGCAATGCAATCGAATGGAGTTGATTGATCGACATGTAGATCAACTATATTTGATTTCATGTGTAAACCGAATACAATACATGTTTTAGTGTATTGTATCGGCATGTACTTTAACCCGTACAATTCCACTCTCTTTGTTTGGAATTGTACTCAATGTATGAAAATAAATTTAATAGAAGAACCACCCAAAATTCATAGTCGCCTGGTACAATTGTACATATTTATGTTTATACTAATTTTAAAAATAGAGTTAGAACAAAATTATAATTATGGAGTGACTTTAGAAAGCCACACCCAAAACTATTTTAGAATCACTCAAAATTGTTAGTTTATAAGCAGGGACTTTATTAAATAAAGAAGGCTTTTTATTCCAACAACCAAACGATTCACATCATTCTTTTTTCCATTATAAAGGTCTCAAAGTGCTGTGTTCATAAATGCAAAAAAAATTTTGATTATTATCCTCTTGGAAGTCATAGGGTGAAAATATTCAAAAAAAAGGGGAACAATGTGGAAACATTCTCACACTATGACCTGAAAGAAGTCAATGGCTGGAATTTTTTGTAATTTATGAGGGTTCGACTTTGAGACCTTTCGATTGATGTATAAGATAAGGTTGCTCTTAATTGAGAATATATAAAAAAAATACACTTTTCGAAAAAAGGGCAAAAAAAGGGCGACATTTTTTGTCAGAAAAGAAAACGGCATTAGTAGCCAATGCTATGACAATCTAAATCAACACATGGAAAATGTTAATGAGTGGCTAAAAATTAACAAACTAAAACTAAACGAAAACAAAACAAAACTAATGGAAATAAGCACTAATAGCAACATAATTTTAAAAATAAATGATAAAATAATTGAAAAGGTAAATCAAATTGTACCATGGTGCAAGCTGTCGCATTAAATGTGACCAAAACTTGAGCAATAAGATCTCCGTAATGACCGGTGTCAGGCAAGGGTGTGTACTCTCACCTCTTTTATTCAACATTGTATTAGACAACATATTAAACAACGCGACACCAAGAAACACCGGCATCACATGGGGTCTCCATGGAAGATTAGATGATTTAGATTATGCTGACGACATTTGTCTTTTTGCCCATAGAAGCTCACATATGTCATCTAAACTCCAGGAATTGTGCAATGTCGCAGCCGAATGCGGGTTAAAGATTAACGTTAATAAAACGAAAACCATGAACATCAACTCTGTGACGAATAGGCCATTTACTCTGTACGGCGTAGCTTTAGAATCCGTTTCCTCCTTCATGTACCTTGGAAGTATTATCTCCAGCAGTGGTGGTTCTAGTGAAGATATAAAGGCACGTATAAATAAGGCTAAGGCTGCCTTCGGTGTTCTCTCTTCGGTTTGGCATTCTACATCCATATCCAGAGACACAAAAATAAAAATCTTCAATGCCAACGTAAAGCCTGTCCTTCTGTACGCATGTGAGACATGGAATCCATCTCACCGCGAATTGCAAACAATGCAAGCATTTGTAAATCGTTGCCTCCGTAGAATTCTTCGTATATTCTGGCCTAATACTATCACAAATAGTGAACTGTGGGTAAGGACGCGACAGACAACGATTTCTACGGAAATAAAGCGTTGTAAATGGTCCTGGTTGGCACACATCCTACGAAAATCAACAGATGATATTACAAGGCAAGGTATAGAGTGGACACCCCAAGGAAGTCGAAGGAGGGGCCGACCATCCAAAACATGGCGCAGATTAGTGGAGTTGGAAGCTGCGGATGTTGGTGTAACATGGAGTGAAATTAAATGCATCGCTATCGACAAACTTAGATGGAAAACTTTTGTTGAGGCCCTATGCTCCTAAAAGGAACAACGGGACTATATATATATAAATCAAATTAAATATTAGGGATTCGTAATAGATAGACATAAATTTTAAAAATCAAAGAAATAAATTTCTTCAAACGGTTAAGAAAACAAATACCGATACTAACAGCAATTAATATATACAATACAATGATTAAACCTCATTTCGAATTCGGGTCAACAATAATACACTAATGCTGCACAATAAATCAAATTGAAACTGCAAAAATTTCAAAATAAATCAATGTGTGTCATATTGAAATGTAACCGGTACACATCAATTTCATGTTAGATTCACTTAAATTAAACACAATAAAATGTATTCAAAAATTAAAAATGGGATAAGCTCAAGAATATTTAACGGAACAAATAGTATATGTATGTAAGAGAGGCACAACCATATCAGCTAAGAAATATTGAAAATATTACACTTCAGAGGGCAACAACTGCAATGCAACGATCACTGCTCTACAAAGGATTACAACTATACAACACATTACCAAACAACATAAAACCGGAACAATATAATGAACTTAATAAAGATATTGTATGCTTTGTAAAAAATAATTTATAATCATATTGTATATTAAAATTATTTTAAATACTAATAAAGAATAATAATAAAAATAAAAAAATTTGCTTACTTTTCAAATTTTCAAGTCATTATATTCCGTGATATATTTCACTATACCCCATGGGGTGGGGGCAGAGGTGTGTGTATATTTGTACTTCTTGCGCATCTAAGGGGAAAGGAGCAATAATAGTTATTTTTTAAGAATTAAAAAGGAAAGAAAATAAAAAAAATTGAAGCACCTCGTCAGTGCTTTTTTTTTCAAAATCTCTATGAAGTCAGGATAAACTCTTATGTTTGATCGACGATATTATGTTTTGTTTGACAACAGATACGCCCTTCCGGCTACTGTTCTGTTACAATGCTTTATCTGGAGCCATACATTGTTAAGAAATTCATCAAATCTATGCAATATATACCTTAAATGAACCAATATCAAGATATTATGTAAATTAATTATTCTGTCTTTGTTTGCACAATTTAAGTTACTCCAACAGAGCTTACGCTGATGAGGAATATTTGGCTTGTGATAACGCCATCAGTAATTATATCCACATGGGGATCCAAAAAAAAATCAAAATGAAATATTTAAATGAATAAACCAGTCATTGGCCTCTAGTCTTATATCGGTAAATCGATTATGACAATTTGATCAGAAAAGTGTAATTCTGATTCGATAGGCATAACAGTTAAATATATATGTAAATCCTTACCACAGAGTAGTGTTTGGATGGAAGGATTAACTGAAATGTGTAATAATTTAAAAAGATATATGTCCCCAAGACAAACATTGCTGATATATGTACAAGTTACATTTGTTTATTCAAACAAAGCCAGATTATATTTTTCACTTTCAACAATGTGTATACAAATTAAAAATTTATAGATATTAACAGGCGTAGGTTAGCCATAAATTGAAACAAGTACAACAAAATAAAAAAGTTGTACGATATATACGAACCTATATAACAAATAACTGAAAAAATTAATTGTCAGATTTTAGCAAATCAAATTTTACGGATATCATGTCTCCAAGTTTCTTGCGGGCTCGTTTTTCTAAATTAGGTTTTATGTTGCATAGAATGGTGCTTTTTTACAGAAAAATTTTAAAACACAATGTCATTTAAACCGGTAACACGAAAATTTTTTATGAGATTATAAATATTTACAAATTCATATATAGTATAATTATAATCTCTCACAATTCTATTTTTCTTATTGTTCCTTTTTTTTTTGCTGTTTAGAAACAATAATTACGTAGTTACTAAACGCAATTTGTTATGATATCGTGATAGGAATTCAACAGTGTCATCAATACTACACTTTTTAAAACGTTTTTCCTACTCTCCAACGAAAAAATATATGTAAATACGTAAGACATATACATACACGCAAAAAAATACTTATTAAATATCTAAAGAACTTAGTATAATCTGTATAGGAACTTCGTAGAAATCATACTAGTAAAGTTTGAATTCGATGTCGATGTTAAATATTATCAGCCGTATTCATAAAAATTCTAAACAGCATTTCAAATCCATTTTAAGCAAAAATCGATAAAATTGTATTCATAAACGAATTTTAGCTTAAAATACCTATTTTAAACCTTGTGTAAATAAAAGAATTTAAAAATTGGTTCGACCCTATTTTACCCAGCTATCTCACATCACACTGCAAGTTCGAAAACTCAATACACTGAACTAAGGCGGTAGAGCGACACCGCAGCTTACCCCATCATGCTCATTTTTGCTTTGAACCAGAAAATAGATGAAAAATGAAAAGTTAGGAAACAAAAGGAATAGAAAATACTGGGAACGATACTTTGCAGATTGATTTACATACTTACCTGTACCTGGTCCTATGGTTTGGTCAAAAATGTGAGGGAAAGCTGAAATGGAAAATAGGAAGTTAATTAGTGGTTATGTATATGTATGTAGATAGGGCTGAAAATAGAAAGGGAAATAAAATATTAGTAACCACCCTATCTCACATCACACTGCAAGTTCGAAAAACTCAATATACTCACATTTTTTTACCCAGCGATCTCACATCACACTGAAAGTTCGAAAAACTCAATACACTCACATTTTTTTTACTAATACACACACATTTTCCGCAGTGGTCACACTAATGGCACAAAATTTTTCGTGCGAGTAGTGGCAGACACTAACGATGATTAATGTTACCCTGTTATAAATTTAATGGATTCTGTAAAATTGTAATTAAAGTTTTAACTTGTTAAATCTATTATAATGATTTATTTTTTGAAATGCGCATACAAAGACGCAAGTTTGTTAATTATAGAGCATACATATTATTAACTATTATTAAAATAATACTAATAATAATAAATGTAAACATTTTCCCTCAAACATGTGCCTGTATAATAAACTCGGTAACTCTACTTAAAATAAAATAAGAGAGAGAAGTATACAAATTTTTTCAAGTTTACGCTTCGACAACATTTTAAAAATGAGATTGCAGTCAGATGTGTGAGCATAAAATTTAATGGCGATGCATTCGACTAATTCGAACAATTTTTCGTTGATAATACGTACACAACGATTTTACAATTTCAGTGTGATGTGAGATTGGGGGGTTACTAATACACACATTTTCCGCAGTGGTCACACTAATGGCACCAAATTTTTCGTGCGAGTAGTGGCTGACACTAACGATGATTAATGTTACCCTGTTATAAATTAAATGCAAATTTATTGGATTCTGCAAAATTGTAATTAAAGTTTTAACTTGTTAAATCTATTATTATGATTTATTTCTTCAAATGCGCATATAAGAACGCAAGTTTGTTAATTATAGAGCATAAATATTATTAACTATTATTAAAATAAAACTAATAATAATAAATGTAAACATTTTCCCTGAAACATGTGCCTGTATAATAAACTCGGTAACTCTATTTAAAATAAAATAAGAGAGAGAAGTTAACAAATTTTTTCAAATTTATGCTAGCTACACACGAGGCAACCGGTTGAAGCAATGGTTGTAGCAACACTGATACACACGTAGCAACGGTTGCCTCAATTAGCCAGATATATCAAAAAGTTTTGATATTTTTCGTTGGTTGAGGCAACCGTTGCTACATGTATATCATTGTTGCTACAACCATTGCTTCAACCGGTTGCCTCGTGTGTAGGCAGTATTACGCTTCGACAACATTTTAAAAATGAGATTGCAGTCAGATGTGTGTGCATAAAAGTTAATGGTGATGGAATCGACTAATTCGAACAATTTTTCGTTGATAATACGTACACAACGATTTTACAATTGCAGTGTGATGTGAGATAGGGGGATTAAATCTATTTTAAAATGACATTTGTGCTTTTTGCTTTGTGTTTGTTTTCATTTTGAACGCAGTAGCGAAAAATTGTCATTCAATCGAAAGAAGTTAGTTGATTTTTTAATGAGAAATAGACAATTTATATATGATTAATAGAATTGGTAAGAATTATTTTTATTGACAAAAATTACGTTTTAATTACATATATTTTGTTTACAATAGAAATTATTGCCCAAATCTCAAATAATCGTCAAAAGAAAATTTACAAAATAAGAAGCGACGCTTTTGCTATTCCGGATAAGGAGCTCTTGCGCTCGAAGTATTTATACAAATTATTAAAATAACTTAATTAAGTCAACTACATTAAAAGGGATATTTTTAATTTGTAATAATAATAGAACAAAGACAACTAGTGATGTGTAAACAATCAAAACAAATTAAATAAAACTGGTTATTTGAATACTTTTTTAATCTGCTATAATGTTCGATGATTGCACGCCTATAACGTTCGACGTAAATTAAAGACACTTGTTGTTTTTCTTTGTAAGTCTAAAGCGCCAATCCTTTATTTACAAACAATAACCCTGCTTATAAAGAACTTATGAGAAGTTCTAGACTTCTTCGCTAAAGAGAACTTTCTAAAGTACTCTTAATAATTATTAATACTAAGAGAGATGTTCTAACATGCTGCTCTCGATAATTTTAAGTCTATCTTTAATTATTTAGCTAGGTGTGGTTTATAATCTTTAATACTAAGAGAGATGTTCTAACATGCTCTCGATAATTTAATTCTACATTCAATCAGTTAATGGGGTGTGGCTTAGTTTGGAAAAATGGATACTCATTGAATCAATGTCTAGTGGCACGCGGCTTCACTCTCAGTTTCATTATTACTCACTGAGAATACAAGTGCTGCCGCATTCCATTCAGTACATTGACCATTACCCGTGTTCTGTATTTTATGTGAAAAGTTCTCACATCGAATAAGTATGAAACAAAAAATTCCACTGTTTCTCGATTTGTGAGTAAAAACTGTGTCTGTATCTTAATGTGAAAAGTTACAACACTGTTTACGTTGTTATTGGAATATTCCAAGTCAGCTGTCAAAAAATAAAAACAAACAAAACAAATAAAACTAAACATAAAATTATGTGTATAAAAATTTAAGAACTTGAAATAATTTTAATTTAAATTTGTGAAAAATGTTCAATATATTTCTATTAACTGATACGATAATGATGATATGATAACTGAATGATAACACGCTGCCTTTTTTGTGCAAGAATATTTTTAATGAGGGGGCTAAAAGTTTACTATGGTTAAATTATGCTCGTTTGCAGTTTTTGAAAGCGTTTCGTAGTATTGCCTACTCATATATCGAAACGGTCTTATAAAAACCGTAAGTACTTTGCTAAAAGTTTCGAAAAACTTTTAAGAAACATGTTATCTTATAGAGAATTAAATTTTAATACCTTCCGAAGAATACATTGCCTTATTAACCGAATGTTTGTCGGAGCAAACTGTTGTGGTCGATTATGAACGTCATTATTCCGTGGGCTTAGATATAGAAATATTAAAGCAAGCTTGCAGTTATTTGTGAGTATGCATTATAAATTTTAAAAAATCATATCTAAATATATTTGTTTTCTAGAGATTCTATTAAAGCCAACGTTATAGTACAAGGTTATAAAAATGCTACGATGGAAACCATAAATGATTTACAAAATTTAATCACACATCAAGTAATAACTGATACGAATGCTAAGACCATCAAAACGGATCCTAAAATTGAGCTGAAAGAAAAGGTTAAAAAAAAAACACTAAAAACCCTGCGAAGAGAGATGTTAAGTTAGAAATTGCTATGATATTGGATTGGGCACTGGTTTTATTAGATGGCTTTCATCTCGATGTGCTTCTAGTGAAGAAGCTATAGCGGCGGTATTGGAACACAATTTGCCACCTGATTTAGATCAAATGTGAAAAATCCAGAAGACGCAAGAGCTCGTTATGAAGCTGTCTGAAACTTAAATAAAATTATTTAAAAAGTGCATATAAGTACTTAAAAAGTACATATATAAGTGCCTAAAAAGTGCATATATAAGTACTTAAAAAGTGCATATGTAAGTACTTAAAAAGTGCCCATATAAGTGAATATTGTCTCAGAATGATTTTTCTTTATCCTTATCATCATAGTCCGATATTGTTACAGTTTCAGTATCATTCAAGTTTAAGGTGTGTGGTGGTATCAACGCTATGTTATTAAAGTTATTAATCGCTTCAAATAGTCAGTTGATTGATTAATAAAAACATCAATTAAATGTTAAATTAATAATGTAATTGTTTAACTTAAAAAAATTGATAAGTTAAATAAACATTTTATTAATTGATAAAACAATTAATTGGTTAATTAAAAACCAAACAATTTATAATTAAAAAGCCATTAGAGTTAAATTATAATGATTGATTTGTTAAAAAATTAATTTATTGATTAAATATTAATTCGATTAATTAAAATACAAATAATTAAATAAGTTAATAAATTTATACTTTTAATTAAATAATAATAACTTAATTAAATGAATTTTAAAATCAACCATTTTTAAGTCATTTGAGCCCAAAAGGCCCCCACTGAATTTTGGTTGATTTTTTTTTTATTAATTAATCAACTGATTATCTGATTTATGAATTAATTTATTAATCAATCAACTGATTATCTGATTAATAAATTAATTTATTCCTTTATTATACTGTCGAACATGTTCGTGGGCATTGTAAAAGTACTAAGTCAGTATAGAAAATCCTCCAAAAAAGTTCTCCCCTCTCAGAATGGCTGTTATACTATTTAAAAAAATAACTTTATTGATTCAAATAATCAATTGATTGTTTATTAAAAAAAAAACAGTTTAATTAAAAAAAAAATAATTAAAAAATTGAGTTTTATTATAAACTTAATAATTTAATTTAAATAATAATCTATTTATGAAATAAAGATTAATTAAAATCAATATATTTTCAATAATTCAAAAATTAAATTATATATCAAGAAAACATGTTAATTAATTTTACCCCGCGTAAAGAACCTATGGATCACATAGAAATAATTTTTAACTTTATCAAAAAATGGATTTATGAAATTATATTTTTATAGTATAATATACTAATATAATATACTATATTATACAGTTTATACAGTTTTGTTTAAACTTTTACGTATACGTGAATTTACAAAATTAGCTTATTAATGAAATAAATAAATACATAAATTTATTAATAATATTAGATAATACTAAAATTAATCATTTATTTAAACAATTTATCATTTTATTAATAAATTTATTCATTAAATATTTTTTTTAAACAGATTTTATTTATTTTTTCAGCTTTTTGTAGTAGAAAAGTAGTAAAAGAGAAAAGGCTTACTTCTGCCTTAAATTAATTACTACTTTTACGATTTTTTTTAGTTCTTGAATTACTATTTTTTTTTTGTTATTAAACTTATACAACATTTACTACAAAATCATTCGACAACTAACAAAATAAATACATATTTTCAAAATTGATACAATAAAATTTGTGATTGTAACAAAACTTTTACTACACATGCGCTTTATCTGTTTTGCTTTTATTATCTGTTAGGAAAAGATCAAGAATCAGCCTTAAAAAGGATCAGTTTAAGTGTGATCCGTTGAATCATACAAAATGTCCTCTGGCAAATTCCAAATTGGATGACATGTAGTTCACAAGTTTTTTTTCGAATTTGGGAAATTCGTTGCACTTTCTGAATAATTGCAAAAAAAAAAATTTAAATGTAAATACTAAAAGTAGAATATAAATAAAAAATTAACATATTTTTTACCTTTTCTCCAATATTCGATGTCATCTTATATATATATATATATATATATTTTTTTTTTTAAAGCAACTGAATTTAAAAACTTATCTCGCATAGATTTCAGTTGTGAGTGAATTTGACAGTTCAATTTCAAGTCTTTTCACATGCATACTTTACAGAAACACTTTTTTCTAATTTTTCCAATAAATGTGAGAAAAACGTTACGTGACAGATAGTTCTCACAAAATAAAGTTACAGAACCAGTCGAATGCGAGAATCAATATTTTTTGTCAGTTCGCAACGTTTTTGTTTCATTTTTATACGTTCCATGTGAAAACTTTCCGATGTGAGAGTTACAGAACATAGCTACATATGTAGTATATGTGTATGACTCGTGCTATAGAAATGAGAGCCACCCCATTGTTTGTATACATGACGCTGTACGTTAGCATTTGGCCCGCATTCGTACGCTACGTCATGTATACACGACACCCCGGTTCTAAAAAAAGTCCTACAACTGTTTGTAATAAAAGTTGTTTGATTTTTAAAATGTAGTACGGTGTCTTTGAATTGAATGGGTTTTGTTTTAAGTACAATATGATTCATTCTTGTTTATACCGTTTGGTTTATGTTTACAATAATTTTCGTTTAATTGTCTTGGATTTTGGACTCTTGAAAAAATATTCGGTAATCTGATTTGTTTTAATGTATTTTGTTAATCTTCATATTACTAAGTGTGGTTTTGAAGTTTTGGTTAATTGAGTCATGGATAGAAATGTACATGTTGTGTAGATTGAAATTTGAATTTATACAGTAAAAATAAAAAAAACGATTAAACTTATTGAACTAAATTCTTATTCTATATAGTGTTACAATTTTTATTTCTACATTAACAAATTTATTAACGTACATATTTTTGTATATATTTATTTGTTTTTGTTTATTTGTGTGCATATTGTTTTCTTTTATACATTTTGTTTGTTTGTCAATTTGTTTCATTATATTTCTTTAATAAATTTTTATGTAATATTTTCTCTTTATCTTTAATTTTCAAAGTGACATTTAAGTCATCAATTTTAGTTACTTCATATGGTCCCCTATATGGAGCTTCATATTTTTTTCTATTTTCTGCTTTAACTAGTACTAAATCTCCTATTTTTAATTGTATGCTGTTTTCCGTATTAAATGAATTAAGTCTACGTTTTTTCTTTACCTCTAGTATTATTTCCCTAGCATAATCTAATGATTTTCTTAACCTAATTTTGAGCTTATTTGCATAGTTATCTATATTGTATATTTTGTCATTGCCTGTAAATTTTTCACCCGGTACGTTTGGTAAATGGTGAGTATTCTGTATCGATATGTGGTGTTATATTATATGCAAATGCGTAGTATGAAATCCATTCGTGCCAATTATCTTCATCTACGAAAGACAAAAAGTATTCATTTAGGACTCTATGATTCCGTTCGACTGTACCTAAAGTCTCGTTATGGTACGGCGTTGAGAATCTCTGCTCTATTTTTAACAAATTGCATACTTCCCTTAAAAGTTCGTTTGAATTCTGTACCCTTGTCAGATTTCAAAGTTTTAAATGTCCAATATCTTAATATCAAACCCTCTACCATAGCCTTTGCTACTGATTTGGCTTCTTTTGTCTCCATAGGAACTGCTATCATATATTTTGTCAGTTCACACTGCATTGTCAGTATGTATCTGTAAAAACCTGATGGACGCAGTGGTCCTACTGTGTCAATTACCACGGTCTCAAAACTATTCCCAGGTGTGTCCGTTACATTGAATGGTTCTTTTGTGTGCCTTATCTGTTTGTTCCTTTGACAAAGATCACACGTTGATACATATTTTCTTACCATCTTGTGCAAGTGAAGAAATCTCTATCGTATTTATTCTGGTAGACTTCTTCTCGTTGGATATCTCTTTCCAATAAGTAAAACGACTGTGTTCTGTGAGTTAGGGTCTTAAACTAAATTGTATTTCCTACCACCAAGTTTGCGTTGGCTACAAAGTGCAACGCAAACATATAACTTAAATTAGCAAAAACGTAAAATATAAAATCGAAGTAGCTGATCGTGCAAATCTAAAACGGCGCGTGAAATAAATACTTAATACAGACAATTAGGTTTTTAAAAAGAAAACGACTTTATTGTTTAGCTGGAAGAATTAGACTGATTTTACAAAAGTGATTTTTCTTATCCATAACTTATTGCTAAACTTAATTGTCATCAATAATTTGTTTATTAACTTTATTGCGGAAGTTACACTTCAGCATTTTTCTTATCCATAACTTATTGCTAAACTTAATTGTCATCAATAATTTGTTTATTAACTTTATTGCGGAAGTTACACTTCAGCATTAAAATGTTTTTAATTTGAAATTATGATTTCACAACTTTTATTTTCATAAATATGCATTTATTTAATTTGCCCTATTTTATTTAGGAAGTCGTCGAACTTGTCTGGAGCTGAATCAGCATTTACCTTGTTTACAAGTTCGTCGACTTTATGTATAGTTTTGTTTTTGTCTAAATATGTAACTACTCCCCCCTTTAGATAAGAATTCTCCTGAATTCTTTTATTTAATTTTATAGTTATATATTTATGTTTAATAAAAATTATATTAATGATAATAACTATTACAATTATAATTAATATATTGCAGCTGTATGTTACTTTTTGATGGTAATTTAAATTTTTTATATTTCTTATATTAATGTTATGCTCCTACTCTGAAACAAAACAAACACAAAAAAAAAACCCGGCTTTGCCTATTCTGTTTTAGCGCTGGCAAGCGCTGTCAATCGACGCCCAAACGGCGTCAATGTAGCTGTGGAAAAATAAAAAAAAACAAAACCAGATTCCGTACCAAACAGTGCGGCCTCTAGTTTTTCATCTGCTGCCGTTATGCACTGTTTCTTCTTTATTTATACAAAAATCTTAATATTAACTTATGAAAATTAAATTAATTGAAAAAAATAAACGAACATACAAAGAAACAAGGAAATAAAATATCAGCAATAATATAAAATAAAAAAAAAACAAACATTGACCATAACGCAATGCAGTTCATGGCCATGGCATACTTAAATAGTTAACTAACCAATAACAAAAAGAAAACAAATAATAATATCACAAATACCGTGGGAAAAACAAAAAGACATACGTTAACATTTAATATACGCGGAAAAGAAAATTAAGTCAATGTTATTGCTAAAAATTGCAATAACAGAAAATTGCGATACAAAAAAAACTCTAAAAAAAAGAATACAAACCAACGCATGGTAACCGAAAAAAATAAACAGCACAACACCTGTCAATGCGGAACAATATCGTATTGCTCCACATTGAAAGTGACAAAAAATTCAAACATAAGCAAATGAGCCAATGTACGTTACCATGCTAAATTGGGTTGTATGTATGTTTTTTGAAAGAAAACATTTAATAATTACGCTCGAGAAAAATCGATCGTTATTAATTAAATGAATTTATATTTCAGTTATGGTTGTTTGCGGTATTATTATTGTTTCTGTTATGTTATATTTTAATTGTTATTATTATTATTATTATTATTATTATTATAATATTATTGTTATTATTATTACTATTATTATCAATAATCTAATCTTATACTAATCTTATACATGTGAAACCCTGTTTCACAACATTCCTCCCCCTTTCCACGGAAACGATTCCCAATCGTTTACCAGCGACACTGAACTGGCCCGCTGCTTCTGCTGCCGCTATTGTTGATTCTGCTGCTGCTGATGATGATGATAATGTTGATGCTGAAGATGATGTTGGTGAGAAATGTTGTTGCTGATGATAATGATAATGTTGATGCTGAAGATGATGTTGGTGTTGATGATAATGTTGTTGCTGATGATAATGTTGGTGTTAAGGCTGCTGATAATAACCAAACTGATAAGGACGAATCCGGAACCAATGCTGATGATCAAGATACTACTAATGCATATAACCATTCCTGTGATTCGACTCCAATACTACACCATGACAATCGTTGGCCTGTTGCTTCATAAACGGATTCTTGGCCACCTTCTTCGTAAAAAAAAATTACTTTGGCTGGCCGCTTCGTAAAACAAATTTTGGCCTGTCACTTGGATGACGGCATTGGGGACAATACTTGGAGCAATGGATTGTTAATTTCCCGTTAGTCAATTGGTGCTTATCGTGGTATTCAACATAAGATCTGAGCACTCCCCTGATCACCTTCAATAATGAAACTTGTCGCAAACGGTGATCCAAGGCGAAAACCGAAAATTTTCTAATGATTGGCAATGATGCAAATGGTTACGTCATCGCCACAGGAATCGGCTTGTTGCTTTGCCAAACGGATATAGTTCAGCTTAGCTTTGTAGCGTAACACGACTTTCGTAGTGTGCTGTATAATACCCACACTGCATAGCGTACAATGTTTGCAAATGCGAAAATAACAAATATCAATATTGTTGACCACTGCATTTGCAAAACATTGTATGACTGCGTATATTCTTATTGTATGTTGTTGTTACGCTGGCACACTTATGTTTATGCTGACCCAAGTGCAGGTAACACATTGTTGTTGTTAATATAGGTTGAAAATATGTATATAAAGAAGAACCTTTTATAATCAATTACTCATTAATAATTTATCAATCAATCAATTAATAGTTTAGCTCCTAGATAGAGCTGAAATAATAATAATAATAAATACTATTTAAAACACAAAAACTATCTTGTTTGCTATATGGCGATCCTGCCAGTGCTCCTTAGATGAGCATTGCAGAAAATATATATAATTCAAGGATTATGCTCTTAAATTGAGCAATCCTGAATATAATAATAATAAAAAAAAAAAACACATAATAATTTTGTCCTGGTGGATCAGCCACAACGATCCATCAGCTGCGTTGAAGGAAGATACTGTCTGGCCTAAAGACAGTGGAGCTTAAAATCAATGGCGGAAGGGCCAAAACCTATCTCCATAGAAGAGTATAGAAGAAGGACGGGCCAGCAGAAAAAGAAGGAAAAACACATCAAAAGACCTCTGGTATATATCAATATACACATCAATATGCCCCTAACAGGTTCATCCTAGTTTTACCAAAAACAAAAAAAAAAAAAAAAAAAAAAAAAAAAAAGTGGAGCATCCCGTTATGCACCCGTAGGTCAGAAAGCGTTAACCGCTCTTGACAAATAAACAAAAACAAATAAATAGAAAACACAATAATTTATAAGAGGGAAAAAAATTGTAAGAGATATAAAAAAAAAAAAAAAAAAAATAAAAATCCACAAAGGAATGTAGTTCAATTAATCTGATTTGTTCTGTATAAAAAGCTATTATTTAATCTTGATACAATTATATAAAGAGAAAAAATAACTTTTGTAATTATGCTGTTTAAGAGAAAAAAAAAAAAAAACACAAATTAAATTAAAATTTTTTTTTTAAATTAAATATACATAAATAAAATGATGCATGTAAAATAGTATAAGCTATTGATAAAAATAATGAATTACTAAGGAAGATATATAATTAGCAAGATATAAGATTCGGTTAAATTATTGAGGCAGTCAGAAAAATATTTAATAGAAATAAATAATAGAAAAAAAATACAAAATAAATAGCGAAGGAAAATGGGAGGTCGTCAATCAAAAATAGAGAATCCCAATGCAAATGTTATTAATGAAGTAGAAATAAAAGAAGACTCAATCGACCTAAAATTAATTGAGTGTTGTTTACTAATAATAACCGTACTGATTAGCTTAAATTTTGCATTACATATTTATGCCTTAAACACCAAGAAATTAAAAAAGAAATATTTGAGCAGAGCCAATGACTTAAACAAAATTTAAATAATTTTCCCATGGATTGGCAAGAAATAATTCAGAAGGTGAGACTAATCAAAGAGGAGTTCGACAAATCTTATAAATGTTTAAATATAGATAGAAGCACAAAAGAGGAAACAATAATAAAACATATTAGAATCTTATGCGAAAAGTTAGAACAAATCAGGGTTTTGCTAAATGCAAATTATAACAGACTCACGACACCACATAGGACAGCTGCTGAAAGTTTTTTCTTAGATGTCAAGACTAGAATCCTGATTATATCATCTAAGAAGGGTGTTAAGGTAAAATTACCAGATACACTACACGAAGAGGTAAATTTCTTAGTAGAAACTGAAAATTCAGAGAATATTGGAACCTCTTTAGAAAGTACAGAAGTAAAAATGACACAAACAGTCGTTGACTTTCTGAACACAGCTTCAAAGCTGATCATAGAATTTGATGGAAAACCAGAAAATTTACGTTCCTTTATAGACTCGTTACAGTTAATAGAATCCATCAAAGGTGACCACGAATCTATCGCAGTCTCTTTAATAAAAACAAAGTTAAAGGGGAGTGCAAGAAATTTAATAGGTAATGAACAAACCATTACTGAGATAATACATAAACTAAAAAACTCAGTAAAGGGCGAGTCGGTTGAGGTATTGACAGCAAAAATAATGAATACCCGACAAAACAATAAGACTGCCAATAACTATTGCAGTGAAATAGAGAATTTAACGAAGTCATTAGAAAATGCCTATTTATCAGATGGTTTGCCATGCGAATTAGCATGTAAATATTCAACACAGGTTGCAGTAAAGGCACTAACCAAAAATTGCACCATCGATAAAGTTAAACTTATCATGGAAGCAGGCCAATTCAGTAACATGAATGAGGCCGTTGGCAAATTCATAAACAGTTGCACTGAAGCAACAGGGCAACAAAATGCCGTATTGTATTTCGGGCAGAAGTTTAACCGAAATAATAACTACAGACAATATCGTGGAAGGTACAATTACCCACGCAATAATAGTAATAACAGTAACAACGGCAGACCCCAACAAAAACCTATTCACAACAGGGTTCAACAAAATCAGAACCACAGACGTAACAGAAATTACGTCAGAGCAGCAGAGTCACATGAAAATGATTCGGAAAACTGCTAAAATCCTCTGAGATATATCATAATAACAATACCAACTACATATACAACCTTAACCTCAGCTTAAGTTTTTATGTTAATATAAAAATTAACGACACGAACAACACGGTAACACTGTTGGTAGATACAGGAGCAGACATTTCGGTTATAAAAACTAAACATTTTTATCAAACACAAATTAACAGAAACAGAACAACCACATTGAGTGGAATAGGACAGGGTAAAATTCGTTCAATAGGTAATGTATTTATTGACCTAAAATTTAGAGGTTTTTTGATACCACATGATTTCCAAGTAGTGCAAAATAATTTTCCAATACCTTGCGACGGTATCCTTGGAATGGATTTTTTTAAGAAGTATAAATGTATACTAGATTTCAATGGGAACCATGATTACCTCGTACTACGACCACCCAATCTGTCGCATGTAATAGAAATTCCACTTACGAACGGCTTCAATGGAATAACACTCCCACCAAGGTCAGAAGTGATTCGTCAAATCAGGTTTCCGGAGCTTGAAGACGATGTACTAATACCAAATCAAGAAATCGTACCAGGTGTCTTTGTACCAAATACACTGGTAAAATCAAATAACGCATTGGTTCGTTATTTAAATACCACACATAAAATAGTAACAATTAGGCAAAATAACATAAAAACCGAGAAAATGTCTGACTATGAAATAGTAAAACAAAAACCACATAAAAATAGCCAAAGAAAATCTGAAGTTTTGGACCTTTTGAAGGGAAACTTTCCTGAACAGTTCAGAACAATTTTAACTGAGCTTTGTTTAGAATACAATGATATTTTTGGCTTAGGGACTGAAACAATTACTACCAACAATTTCTATGAACAAAAACTGAGAGTAAAAGATAATCAACCAACGTATATTAAAAATTATCGCATACCAGAATCTCATAAGGAGGAAATAAACAAACAGGTTGAAAAACTAATAGATGACAAGATAATCGAACCATCATTTTCGGAATACAATAGCCCA
Source organism: Cordilura impudica (assembly GCA_963682025.1). Lineage (NCBI taxonomy): Eukaryota > Metazoa > Arthropoda > Insecta > Diptera > Scathophagidae > Cordilura > Cordilura impudica. Next base: position 174,702,586 of record OY821518.1, on the reverse strand, counting down.
ATTCTGTTGGTACCAAAGAAATCACTTCCCGGAACAGATGAAAAAAGATGGCGCTTGGTGATAGATTATAGGCAGATAAATAAAAAACTAATATCAGATAAATTCCCGTTGCCTAGAATAGACGATATTCTAGACCAACTAGGTAGAGCAAAATATTTTTCTTGTTTGGACTTGATGTCCGGGTTTCATCAGATTGGTTTGGAAAAGAACTCTAGAGACTTGACGTCATTTTCAACAAACAATGGTTCATACAGATTTACTAGACTACCATATGGCTTAAAAATAGCACCGAATTCATTCCAAAGAATGATGACATTAGCCTTCAGTGGTCTGAAGCCGAATCAAGCATTCCTATATATGGATGACTTGGTTGTATTGGGATGTTCTGAAAAACATATGCTTTCAAATTTGAAGGATGTATTCGATCTTTGCCGTAAACACAATCTTAAACTACACCCCCAAAAATGTTCATTCTTTGTGAGAGAGGTAACCTACCTTGGCCACAAATGTACTGATAGAGGAATATTACCAGATGATAGTAAATATTCGGTGATAGAAAATTACCCGACGCCTACGGACGCCGATAGCGCACGAAGGTTTGTCGCGTTTTGCAACTATTACCGCCGATTTATTAGAAACTTTTCTGAATATTCCAGACACCTTACAAGGCTATCCAAAAAGGGCGTACCATTTCAGTGGACAAAAGATTGTGAGTGCGCGTTTAAATACTTAAAGAAGGCATTAATGAGCCCAACATTGCTTCAGTACCCAGACTTTACGAAGGAATTTCGCATAACAACAGATGCGAGTAAGCATGCTTGCGGTGCAGTTTTAACACAGGAACATGAAGGTAGATACCTACCTGTGGCCTATGCATCTAAAACTTTCACTAAAGGCGAAAGCAATAAATCGACCATTGAACAGGAATTAACTGCCATACACTGGGCTGTCACATATTTCAGACCATATATATATGGAAAACATTTTTCGGTCCGAACAGACCATAGACCACTTTCATACCTGTTCTCCATGAAAAATCCAAGTTCTAAGCTAACGAGAATGAGACTCGATCTGGAGGAATATGATTTCACAGTAGAATATCTCAGGGGAAAAGATAATTATGTTGCCGACGCACTGTCGCGCATTACAATAAATGACTTAAAGGATATTAACGACAAGATTTCATCCGTTTTAAGGGTCACGACAAGATCGATGACTAAGGAAGAGAAAATTAGTAAACCAGTAGTAAATCAGCAAAATATCAATAATAATAATAAGCCCAAGGTATATATACCATTGAATAATATAGACGTCAAAAGATATTATAAATTAAAGATTTTACCCAACAGATGTTACATCAAAAAGGGCAAATCCATATATGCTAGCATAAGAATAGATGATTTGTTTACTAAAGGGAATATTGACTTAGGACAATTTTTCCCTAGGCTAGAACGAATAGCCTGTAAACTAAATATTAATAAGATTCAAATTTCACCACATGAGAAGATTTTCGAATTTGTCTCGATAAGTGAATTTGAGAATATGGGCAATAAAACACTGAATGAAATCAGAATAGCGCTATTAAACGAAGTAACTAAAATTGATAACACGAATGCAAAGGCAATACGTGAGATAATGCTGAAATACCATGATGATCCTATAGAAGGAGGACATTGTGGGATATATAGAACCACTGAGAAGATCAGGAGATACTATTACTGGAAAAATATGACAAAAGACATTGCCAAATATGTGAAAACATGCCATAAATGTCAATTGGCTAAAACGGAGAAACATATAAAAAGTCCAATGACAATAACGGAGACATCAAATAGGGCTTTTGATACGGTGTACGTAGATACAATTGGACCATTTCCAAAGTCATATTATGGAAATGAATATGCAGTCACAATGATATGTGACTTAACTAAATACTTGGTAACAATACCAATAAAAGATAAATCAGCTAAGACGATCGCAAAAGAGATATTTGAAAATTTTGTGCTTATATACGGTCCAATGAAGACGTTCATTTCGGATATGGGCACAGAATACAAGAACTCTATACTGACAGAGCTTTGCGACCTATTGAAGATAGATAAACGCACATCGACAGCACATCATCACCAGACACTAGGTACGATAGAAAGAAGTCACCGGACTTTTAACGAATACGTACGAAACTACATATCAGTAGATAAAGACGACTGGGATGAATGGCTCAAATATTTCACGTACTGTTTTAACACTACACCATCTACACTACATGATTATTGCCCTTATGAACTTATTTTTGGAAAAATTTCAAACAATTTTAGACAATTTAGTGAAGTAGATAGAGTTGCACCACTTTATAATATAGATAATTATGCTAAGGAAATTAAATTTAGATTAGAAGTAGCAATAGATAGAGTTAAAAAACTATTAGATATAAATAAAATAAAACAAAAAATTAATTATGATAAAACAAAATTAGATTACAATTTTAAAATAGGAGATTTAGTCTTAGTAAGAAATGATGCAGGACATAAGTTAGAGATGGCATATAAAGGGCCATATAAAATTAAGAAAATAGATTTCAGAAATAATGTAACCATAGTTGATAAGAAAACAAATAAAGAACAAATAGTTCATAAGAATAGACTTAAGTTATACAATATTAAATAAACAATATGCATTCTTTTCTTTAAATCTATATTTGTAAATAAAATAAAATAAATTTATTGTAAAATGTGAAACTTGCACTTGATACAACCACAAAAAAAAAAAAAACCCAACAGTACAAATAATAAAAGAATGTCCATAGAACAAAATGTTATATGAACATTCTTATAAAAAAGGAAGGTGTAGCGTAACACGACTTTCGTAGTGTGCTGTATAATACCCACACTGCATAGCGTACAATGTTTGCAAATGCGGAAATAACAAATATCAATATTGTTGACCACTGCATTTGCAAAACATTGTATGACTGCGTATATTCTTATTGTATGTTGTTGTTACGCTGGCACACTTATGTTTATGCTGACCCAAGTGCAGGTAACACATTGTTGTTGTTAATATAGGTTGAAAATATGTATATAAAGAAGAACCTTTTATAATCAATTACTCATTAATAATTTATCAATCAATCAATTAATAGTTTAGCTCCTAGATAGAGCTGAAATAATAATAATAATAAATACTATTTAAAACACAAAAACTATCTTGTTTGCTATAGCTTTCCTCTTTACGACATCCCTGACAAACTAAACAGGAATGTTGTTTCGCTGGAACCAAACCAATAGCCAATCCATCGCATATAGAATTCTCGGTGGATTCGTTCGCAATTCGCCCTTGCATCTGGGTTGGATCATCAGCTCCGTACAGGCATTCACCCCTATGTCCGTCATGTGGCCACCCATCAGACCTGTCAGCCTACTGCTCTCTGCTGCCTCTACCGTTTTCTGGATGACTGTTGCTCCACCTCGTTCACCGTGGACTTGGGTCGGAATTTCCTAACTCTACTAATATATAAAAAAATTGAGTATTTCCTATACTATTTACAACTGACTAAACTGTAGATATATTTTCTACTCATATTTTAATACAATAATTCCGTTTTTTTTTTCTTGAACAATAGCTATTTAAGGATTAATTCCTTCCTCTCTTTTTCCAAATTCTTTCTTCTACTAATATAATATGTAAATATTCTTTTTTTTTTTTTTTTTTTTTTAAATATATTTCTCTCAATATGTGTATGCTAATAGTATATCTTAATATATCTTCTTTTTTTTTTTTTTAAATATATTTTTTTTTTTCTAAAAATGTATTTATATTCTCCTTTTTTTATGTATGTTAATATATATATATATTTTTTAAATATGTAGTTTTTTTTATATTTTTTTAAATATGTAAGTTTAATGTCTATATATTCTTTTTCCTTTAACAAGTATGTATGCTACTATTTTTTTTTCTTTAAAATATGTCTTTTTAAATAGATATGTATGTTTCTTACTTTTTATCTTTATCTTCTTACTTTTTTTTTTTTTTAAACAAATATGTATGCTACTATCTATACATATTCGCTGTTTTGTTTTGTTTTTTTTTTTTAAATATGTATGTATGGGGAGACCTCCCATTTTTTTTTATCCTTATTTCTCTTTTCTTTTTTACAGAGCGGGCCTCCCATCTTTTCTTATTGTTTTTTTTTATACCTATATATATATATATATTATTTTTTTTTTCAGCCATTTTTTTTTTTTTTACATATGTGGGGAGTCTTCTCTTTTAATTTTTTTTTTCTAGGTGAGGAGAACTCCCATCTTTTCTCATTATTAATATTATATTCTTTTTTTTTTCATCATTTTTCTTTTGTTTTTTTTTTTTTTTTTTTTTTACATATGTGGGGAGTCTTCTCTTTTAATTTTTTTTTCTAGGTGAGGAGAACTCCCATCTTTTCTCATTATTATTATATATTTATTTTTTTTTCTCTTTTTTTTTCAATCGCTTTTAGTTTTAAATAGTTTTATATATTTATTTTTTTTTCTCTTTTTTTTTCAATCGCTTTTAGTTTTAAAGCGTGAGGAATCTCCCATCTTTTCTCGTTATTAATATATATTTTTTTTTTTTACATGGGGAGATTTCCCATCTTTTCTTATTATTATTTATTTATTTATTTTTTTTTTAATATCTTTTCTTATATATATATATATTTTTTAAATATATTTTCTCCTCCATCAGAGTGTCTGCTGCATGCGAAAAGTATCTCGTGGCCCTCGTTTGCCCAACCGCAGGACTGCGGCCACCATCCAGACGACTCCAAATTCCGTATATCTCCACCCTATGCTAAAAGAAAAATGTCATAGGGAAAAAAAATTCTCAGCTAATACTATACCAATTCGCATTTACACCTTTGACAGAAAAACAACTCAAATCACTGTATTTTACTGAATGGTTACTTTTGCTCTAATAAATAAAATAAATAAAGCATTTTTCCCTAACAGCAGTACTCTTCCTATTTCTACGGCAATAAGGCCCCAGCAAGCCGATCCATCGGTGGTCCGACCGAAATCATATCTAAGCACCCTTGTATACACATGTCCAACCTAAAACTTCCAAAACACTTCAAAATAAATAACAACAAATTACGGCACGTGTCCCTTCTAGACACTGCCACCCATATAAGGCATGACCGCACACAACGCGTCATCCTTCTCTGGAGCAGAACGGTTTCCTGTTGCATTCCGCAAACCGGAACCGGGCCACTGTGAGGCTATTCTCGGCAAAAACCCTCCCCACAGTGTATGCCGCGAATTTTGCGAGACTCGCTTCTGACTCCCCATACCCGATTCAATCCGTTGAACCATTCTCAACCACTGAGGTGTGCCCGCTACACATGGCGTCACCCTCCATATAAGAAAACTGAGGCTTCCTGGTGGGAGACACTTGTCGGCGGGTTACGCGTAAACCCCCAACCTTCCCCTCACCACCTCAAATACACAATTACTAAAATAAACAACAAAACAAAACCTTCATCATGGACATGTATATTAAACGGAATGATTTCAGACCAAATAATGCGATCACTGGTGGAACGCCCGTAAATGGTTATTATGCCACTTACGATTCTTCCCCTTTATGCGCACCGTGGACGTTACTGGACTGTTTACCCCAACTACCTCATAAGGTCCAGTCCAAATGGGTGAAAACTTATTTTTCCTGGTGTTGTTCCTAACAAGCACCCTATCACCTACTGCAAAGGACACGCGCTGTATCTGATATTTAAGGACCTTGTTTGGGTCATCCGTTTTGTAAAGTGGTGTACATTTTCTACTTAGGTTGGTCGGTAAGTCGATGTCGAAACCGTATAATGTCTTAAATGGGGTCTGCCCCGTAGATGAATGTACAGTGTTGTTATGCACATGCATCGCCGGTGCCAACCATTGGTCCCAATTGCTGCCATCCTCATTGACGAAGCTCCTCAAGTACTCCGCCAAAGGACGGTGACTCCTTTCCAATGAGCCGTTTGCCTGCGGGTGATATGGAGTGATGTTCAATTTCTTGACCCCTAACAGCCTACAGGTATCCGAAAATACCTTTGACATGAAATTTGTCCCATTGTCCGTGACCAGCATGCTTGGAACCCCATACTTAGCTACAATTTCGTTAAAGAAAACTTTCGCCACAGTACTAGCCTCCCCATCCGGCATTGCTGCGCACAACATAAATTTCGAAAAATCATCTTGAAAAGTCAATATCAATTTGCTACCCGTAGTGCTTTCAGGGAGAGGTCCCACCATATCCATATATACCTTCTGAAAAGGTCGACTAGGAGTATCCGTGAGGACCATCGGCATAAACGTTTTCTTGGCACTCTTATTTTGCTGACATTTAACGCACTTCTTCACATATTGTTTAATATCCCTGTGCATGCCGACCCAGCGAAATTGCCTCCTTATCCTTTTAACGGTCGCCTGCACACCCACGTGACCGCCCAAAGGACTATCGTGAAAATCCTTTAACACTGTCACGATCTCTTTAGGATCCTTTAACACCACATACCTTGGTTCCCCATCGACCACTACCTCGACCGGTGGGTCATTAACATCGCTTGGTCCTTTTTCACTACTCTCTTTGTTCCCGCTGTGAACCACCTTGTCCTTCTCGTAACCTGAGCTCCCCGCATGATTTTTTCCATCGCCCTTCGACATGGCTCTAGTTTTAACCATCAGTATTTCCTCCGTCGAATATGGTATCCTGCTGAGTGCATCCGCATTCTGATTCTTCTTGCCCGGCTTGTACCAGATTTCAAAATCATATTCTGACAGCTTATGTCTAAAGCGCGCCAACCTTGAAGTTTGATCCTTCAAGTTCGCAATGCCTTTCAGTGGTTGATGATCGGTAAAAATCTTAAAGTGCCGACCCAACAAGTATGGCCGGAAATTTTTCACCGCCCATACGATTGCCAGGAACTCCTTCTCTATCGTGGAGTATCGAGTTTCCGCCCCATTCAACGAACGGCTTGCAAACGCAATGGGCCGATCGCCCCCGCCACTATCCTGGGAAAGAACCGCTCCTATCGCTCCACCGCTAGCATCCGTGGTCAACACGAAAGGTTTTGAAAAATCAGGGTATGCCAACACTGGAGGCGACATTATCGCCTTTTTAAGCTCCTCGAAGGCACGCTGGCAGCCTGGTGTCCAATTGAACGCATGATCCTTGCGAAGCAATTTATTTATTGGCAAGGCAATGTTGGCCGTCCCGGGAATGAACTTACGGTAATAATTTACCAGTCCTAAAAACGATTGCACTTCCTTTTTGTTCCTTGGTGGCGGAAAATCCTTAACGCATTTCACCTTTTCTGGGTCGGGAAGCGCTCCATTCTCCGAACACTTATGGCCCAAATACACTATTTCCCGCCTCAGGAAGTTACATTTCTCCGTTTTTACTTTCAAGTTATTTTCCTTCAAGAGCTGCAGCACTTTACATAGCCTTGAGTCGTGTTCGGCCAGATTACTACCATATATGACAATATCGTCCAAATATACAAAACATTCAATGCCCTGAAGACCTGTTAGCACATGATTCATTAATCTTTGGAAGGTTGCCGGTGCGCCTGTTAATCCGAAGGGCATCCTATTAAACTCAAAATGACCCAACGCCGTACTGAACGCTGTTTTTTCTTTGTCCTGTTTATCCATTTCCACCTGATGATAACCACTGGCCAAATCCAACGTGGAAAAATATCTGCTGCTGCCCAACTGGTCCAAAATTTCATCCATCCTTGGAATGGGAAATACCTGTTTCAGAGTTGCTTCATTCAGTTTACGAAAGTCTACCACTAGTCGCCAGCTCTTGGTCCCTGCTTTCGACGACTTCTTTGGAACCAATAGTAATGGCGAATTCCACGGTGACACACTATGCGAAATTATGCCATCGTCCTGGAGCTTCTGGACCTGCCGATTGATTTCCTCACGATGCATCTGAGGTAACCTGTACTGCTTTTGATTAATCGGCAGCTGTCCAGGCTGCACGGGAATTTTATGTTTCACCATATTCGTGCAAGATAGTTTATCACCCTCTAACCAAAAGATATCATGGTACGTTGCGCATATCGCCTGAATGGACGACATTTCCTCACTATTCAAGTCGGCATCGGTCTTTATTGTGGCCATTATCCTACTGACCCTCTCCTTGACATCTACCTCCTGCACGTGCGTCACCAAACCAGCACCTGGATCTTTTAAATTTACTAATCCACTGAATTTTGGCATAAACCCATCCTCTAGGTAGTAGTCAACCTCAGTAGAATTCAGAATGGGCGCTTTCACCACCCCATCCTTTACGTTGGTTAGCGCGGCCCCTAGATATACTCCTGGCGACAATTCTTGCTTCTCCACTACCACTGTAGTATGTTTAGTATTGATCCCCATGGTTGCAATAGACACTGTTCTTGCCTTCGCCACTATGGTTTTCTCCACGATATTTACTGCCCCCGAACCCGTGGCCTCCCTCAAAGAAACCAGAGGTAAGTTCCACTCACCTCCATTCGAGTACAGCTTCAGAGAAAGATTAATCGTATCAGTGACGGAGCGCCCCCATAGATTATCGCGACCTAAAATACCATCTCCCGGCAAATTATCATGCTTATCCACACAATGCATATCGAACCCCAATTCGGCGATGTCCGAATGCTCAATCCTGACTAACCCTATAGTTCTGGAGAATCCTCCGAATGCTCCTCGCAGGTCCTTCACCACCGTCCCGTCCACACTAATATCCCTCGTAAGACTGCTGTTCTTTACCAGGCTGGTGTCTGCCCCTGTATCCACTAATAAATTCAGACACCCCGTCTTTGCCCAAGCACATGGCAATCTTACAAACACCGAATCTGCGTAACTACACCTAGCTGAAATCCCCCCTATATTCATATCCGACCCCGTAATGGGTCCTACCTCAGCCGCCTTCGCAGATTCCGATTTTACCAACGGTATTAGACTTTCGCGTGATCGAGTCGGTGGCCCTGCCCGTTTCCCGACACATTTCTCCCCTGTGTACATTGCCTACTAAAATGTCCCTCCTTGCCGCAATTATAGCATTTCCCTTTTGGTCTCGAACCTCCAGGTTGCCCTCTCTCCATCGTCGAGGGTCTCCTACCACAGCTCCTACCTGGCTCATGGCCGTATATTCTACATTCAACGCAATATGGGGTATTTTTCCTGGTCCAGCATACATCACGAGTGTGTCCCGCCCGTTGACAGAACGAACAGGGCGGTGCTTTGTATGCATTGCCACTTGACCCAGTATTATTGTATGCATTGCCACTTGACCCAGCATTATTGTATGCATTGCCACTTGACCCAGCATTGTTGTATGCCGTACCACTTGACCCAGCATTGTTGAGCGGAGCTGCCCTATCTGCCTCCGTCCTGCGCAACAACTGTTCTACGGCTGCCACGAGACCCGAGACTGGATCCTCGCGGGTGTACTTCTCGTTAAAATTTACACTCCTTAACGGAGGATCATCCCCCCGCCAAAGAGTTGCTTGGGCCGCCAGTGCTTCAATCAAGAGATCGTCCAACTTACATGAGCTGCTTGCCAACATCCTACCACGCAGCATTGGATCCCTCAGGCCAGATGTGAATGCAGATTTTACCTTTCTTTCTATCTCAATAGTCATTATCTCGTCCTTTCTCCCTTTATAGTTTTCATCAAGTATGGCATGAGCTGTTGCTGCTAATGTCTGAAGACGCCTAGCAAACTGTCTCACATCCTCATCCCTCCCTTGGCAGGCTTCATATAGCTCCCTTAGCACCGAGTCAAGCGACCTACTCTTTAAATATGTTGACTTTACAAGTGCCAACAACTCATCTACTGACGTAAAAGTACGTAACCTCACCAACTGGTATGCATCCCCGTAAAGCCTCTGTTTCACAATTTCCAAATATTCTTCCACCTTTTCCGGCGGTACCCCTTTCGCCGCCAACCTGCATCCATCAATGAATTTATACACTTCTGTTTGCAGGCTTGGCGATGGCTCGCCGCCGAACGTAGGCACTAACGCCTTGACCGTTTTCAGAATATCCTGGGAGGACATCATCTGTGTAGGCTGTTGCCCCCTAGGCTCCTTATGGTACAGATCCCCCGTCTGTATACTGCGCTCTTGTTGTGCTAAACGTAGCTGACCCTGCAACTCGGAAACTCTCCTATTGGCTTCCTCGAGGTCCTCGAACTCTAATCTTCTGACCGAGGACGCGCCTGTACCCGATATTGTCCTCCGTAGGGCCTCGTTCTCTTTGTCTAAAATCTCGGCCTCCTTTAGATTCTCCTGAATTTCGTTCTTAAGTCTCTTGTTTTGATTTTGGAGAGCCTCCAATTCTTCCTTAAGCTCCAAGATCTTCCCGGTATTACACTCCTCTTGAGTTTCTACCAACCGGCACAACTCCTCTAGCACTAGATCGGCCTCTTCCAATCTAGTGATTTTCCAGGTACCGTCAACCTTAGCCTTTATGAGATGAAAATTCTCCTGGGTCTGGCACCGACGTCTGACCTCACCCCAAAGCCTTTCGAGGAAATAATCCGTCTTTGCCCTGAAGTCCGCTAGCAGCTGTTTCGCTTGTTCTAATTCGACCAGTGTTTGCTCCATACGAATTTACCAACCCAGTCCCTACTAAAGCGTAAAAAAAAAAAAAAATTATCTTTATAGTTCTAAATAAAACAAAAACAGAAAAAATTATATCGCTTTGATTGCTAAAATTATATGTTGAAAAAAAATAAAAATCCCTTCCTATATGAAAACAATAAAATCTGAGAGTAACAACCAACCCATCATTAAACATTCATCTGTAATTTAAAAATAACGGGAATTCATCAATAACTTGATTTTCACAAATAATTAAAAAAAAAACAATCAGACCACTTACATAAAAATGATGTGCTTTCGAACAAACATATTCATAATTAAAATCAAAATCCCAATAAAATTAAAACTCAATTAAATATATTGCAAAAAAAAAATAAAAACCAATAAATATTCAAACTCATAAATATTCAAACCCTACTCGGAACCCATATTTAATATATGTGATAAAATAAAATATAATATATTTGATAAAATTACGCAATAAAAATAAAAACCAACTTTAAGACCATTCCCTGACTAAACATAAAAAAAAATGAACAAAATCCAAATTAAAGACGATCCCAAATTTGTTAAAGAAACAAAACAAAAAAAATATATATATTTAATACTCTACAAAATACATTCAATATTTCCCAGTGAAAACTAACTATCTGATAAATCAAAACTAAATTAAAATACACGCAAAAATTAAAACGCATGCAATATCCTCTAAAACAATATATAAAACAATCAATGAAAATTAACTGCACATTTCGAAAAACTAAAAAAAAAATCCGAAAACAATAAAGTAGTAACAAACTAAACACACAAAAACAAAAAAAAAAATTATTATTCTCCAAACGAATGCAATAATCTAAACATTAATTGACCCGAAAAACTAAAATAAATAAAACAACCTAACACAATTAACTACCTACACCTGGTAAATAGTACAATAAAACAAATAATTAATTATCCTAACAACGAACGATTTTAATGTTAACCAATAATGTTAGTTGTGAGGATATACACAACTAACTCCCTATACCTGATAAAAAAAAATCAAATAATCAATAAAACAAGGAACGATTTTTGGTCCGAAGACCGGCTGCGCCATTAATGTTATGCTCCTACTCTGAAACAAAACAAACACAAAAAAAAACCCGGCTTTGCCTATTCTGTTTTAGCGCTGGCAAGCGCTGTCAATCGACGCCCAAACGGCGTCAATGTACCTGTGGAAAAATAAAAAAAAACAAAACCAGATTCCGTACCAAACAGTGCGGCCTCTAGTTTTTCATCTGCTGCCGTTATGCACTGTTTCTTCTTTATTTATACAAAAATCTTAATATTAACTTATGAAAATTAAATTAATTGAAAAAAATAAACGAACATACAAAGAAACAAGGAAATAAAATATCAGCAATAATATAAAATAAAAAAAAAACAAACATTGACCATAACGCAATGCAGTTCATGGCCATGGCATACTTAAATAGTTAACTAACCAATAACAAAAAGAAAACAAATAATAATATCGCAAATACCGTGGGAAAAACAAAAAGACATACGTTAACATTTAATATACGCGGAAAAGAAAATGAAGTCAATGTTATTGCTAAAAAAAAATTGCGATACAAAAAAACTCTAAAAAAAAGAATACAAACCAACGCATGGTAACCGAAAAAAATAAACAGCACAACACCTGTCAATGCGGAACAATATCGTATTGCTCCACATTGAAAGTGACAAAAAATTCAAACATAAGCAAATGAGCCAATGTACGTTACCATGCTAAATTGGGTTGTATGTATGTTTTTTGAAAGAAAACATTTAATAATTACGCTCGAGAAAAATCGATCGTTATTAATTACATGAATTTATATTTCAGTTATGGTTGTTTGCGGTATTATTATTGTTTCTGTTATGTTATATTTTAATTGTTATTATTATTATTATTATTATTATTATTATTATTATTATTATTATTATTATTATTATTATTATTATTATAATATTATTGTTATTATTATTACTATTATTATCAATAATCTAATCTTATACTAATCTTATACATGTGAAACCCTGTTTCACAACATTATATTGATGCTCTTTTTTAATTTGTTCAAATGAAATCTTATGTGTGAAATTTTGAGCTTTGTTTGTATTTTCAATTACTTGTCTTTCTTTTGTGGTTTCTGCAATATTTGAAAAATAATAATCGTTTATTTTAATTGAACAGTTGTTGAAATTGATTAAGTAATTTCCATTTAAAATATTTTTTTCATGATTACAAGTTTGGTTTATAGTAGTATTTAGTGCATTTTTAATTAAAATTGTATCAACATCTAGTTGTAAAATTTCCAAATCTTTATTTTCTATTAATTGACAATTCTTCTTTATTAAACAATGATTACTTAATTTTAAATCTTTCAAGTGTTTGTTTTCTTCAAATTTATAAGTGTTATTTTGAAATTCGAAAATTTGTTCTGTGTTTGAATCTATTTCATTAAAATCAATATTTGGTAGTGGTACAATATATCTTAACTTAACTGTTATAAATGTTTTGGGTATTTTTATTCCAAAAATAAGATACGAATTTTTAAAATATCCGGTTCCAAATTGGATATATTTTAATTTATTGTAATCAATTTCATATTTTCTTATTTCGTTACTAGTTAAGATACTTGGATGAACAATACCATATTTTGCAGACATTACATTGTCTTGTAAATGTTCTATTTTATTTTTTATTAATTGTATGTTTGTTAATTGTTCCAAATAAACACTTTTATTATCTTCTATTTCTAAAAATTTACTTATAGAATTTAATTCTTTTTCTATTTTCTTTCTATCATTTGATATGACATTTTTTAAATGTTCTAAAGTTATGTTAAAATAATCATTAATTGATATTTGTTGGTCATTATTTTCTGTAAGTTCGTCTATATTTAGTAAGTGCTTTTGTATATTTTGTCTGTCCTCTTCGTCCATAGTACCAAATAACCATTTTGACATGGTTCCAATTCCGTTAATAACTCCACGTCTTTTTCTAGGTTGTCTAGGTATTAAAGTCATTAATTTATTTCTGGCATCTATTAGTTCCAATTCAAGTAAGTCTTTATTGTTCACTTTCATTAAAATTATGTTATCTGTTAGTTTGTCCAAAATTTCTTCTATTTCGTTAAGATTAATTATGTGTAAGACTACGTCCGAATAGTGGACTATTTCTTGTTCCCGCATATATATGTCCGTATATCCTGTTTGGTCTGTTAATTGTCTTGTAGTTATTATTCCTCTAATTATCGGTACCCATATCAATATCGTCAGCAGTATTGTCCAAGTCTGAAAATTTTAAAGATCGTTTGATATTACAATGATGTATTCTGTCTAACTTTGATTTTCTGTATCTAGGTTGTTCTTTATTTCTAACAGCTTTATAGTTTTTAACAAATCCTTCTTTTCTGTTTTCCGTATAGTCCTCCCTATGTTTGTTCAATCTGTTTATTATTTTTTTCTTGTTTTCTTCTAAATTCTTTCTAATTATGTTATTGTCAATTTTTCCCAAATGGACTTCACTAGGTGTATACTTAATGCTCGAATGATAGCGGTCGTTATAATTTCGAATTGCCCTCTGAATCAATTGTCTCGTCGGAATTTCCTTATCTGTTTTATACAATAACCTGAACTTCTCAGCAATTGTGTTGTGCAAACGTTCTATGTCAGCGTTACCTGTGTGGCTATTGGGTTTAGTCAAATGTAATTCAATGTTTTCCCTTTTTAAAAATTCTCCTATTCTGACGGCTTTAAATTCGTTATCTGCCACTATCTTTTCGGGTTTTCCAATTTTAGCAAAATGATCTTCTAACTGTTCGATAATTGTTACGTGATTTCTATCGTTGAGCGGGTAAACTGCTCCAAATTTTGAAAATTTATCAATTACTGTTAAAAAATGATTTCCTTTCATAACGTAAGTATCTATATGTATAATCTCATTTTTTCTTTTTGGTGTTTCTGTAATTGAAAATTTCGGTTTGATTGGTCTCCTATCGTACTTCACTTCTTGGCAAATTTCACACTGATTAATTACTATCTGAATCAATTCCATTAGTTTTGGAAAATATATTTTGTTTTTAATCTGATTATATGTTTCTATTATGCCTGAGTGCATACTTTCCCTAATATGGTAGAGAGATATTTGTCTAATGGCCTCTACTTCAGTTTCTATATCTTGTGCCCGCATAGTGCATTTAATAAATTCTATTTGTTTGTCGTTAGAGAACATTTCTATCAACTTTTCTTGAACTGCATTATAACTATGTTCGGACAACTCCGAAAATATTCCTATTTTCCCTTTTGTAATATATTTTCTAAATATTTCTCCCATTCTATTAAAATCTGCCTCTGCTATAAAAATAGTTCTTTTGCCATGTAAAGTTTTAATTTCTTCAATCTTGTTATTTGTTAATACAATTTGTGTTTTATATTTGTTAACTATTTCCTCTTTTATATAAAAATGATCCTGCAAATTCTCTTCCGCTGAATGAACTGTTGCCATAGATACATTGTCATCTTCTATATTGTATATTATGTTAAAATCTGATTCATTATCTCCTTTATCCTGAAAATTTTTATTGTCTTCTTCCTTTTCCTCATTAACATTTTCTATTCTACTTAAAAAGTCTGCTACTTTGTTCTCCTTTCCCTTTATATACTCTATCTCAAAGTCGTATTCTCCTAGTTTCAGTAACCATCTTTGATGTCTTGGAGACATATCTTTTCCATTATATTTTGAATGCAAGAACTTGATCGGTTGATGGTCCGTTAGAATTTTAAATTTTCTGCCATAAAGATATGGTCGAAGGTAATTTACACTCCATAATATGGCTAAAAATTCTTTGTCTGTTGCCGAATAGTTTCTTTCGTGATTATTCAATGTCCTAGATGCAAAACATATTGGATGCCCTTCTTGTGATAAAACAGCGCCAATTGCGTAGTTAGAGGCATCTGTTGTTAAAGTAAATTTCTTTTCAAAATTCGGATATCTAAGAATTGGATGTGACATAATCAGGGTTTTCAATTTTTCGAATGCTTCTATGTACGTTGGGTCTTTCATATTTATTTTTACACCTTTTTTCAAATATTTTGTTATCGGCTGTGCTACTTTAGCGTAGTCCCTAACAAATTTTCTGTAATAACCCGTAAGTCCTAAAAAACTTTTTATCTGTCTTTCAGTTTTGGGGATCTCTAACTCTTGAATAACTTTAATCTTTTCCGGATTCGGTTTTAGTCCCTCACATGTTAGAATGTGACCTAAAAACTGAGTCTCCTTTTTCATAAAATTACATTTATCAATTTGTATTTTCAAATTCGTCTGTTCCAATACGTTAAATATGTCTGTTATAGCCTTCACATGTTCTCTTAAAGAAGTACTAAATATGAGAATATCGTCAAGATATACTACGCAAGTTTTATTAATGTAGTCCCGTAATGTCTCGTTCATTAGTCGTTGAAAGGTCGCCGGTGCGTTTTTTAGTCCAAATGGCATTCGTATGAATTCATAAAGTCCCTGTGGTGTTACAAAAGCTGTTTTTTCCCTATCTTGTTCCTCAATCAAGATTTGATGATATCCTTTAGCTAAATCTAGTGTCGTAAAATACTGAGCTCGTCCTAGTTTGTCTAAAATTGAGTCTATATTTGGAAGAGGAAATTTATCATCTATTGTCACCTCGTTGAGTTTTCTGTAATCAACTACAATTCCATATTTTTTCTGTCCTGAATTATCTACTTTTTTGGGTACTACTATCAAAGGACTCGAATACCTAGAACTACTTTTTCTAATTATTCCCTGTTCTTCCATTTCTTTTATTTGTCTTCTAACTTCCTCTTCGTGTTGTGGAGGGTATCTATATAATTTAGAGTTTATCTGTTCGTTAGTTGTCGTCCTTATTTCATGCCTTATGTCCATTGTGCTAGTCAACTGGTCTCCCTCCTTAAAGAATAAATTTTTAAATCTTCTCAAAATGTTCGTTATTTCCCTACGTTCTTCTTCATTTAAATGTTCTAATTGAATCCTATCCCAATCGAACTCAATTTTCTCTAATACGCAAATTTCAACATTTTTATAAGGATTTTCTAAAAATTTACTAATTTTCCCATTAATAGAAATATATCCATCTATCAAATTTATTATTGTATAAAAACAGTTTAATAGGTCAGTCCCCATTATAAAATGGTGTTTTCGACCTTTAAGTTCAGTAATTTTCCATTTAATTTTTGAATGAAATGGCAAATTAAATTCATTAGGTGCATTAGTTAGCGCCTCGTATCTAATTGTATCTTTCCCGGTTATTGTGCTAAAATTAATTGGTTCTTTTAATAAAATTTTTTCAAAATAATTTATATTTCTATCTATTAAACTTATTCTTGCTCCCGTATCTATTAATGCAATGTACTTTATTTCATCAATCGTAATTTCTATCGTGGGTAGACAATCCGATGGGGTGTTCGAAAAAACTGATCCTGGCTTTGTCCGAGTTGACCTACGTTACATTGACATATGTTTGACTCAGAGTGTCCTGCCAATGGACCATTATCCTTCTCCCTACTGTCATCTTCCATTGACCCGTTTTGGTTTTGCCAAGGTTGATCCAAGCGATATTGGCTGAATTTTTGCCTTGGGTTTCCTACCTGGGCGGATCTTTGGAAATTACCCCGATTATTAAAGTTATTATAATTTATTTCCACATTATCACTTCTGGAAGTTATTCAACATATTATTGTTATTACTGCTATTTTGAAGTCTATAACGTCCCGAGTTATTAAAGTTCCTGTTATTGTCAAAGTTATAGTTATTGTTGTTAACGTTATTTCTTCTAAAATCATTCCGTTCCAGGTAATTTTGTTGATTGTATCCCTGATTAAAGTTACTATTATAATTCGTCCGTTGGTTATAGTTGTTTCTATTCTGTGTCCGATTTTGTCTAAATGCTATGTCCTCTTTAACCCTAAATTTTCTATATTCCGGTCGAATACAACTATCCTCAAATCTTCTTCTAGTCATTATGTCTATAATATTCCCTAAATCTCGTTCGTCGTAGATTTTGTCTAGTAAAATTCCTTGAGTTATTTCTTTAGCTGTATTAGCCAGTAAACTATCTATGTTAGTTAAATCAATACAATGGTCACCACGATAGTAAGCAATTAACTCATCTGACTTATATTTAATATTTTGTAATTCTAATGCTAATTCACTTACATTATTTACTTTTAAATTATTTATCCTCTTGTAGATATGGTGTGGTTCCGTGTCAGGTCGGTATCTTAGTTTCAGCACTTTCTTTATTAATTCCCAGTCATCAGGCTGTTGAATATTTATAACGGTGTTCTTTGCTTCGCCTTGGATATTTCTGTAGAATATTGCTTTAACTGCTTCTTTTTTTTGAGTCCTCCCTGTTGATTGTTGATAAAAAGTATTCTGCACTACTTATGAAGGAATTTATGGTTATTTCGTTTGATCCTGTGAATACCGGTAAGTGGGATACATTTTTAAATATGGAATTTGTGTCCTGGATATTAGGTGGCTGATTTCTTTGGAGTTCTATGTAAGCGTTCCGCAATTGTTCTAATTGCTGTTATCTCCTAGCTAATTCCTCTACCAATTCCAATGGGGGTATATGAGCCTCTTCCTGAGCCATTCTTCGTCTTCTTTGGTCAAAGTTTTGTTCTCTTTGAGTTTTCCTAATTTTGCCTTTTTGTTATTACTATATGTTTTTGTGGTGTTAACTCTTCAGTTTTCACTGCACTGCTATAGTTTTTGTTATAATTTTGTTCTTTTCCCGTGGTGTTAGCTCTTTAGCGTTCACCGCACTGGTACAGTTTTTGTTATAATTTTGTTCTTTTCCCGTGGTGTTAGCTCTTTAGCGTTCACTGCACTGGTATAGTGTTTATTTTTATTTAAAATGCTTTTGTTATCTATTTTAACAAAACGTACGTTCGTATCACTGGATCCGTTATAAAAAACTGATCCTACCGACTGCGCCAAATAAATACTTAATTAGGTTTTTAAAAAGAAAACGACTTTATTGTTTAGCTGGAAGAATTAGACTGATTTTACAAAAGTGATTTTTCTTATCCATAACTTATTGCTAAACTTAATTGTCATCAATAATTTGTTTACTAACTTTATTGCGGAAGTTACACTTCAGCATTTTTCTTATCCATAACTTATTGCTAAACTTAATTGTC
This sequence comes from Cordilura impudica, assembly GCA_963682025.1. Classification (NCBI taxonomy): domain Eukaryota; kingdom Metazoa; phylum Arthropoda; class Insecta; order Diptera; family Scathophagidae; genus Cordilura; species Cordilura impudica. The sequence continues at coordinate 174,683,739 of OY821518.1, read as the reverse complement.
ATCAATAATTTGTTTATTAACTTTATTGCGGAAGTTACACTTCAGCATTAAAATGTTTTTAAATTGAAATTATGATTTCACAACTTTTATTTTCATAAATATGCATTTATTTAATTTGCCCTATTTTATTTAGGAAGTCGTCGAACTTGTCTGGAGCTGAATCAGCATTTACCTTGTTTACAAGTTCGTCGACTTTATGTATAGTTTTGTTTTTGTCTAAATATGTAACTCGTGTCAACCATACGCAGCACCAATACTAAGCTACGTATGAACTAAATGTTGCCGATTAGGCAGATCAGAATCAAAGCGTGTTAACTGTTCCCCGTTTTGAATTAAGGCCGTCCTCGGTCTTCTTCAAGATTTCTTCCAACGTATTTTTCAAGTTGACAAGCGATCTTCTCTTTCTCCAGCCCCTTATCATTCTGTAAGCCAGATATATCAACACAATATCACAGAGGTGCTCAAGATAGGTTCCACAGTGATTTCTTTCTTTAACTCATCGAGATGCTGAAGATTTCTAATTTGCATGTCGTGGAGAAACGGTAGACTGAGAACTTGTTTAGGCTCTGTAACCTTTATCATGGGAAGGTTTGGCAATTCGGGAATACTCCCTGCGAACCCAGCCCTATTCAGTACGTGATTCCATCGATGATAACTTCACTATCAAAAGTAACCAGGTAAGTGCCATTCACAAGTTGGCTGTTACCGTGATTTTCAATCACCTCTGCGATCGCATTGTTGATAATGATAATGCCATCATCCACTACCATTACTTTCTTAAGATCGTCGAACTGAGTGTTACATTCGGCAGATGTCCCAAATTCTAGTTGTTGAGCACAAGTGGTAACGTTTTGAAATTTGCAAAAAGTGGACGAGATTGCTGTCCTGCAGCTTTCGACTGAGAGTACCTGATTGCCACATTTTGCCACCTTGTTGCCTCCCTCGAAAGAAATTATTTTTTGCTGGTGGGAGACAGGGAACAGATCTATTCTCTTGCATAGCTGCTTGGGTCTAGGAAATTTAATAACAAATTGTAAAATATCATTATTTTGGTAAATCTTAATGCTACTGATACTCATAACTTCCGACACACTAGTGTCTGTAAAGCTTCCATTCTTCACCAGTGACTTCACTTTCTCGCTATCAAGTATTGCGAGATCTATAACGTTTACCTTCGCTAAACTAACAGATAAAATTAAATTCTGCAAATTTATAATCGAAATTCTATTTCTGGCGAAAAGTGTTTCGTACAATTTATCAGTGTTCATCCTATATTTTTCTTTTTCAGCTGCGATTACCTGGTTTACCGTGTCCGTCAGTTTCTGAAGTTGTTGGTCGATTCTAGTGTTGATATCTATTTGTCTGTTGTTTGCTTCCACCAGCTGCTCTTGTCTAAACTTGCTCTCTTCAAAGTCATCGAAGTCAGGAGTGCCTGCTACTACCTTCAGGGCAGTTCCTAAGATGTTTAAACTTCTGGCATGTCTGTGGTGGATTCGTAGGGCTGAGAGCAATGTAGCCATATGGTTAATATCTGATTCCAAAATTATTTTCATATGAGACTGTGGGAAGAGATCAGACAATTCGGTTGTTTCCTTAATGAGTCCGTCGTATAAAGTCAAGTTGGAAGAGTGTTTTAGGTAACCATAATCATCCCAAATAATTATATCGCCATCATATATCGGGATGTAGTTTGAATGAGAGTAGTCGATGATCTTGCCTGCTATCGGTAAAATTACCATAAGTAAGATGTTTAGACACCTAGAATAAAGAAAGTTGTTTAGAGCCATGCTATCTCAGATTGTCCTTATGGACCACCCTTCCTTTTATTAGAACTGTCGTGCCCAAATCAGCTTCGACCGTTCCTTCTCCATACAAAGGGCTTAATTTATTTCCCAATCTCCTGTTGCATTTTATAAAAACTTTATCTCCTACCTCGAACTTTCTATCTGTCCAACCCCTGTTGTGATTATCCAGGGTTTGATTTTGTGCACTTAAGATTTTTTCCATAATGAGCGTTCTTAGCTCATTTGGAGCGGAGTGGATTATATCGATAGGACGCTTTTCGGTAACAGAGTGGATTGTCCTATTGTACTCAATAGTGGCCTGCAAAATAAGGTTGACGGTATCCTCGACGTTTCTCTGAAGTTTCAGACATCTCGCGACCTCTGAGAGGTTGCTGTGGAAACGCTCCACTTGGCCATTTGACGTGCTATGAAGTGGTGGTGAATTAACGATCTGTATGTTATACGAGTCTAATAATGTTCTTATAGTCTCTGAATTTAGGGATTTTTCGTTGTCGCAAAATATTGTCTTAGTTTGAGGGAAAAAGTTCATTAATTGTAGTATTGGAATTTTAACATCGAAGATGGTACGGGATTGGATTGGCTGAACTATAGCGAACTTGGAAAATTTGTCAATGCAAGTAAGGAAATATTTTTGGTCAGTGGAGTAAATATCTATGTGTAGGATTTCACCCGCATAGTTGGGAATTCGTGTTTCTCCAATGAATTGCCGTTTCGGGTGCCTCTGGTACTTTCCCTTAGAGCAAATTTTACAATTTGCAACAATTTCCTTAGCAAGTTTTGACATTTTCGGAAAGTAATAGTCTTGTAATATTTGTTTTACGTTTTCCTGGGCAGCTCTATGCGCTCTGTTGTGTTCAGAAGCAACAATTTCTCTCTGTTCATTAAGGTCATAGATGTCTGTTACAAAGAGTTTTGAGTACCAAAATTTAGTACCTGGAAACTGTCTGATTAAGTCATGTTGCAAGAATGCCAGAGTTGGGGGAGTGCAGTATATTGCATTTACCACATTTGGGTTAACTGTATCCCGCACCGTTTCAAAGAGTTCGTTTTTTTCATTAAATTGGATGTTATGTCTTATTTTCTTTCCGAATATTACAAAGGTACGCAATGAGGCTTGTTCAGCCTCTTCAATAATTATTTGATTTCTGTAGCAATTAATCGGGTTATCCGTACTCGGAATAGTATAGGTAAGGGACGCCTCACTATGAACAGTAGCATGGTCTGATTCTGGGTCGTTGTCCGTAGCGTTTATTTGTTGTCGGGATAACGCATCCGCAACTACATTTTCCTTTCCAGGTTTGCAAAAAATCTTTGCGTTGTGCTCATCAACAAAAGCTCTCCAACGTTTGATTTTCGCATTTGGGTTTCGGTCTGAAACCGCGAATGTTAAAGGCTGGTGGTCCGTAAAAATGTTAAGAGTTTTCGCGCCGTAAAGGTAATTTCGAAGGGTTTTTAAAGCCCAAACTATTGCCAAAAGCTCTCTCTCATTCGTAGCATAATGCATTTCGGGGTCTTTTAATATTCTAGAGATAAATTGTATCGGTTTACCATCTTGGGATAAGACTGCACCTAGGCCCAATGCCGAAGCATCTGTCGTTAAGTCGAATGGTTTCCTAAAATCTGGATACGTAAGCATAACGTCTTCTGAAGTCAGTATTTCCTTTAGTTTACTGAAAACAAGCAATTGACTTTCGTTAAGTGTTATTATAAACTTTTTTGACTGACTTGCACTAACTTTCTCGTTTTCGCCCTTTAGCTCGTCTGTTAATGGTTTGGCGATTCTCGCAAAATCTTTAATGAATGATCTATAGTGACTCGCCAGTCCTAAAAAAGATCTTAATTGAAACAGGTTAGAAGGTGGAACGAATCTAAGAATCGCCACAATTTTGTCTGAAGACTTCCGTATGCCTTCCGTCGACACCACGAAACCAAGATATTCCACACTAGTCCTATAAAATTTTGACTTTTCGGCGGAAACGCACATATGTGCTTCCCGAAGCTTCGTGAGGACCCAGTTGACATGAATAAGGTGGTCATCTTCTGATTCCGAAAAAATAATCACGTCATCGACATAAACGTGGCATGATTTTCCTATCTGTTCCCTAAGAATGTCGTCGATAGCTCTCTGAAAGATACTTGGAGCATTTTTTAACCCAAAAGGTAGTCTGCAGAATTCGTACTTTCCGTTGTTAACTGAGAAAGCAGTTTTCTCCCTATCTCTTTCTGCGAGTTCAATTTGATGAAAACCAGATTTAAGGTACAGGGTAGTAAAATATTTAGCATTTCCCAAGTTTGATAGAATTACCGACATATTCGGGATAGGATATTTGTCGTTAATAGTAATTTCATTAAGCTTTCGGAAATCTATCACCATTCGTTTCTTCCTGTTTCCTAATTCGTCCATGCTTGTCTTGTCTACGACCCAAATTGGGTTATTATAGGGTGACCTAGATGGTCGAATAATGTGGTCTGCCAGAAGTTGTCTAATTTCCTCGTTTACAAAGTCCGATACCCCTATTGGGTATGGATACGATTTCGAATATATTGCTTCATCGGTTTGAGTCCGGATCGTCGCTACTGTATTTGTGTTATACGGCAGTGATTTTTTTGGGTCTGAAAATACTTCGTTGTTATTGTTAATAATATTCTTAAATTTGGTTCTAACGGATTCTGGTACATTTTTCACGTCAACTATAATATGATTCACATCTTTGCACTTCATGAAACAAATTTTCTCCGAGCCTGCCGCGTAATTAATTGTCCCTTTTTTTAGGTCAATGTTGGCACTAACCTATTTTAGAAGGTCTAACCCCACAATTGCATCAAATGTTGAAAGATTCTCTAGCACAAAAAAAGTTGAATTTTTCCCAAACAAATTTACGACACATTTTTTATTTATGTCATTTTTTCCGTGAATCGAATGAACTGTAAAGGGATTATCGGTATCCTTGATACCTTTAAGTTGTTTAAATGGTCTTATATAATTTTTCGATGCCCCGGTGTCTATTAATATTTTTATTGTCTCCCCAGCAAGAACCCGTTCTATGAATGGTAGCTGGGAGCATGCCCTAAAAAATTAATGTTTTCAAAATCATTATCGTTAGCATGCTGTTCGATATCTAGAACCGCATCGTCCGCTGTGATGGAATATTGTTCCACCTCATTTGTCACATGGTTGGTCCTCTGAATCCTAGATCCCGTTTGTCTGTCCGATCCAGGTTGTTTTTTCGTAGGTTGAAAATTTTGGTTTCGACCGCTCGTGTGCTGTCTGAATCTTGAAGACGATGGTTCAATATCCATTGGTTCTGGAATATCTTGTCCTCTGACTTGACCCGGGTGCCTTTGAGATTGGACCCTATTATAGTATGGGTTTTTCTCGTTAGGTTGATTTTGATTGGGGAATTTCCTAGCATTAATTTTATTATTCTCGTTGATTCTATTAGCAAATGTGGTTGGAAAAACATACCGCTCGTGGTTGGATTCAAGTTCCTGTGCGAGTGCCAATGCTGTTGGGAGGTCCACAGGTCGTGACGAGAATAAGATGTCGCATAGAGGTTTTCTTAAACCTGAAATAAAGGTGCGAAGTGCATCCTTTCTATACTTATCATTTAGCACATGTACGACGTCACTGTCGTACGTCATCAATGTCTTATTCGTCAATAATGTAAGCTTTCGTTCAACGCTATCATAAAAATCCAAAGCAGAACCATTACCCTGTCTAAGCGTGCTTAACTCCTGTTCTATTAAATATATTGGTCGTTTATCCGCATATGTAAAATCCAAGCGAGCAATAATAGCTCGAAAATTTAGCACTGTATTAAATGAGGCCAGAACGGCATCTGCCGCTCCCCTTATCTTATTTCTCAGAATGGCCACTGCTTGGTAGTGTTTAGAACTACCATCAAAATTCTCATAAACCTTATATGCAGTATGTGCTGCCTGTCTCCAAGAGACATATTGTTCTAATTTACCGTCGAACTCCGGTAATGATTTTACTAAGTCAAGCGTTTCGTTGCATACCACTGAAGGGTCTATGGCAGTTTCCCTAAATTCTTCTACGTTCACTCTACCAACTTCTAAACTAGCTATTTTCTCAGTTAGTTCGTTAATTTTTTCTGTAAACAATCTAGACTGATGTTGTGTTGCCGCAACTACGGCCCTGTTAATCATAGCTTGTACTTCTTCCTGTGACATCCTTTCTCTATTTCCCGTAATATTTAAACTGTCAAACAAGTCCTCCAAATCACTCATAAATTAAAAAATATAGTTTTAGTTTCGTAAAACCGTCAACACACTTTCGCTTTAGCTGGATAGAAAAGGTCAAAACCGTTAGCACGATAGCACTATTTTCACTTTTATTCTTTTTATTTTTTTCTTCTATGAAAATTGGAAACTTTACTTACATTCTTTTTTATTTCTTAATATAATTCTCCGTTTGACTTGGTGTTGGTGGTGGTGTTGGCTGGTGTTGGTGGCGGTGGTGGTGCTGTTGTTGAAGTTAGAGTTTGATATTCCTGATGAAATGTACGGTTCCTTATCCTGTTGGGCGCCAGTGAAGAAATCTCTATCGTATTTATTCTGGTAGACTTCTTCTCGTTGGATATCTCTTTCCAATAAGTAAAACAACTGTATTCTGTGAGTTAAGGTCTTAAACTAAATTTTATTTCCTACCACCAAGTTTGCGTTGGCTACAAAGTGCAACGCAAACATATAACTTAAATTAGCAAAAACGTAAAATATAAAATCGAAGTAGCTGATCGTGCAAATCTAAAACGGCGCATGTCAACCATACGCAGCACCAATACTAAGCTACGTATGAACTAAATGTTGCCGATTAGGCAGATCAGAATCAAAGCGTGTTAACTTGCATATTCTTCCATACATATTTTTGTTTAAGCCTTATTAAAGTCTTTCTTATCCCAAAATGAACTCCGCATGGTGTGTTGTGATACAATTTAATTAATTTTGTTCTCTCTTCGCTGTCTATTATGTTCTTAGGTTTAGTATATAGTATAATTTTGACGTCATTATTATTTTTAATCTTGTTAAATTTTTCTTTTAATTTCCCATGGGTTATAATATCAAATATTTCGTCACCTTTTTCCAGTGCGAACATTGCATAGTTCAATCTGCTTAACCTGAAACATAGTTTCTCCAACATATTATCTAGATAAATGGGATTACCACTACATTTTACGATCGTGTGGTTCACAGAATGATTGTCTTCAATTCGTAAGTATTCCTTTGTCGACTTTGTTAATATAAATTTTAGTTTTCGTGCACGTTTTATATCTTTCATGGATGTACATCCCCACATTTTGAGTTCATGACGCTCAATAGAAGATGACTCATCCTTTTCCTCAATTTCATATTTATCCTCAATATCAATTTTATCATTATTTACCTCATTTTGTATCATTTTCCTTTTCATTGTTCTAGTAATCACCAGCGTCTTTTTGCTTAATTCGTCAATTTTATTGGGTACCATAGCTTTCAATATGTCAGAATTTAATTCTATTCTTGACAATGCGTCTGCATTTGTGTTGCTTGTCCCTTTTTGAAATATTATTTCGAAATCATAATCCGATAGTTCTAGTCTAATTCTTGTTAATTTGGAATTCGGGTTTTTATGAGAAAACAATGCGACTAATGGACGATGGTCAGTCACTACAGTAAACTTTCTGCCATACAGGTATGGACGAAAAAATTGTATTCCCCAGTATATGCCCAATAATTCTTTCTCTATTACTGGTTTGTTCCTTTCCTGTTTGTTCAATGAACGGCTTGCGAAAGATATAGGTCTATCTTTGCCAATTTCTCCCTGCGATAATATTGCTCCCAGCGCATAATCCGATGCAGCTGTTGTTAGTATAAATTGTTCCTCAAGGTTTGGATATTGAAGAATCGGTGGACTTATTAGTTTGCTTTTCAATGTTTCAAAAGCCGTTTGACATTGTGTTGACCGTTCAAATTTTGGAATGGGATATCTAGTTATTGCATCAAATTTTGATGGATCCGGCTTGATGCCTTTGGGAGTAATCAGATGACCAAGATATATCACTTCTGGTCTCAAAAATTGACATTTATCCGGATTTAGTTTCAAATTATATCTCCTTAGTCTGTCGAAAACCCTCACCAAATTATGATTATGGTGTTGTATGCTACAACCGAACACTATGATGTCGTCAACATAGAGAAATGCCTCTGATTCTAAACCTGACAGTGCTATTGTTAGCATACGCTGAAAACTGTTTGACGATATCTTCAATCCAAAAGGTAGTCTCTTAAACTGAAAATGACCATTAGGTGTAGAAAAAGCTGTATATGGTCTGGACTTTTGATCCAGCTCAATTTGGTGGAATGAGCTCGTCATATCCAAAGTTGAAAAATATTTGGCTCTGCCAAGTCTGTCCAAAATGTCATCCAAACGCGTTAATGGAAACTTATCATTTATAATATTGTCATTGAGTTTCCTAAAATCCACGACCAATCTCCATTTTCTTTTGTCCGTGTGGCCCTTTTTCGGAACCAATAGTAATGGTGCGTTATATGGACTAATGGATGGTTCAATTATGTTCTTCGCCAATAGCCCCTGGACCTGAGAATCTATTTCCGTTGTGTGTGTGTGTGGTAGGCGGTAATTCTTTATGTATACTGGATTTTTGTCATGTAAGTCTATTGATTGTGTGTAGAAGTTATTTGTGGTAAGGTCCTCATCCTCAATATGAAATATCGATTGGTATTCTCTCAGTATTGATTTAAGTTCCCCCACGTCTTCATCATTCAAGTCTTCCAAATTTAAACTTTCCAATAATTTCTTAAACCTTATTTCCGCATCTCTGTTATTACCTCCAACACTTTTGACTGAACAAATCTCATAATCCCTCAATGGCATGGTCTCCACTCTCATGTTCTCAATTGTTATTACCTCATTCGTTACATTCAACAATTTAACGTGCTGGTTTCCCCTTTTGGGTACTATTGCATTTGCCAAATAAACTACTTTCGTTATTTCCCTATTCAATATAAAAGCGTCCTCCTCTAGCTTCACATCAAATGGTACAATTATCTCGCTTCCGCCTGGAATTGTTATCCTATTAACTCTAAAAACACTATCGTGAATCGGGATCGTCATAGTCTCATCACCAATGCTGAAAGTTAGCACATATCTATCATAATCGATATTACATCTATATTTAGTTAAAAAATCTCTACCCAAGATTCCATCGGTATTTATTGGTATATTATCTGTAACCATTTGCACTTTATGTTGAATTTTCACATCGTCTATTTTTATTCCTATCGTTGTCGAACCAATTGATCTAATTATTTGTTCCGAAATCCCCGTCAAATTACAGTAGTCATCAGGATCTTCCTGGTATTTATACAAAAATTTCTGTTTACAAAGCGATATGTCCGCACCTGTATCTATCAAAAATGTAATTTCCCTGTCCGTGTCATCAATATTTAATCTGACGTAATTTCTAAGGTTCGATGCTATACTGTATATCTTTGTGGTTTCTACTGTGCTGTTTCCGCAGACTGGGATGTTATCATCTCCGGAATTTGGGAGTTTCCCTGGTTCTGTATCTGATTCACATTACGATATCTTCTATTATTGTTATTTCTATTGCTACCTCTTTGTATGTTGTTATTATTATTCCTATAGTTATTAGTGTTGTTTCTATTGTTGTTATAATATGCGTTGTTCCTGTAGTTGTTATTATTGTTAGTGTTCCTAATATTGTTGTGGTTGCTTCTATTCGTATTGTTTTGGTATGCATTGTTCCCTCTGTTTCTATTGCCAATCCAGTTATTGCGTCTTTGGCTATTATTACCATTAAGATTCCTATTATTGTTGTTAAAGTTGTTATTATTCCTACGACCACTGTTATTTGCTCCAGAATTGTTGAATTGTGCCCTGTTAAATAAAATTTGATTCTGCTTTATTCTCGAATCTGATTTTTCTGCTATCTTTACAGCGCCCGTAAAAGTCGTCACCTGACTGGCATCTATAGTGGATACCGTCTGAGCATTTTGTAATCCATTTACGAAAGTGTTATACGCTATTTTACTATTTGTATTCACTATTGCGCTTCTGTTTGCCTCGCCTTCTTCAGCAATTTGAATTTCATTTAGTTCTGCTATTAAGTTTTCTATCCTGTTGGCAAAACCAGTAATGTTATTATCTCTTTGTCTTAGTCCGGTTAGTTCATTTAGGATGGTGTTCGAGCTTTTCAATGACTTATATGTTGTTTTTAGAGCTGCTATAAGCTCATCTACCGTAGTGGGTGCATTACTCTGCCTTACTCTATTCTGTACCTTACTGTCCAATTTTGCATTAAAGATGAATTCTAGGAAAAAATTTTGTTTGTCTTGTGGTATCGTCTGTGCCACTAATTTTAAGTTCGTTACAAATCCTAACATATCCTCATTTCTACCAGTGAATGATGGTATCAATTTTGACACTGCAGATAATTCACTTAACTCCATATTTGTTATTACTATTTCTGGTCTATGCTCTAAATTATTTTTCTTTTCACTATGTCTTTCCAATAATTCAATTGCTTCTAATTTTAGTTTTTTAAATTTTTCCAAAAATGTTTCGCCAACATCAATGGGTATCTTATCATCTATAATTGTATCTTCTATATTCTTTTGTAAATTTTCTATCTCTATTCTTTTATTATTTACCGTCTCCTGTGAATAAGGTCGGTTTAAAGATTTTCTAGCATTTGCAATTAATGCTTCTAAAGAATGTATGACATTCTCTATATGAACCAATTTTTGACAATATTAATGTATTTTGTTTTTACTTTTCCTTTATTGATATTTATATAATTTTGATTCACATATGCATATAAAATATTTTCTTAAAATTATTATATAATTATAATATAAATACAATAAAATTCATTTTCTTTTCATATATATATATATAATAAACATTTTTTTTTTGCTTTTGTTTTTCTGTTACAATTTAATTATTGTTGAATTTCAGACATTTATTCTATATATATTTTTTTTGTTCTTGTATTTTTTTTGTTTTCAGGAAGTAATGATTTTCTCAAAAGTTTTTTTTTTATATTTTTCTTTAAACTGCATTACGTACTGAATGCCTACGGATTTGTTTTTTTACGTATTTCTTTAAATATTTTATTACTACTACTACGGTTGTCATAGCGCAAATCAGTATTATTACTTCAAAACTAACGCTTACCGCTGTTGGAGCGTTTACCGTTGCTGTTACTACTTCCTTTATCTTCGTTTGTATACTACCCATTATTAAAATTTATTTATATAACAAAATTTATTGTTGCACTAATTTAACGTTTATGTTTAACAAATTTATATATATATATATATATATATATATATATATATATATATATATATATGTATAATTTAATTTATTTTATTAGCATTCTTATTTTTATTTTTCTTTTCTTTTTTTATGCTTTTTATTTTATTTTTTAATTTTGTTATTTCTAATAGTAGTTTTATTCTTTTATCCTCATTTTCCTCGTACGTCAGCTCATGCGACTTTACAGCAATTTGTTTCTTATAGCGTGCCAGCGAACCTCCTCTGGATTTGTTGCAGTTTGGCAGCGGGAAAATTACTATTGCTGGTTCTGTCTGCTTCTTATTCTTTATAAATTTTGGCCTTGGGCCGACGTTCAATATCTCTGGTCTTGGTTGGTTGTCAACGTTGCCCTCTTCTAGGATCTTAGCCCATCTAATTTCTGCTTGCTGCACTTCTTTTCACAGTTCCTCCAGATTCTCACCCATAAAATCCTAAAAATTATTCCAAATTTGCACTGTTGTTATTTGTATTGCTGTTCCGTGCAGTCAGACTGGCTTTTCTTGGTTGTTGCTGTTGCTGTGATGTTTTTATTGTATTATCAGTATGTATATCATCATTAGCTGTTGTTGTCATCCATAGGATCCTTTTTTTTAAGTACAATTAGTAATTCTTTCGTCCTTTTGCCTTGCAGGATAAAGACTTAGCGTAAGCTATGTTTGCCTTAATATCCCTTGCCTTGGATTTAGCAGATTTAAAATTTATAGCAAATATTGCCGTTTTAATTTCTTCTTTGCTTTATACCCAATTTAGCAATTGGCAGGATCAGAAGATTTCAGAAAGGATCGCCATATAATGTGGCGACACTTGTTGTTTTTCTTTGTAAGTCTAAAGCTCCAATCCTTTATAAAGAACTTATGAGAAGTTCTAGACTTCTTCGCTAAAGAGAACTTTCTAAAGTACTCTTAATAATTATTAATATTGGTATTGTAACATTCACTTTCAATTCATTTTATATATATATTGTTTTGCTGAGTGTATTATTATAGTAATTAATGATTATATGAAACGCCTTGTAACTAATTTAAAATGATAACTTTTTTTCTATGTAACCAACCCACCAATCTCACATCACACTGCAAGTTCGAAAAACTCAATACACTCACATTTTTTTTACTAATACACACATTTTCCGCAGTGGTCACACTAATGGCACCAAATTTTTCGTGCGAGTAGTGGCAGACACTAACGATGATTAATGTTACCCTGTTATAAATTTAATGCAAATTTACTGGATTGTGTAAAATTGTAATTAAAGTTTTAACTTGTTAAATCTATTATAATGATTTATTTTTTGAAATGCGCATACAAAAACGCAAGTTTGTTAATTATAGAGCATAAATATTATTAACTATTATTAAAATAATACTAATAATAATAAATGTAAACATTTTCCCTCAAACATGTGCCTGTATAATAAACTCGGTAACTCTATTTAAAATAAAATAAGAGAGAGAAGTAAACAAATTTTTTCAAGTTTACGCTTCGACAACATTTTAAAAATGAGATTGCAGTCAGATGTGTGAGCATAAAATTTAATGGCGATGGATTCGACTAATTCGAACAATTTTTCGTTGATAATACGTACACAACGATTTTACAATTTCAGTGTGATGTGAGATTGGGGGGTAAGGATATTTTTCTTACTAAATATATTGAATTGAAGAAAACTACAAGCTTCTACGGCCATTTTGCTTTATTATATTCATCAGGTTATGGGCCCTCGCTAAAGCTTAAAAGAAAGTAAAGAAAATTTAATTGAATAAGGAAAATAAAATCAATTAAATTTAATTAAAGACGTTTAAGGGAGAATATATAAAGCGGAGGAAATTTATTTGGTTATAGGAAAAACTATATTGTTTGGTATTGAACAAAATAAAATGGCGGACACAAAACCGAAGCTTATGAAGCTTACAAATGACAACTACGCAAACTGGAAATTTAAAATGGAGTTACTGTTGCGCAAAAATAATCTGTGGAAGTTGGCCATTGAAGGCAGCCGCCCTGACCCAATTTATGAAGGTGAAGTACTCAAAAATAGATCTATATTGAATGATTGGGATAACAAGGATGATGAAGCCAGGGGTGCAATTGGTTTGCTGGTGATGGACGACCAATTGTGCCATATTCGTAATTCGAAGACTGCTAAAGGCCAGTTTACACTATCACACTTTGTAATACGATCTGTCAGAAATTCGAGTATTATGAAAAAGTCGTATGATGTAAAAAGCTTTTGTTATGAAATTGACAGTTTGTAGGATTTCATTTTCGAAGTCCGATGGTTTTTGAAACATTTCTAAAAACTTGCCATTTTCATCGGACCAGAGTTGTTTTTTTTTGGTAATATTAAAAAAATGGTAAACAAAAACAAAGAAAGTGAAAATAAAATATAAATTTCAAAATAAATTTGCTTATTATTCTAAACAGTTGTTTTCATAAGACTTGAGTGTTATGGTGTAAATGGCCTAAGTATGCAGAAATAATGTCGGTACGACTTTATGACAGTCCGATGAATTTCATCGGATTTTTATTTCGAAAAATCATACGACTGAGTGGTATCATGTAAATGGGCCTTAAAGAGACGTGGGATAACCTCAAAAATTATCATGAGAAGAATACTTTGGCAAATAAAGTTTTTCTACTGAGAAGTATTTGCTGTTTAAAATTGCAAGAAGGTGGTGATGCAGTGGCTCAAATAAATACAATGAACGATTTGTTTACAAAATTGCGTGATGTCGGTGAGGAAGCCTTATCTGACAAATGGAGTGCTGCAATGCTGCTAAGTAGTTTGCCGGAATGCTATGATACTTTGATAACATTTTTAGAGTCCCGTAAAGAAGATGAGATAAACTTTGCATTGGTTCAACAAAGAGTTATAGCTGAATACGAAAGACGTTTGCATACTGGTGGAAATGGGATAAATGATGCTGTGTTAAAAGTAATTACTAGGCCTGGTAGTGTTTGCTATTTTTGTAAAAAGCCCGGACACCAAAAGAAAAGTTGTTTCAAATATAAAAATTGGAAAAAAATCAAGTTCCAGGAAATAATTCCAACAAAATCAACTCTATGGAAGAAAAACCGAAATCAGATTTTCTTTTTAAATTTGGAAAAAATAAAAAGTTTTGCTGGCTGGTTGATTCAGGTGCTACTCGACATGCTGTAAATGATTATAAATTTTTTCAAACATTAGATGAATTGTATAAAAGTTCCATTGAAATAGCTAATGGAGAAACAGTTACTATTGAAGGTATTGGTTCAGGTGAGTTGGTGCTATATGATTTAAATGGTAATAAACGTAAATTTTTGGCAAAATAGGTTCTATATGCCCGCAGTTTAGTGGGAAATATACTTTCAGTAAGACAACTGAAAAAATCTGAAAAAATCTTTGCCATATAAATTTGGACAACAAAAACGTTGGTATAGCAGATATTGATGGAGAATTGTATATCCTACGCCAATATGATAATGTTAATGCCTTATTTCAACATAATGCGAATTGCATTCATCAGTGGCATCGTAAGCTGGGCCACCGTGATCCTGAAGCTATAAAGAAGATGTTTTCAGAAAATTAAGCTGAAGATTTTAAAATTATTGAATGCGGTATAAAGGAAATGTGTGAAACATGTGCAAAAGGGAAATTAACGAGAATGCCATTTCCAAAACAAACTTTAAGTAGGTCAACAACAACATTGCAGTTAATTCACACAGATGTTTGTGGCCCAATGCAGACTACTACTCCTTCTGGAAAAAGGTATGTTGTAACATTCATTGATGATTATTCAAATTTTACAATTGTTCGATTATTATCACGAAAATCAGAGGTGGAACAAGCATTTAAAGATTTTGTAATGTTTTGTCGTACAAGTTTTGGTCGAGTTCCTAAAGTTATTCGTTCCGATAGGGGTGGGGAATACACTGGAAAGAATTTTACTTCTTATTTACAGTCTGAAGGTATTCAAATTCAATTGACTGCCCCATATACTCCTCAAAAAAAATGGAAAAGCGGAAAGGAAAAATAGGACTCTAATAGAAATGGCCAGATGCCTACTAATAGATGCAAATTTACCATACACATTTTGGGGAGAAGCTGTATCAACAGCAAATTATATTCAAAATAGAATTTTTACGAGATCTACTAATACAACCCCATATGAATTATGGTATGGTTCAAAGCCAAGTTTAGGCCAATTTCATATATTTGGTTCAAAATGTTATGTACATGTTCCATCTGAAAAGAGACGTAAATTGGATGAAAAAGCTCTTGAAATGATTTTTCTGGGTTATGATAATAACTCAAAAGCCTTCCGGTTTTACAATCCGGTTACCAAAAGGGTAGTAGTTAGTCGTGATGTTCGTTTTGCGGATTTTAAAACAAATAATGATGATAAAGATGCTTATATTGAATTTCATAAAAATGATGACAGTAACAATAGTACATTATTGATTGAGGAGGAGAAATTAGAATCACCTTTAATTAAAGATGAAACAATCAATAAAGATTTGGTAGACAACAATGTAAAAATAGATAATGATAAACAAAATAATTCTGAGGAACATTTAGAAATACAGACACCCACTATTAGAGTTTCTAATCGGGAAAATAAGGGTAAAGAACCTAAAAGATTAATTGATGAAGTATGGTTAATGAATGAACTTATAGAACCGAAAACATATCAGCAAGCTCTCGAGAGTGATGAAAAGGTGCAGTGGTTAGCTGCGATGCAAGAAGAAATGGAATCTATGAAAAAGAACCAGACTTGGGATCTAATAGAGCTACCTGAGGGAAAAACAGCTATAGGAAGTAAATGGGTTTACAAAATAAAACGTAACTCTGATGGTGAAATAAGTCGTTTCAAAGCCCGCCTTGTGGCTCAAGGTTTTTCGCAAAAATATGGAATCGACTATGATGAAGTCTTTGCCCCAGTGGTGTCTCACACAACATTCAGAATTTTATTATCAATTGCAGGAAAGAAAAATATGATTGTAAATCACATTGATGCTAAAACAGCGTTTTTAAATGGTAAATTATCCGAAATAATTTTTATGAAGCAACCTCAAGGTTTTCAAGAAGGAAACGGTAAGATGGTATGTTTATTAAAGAAAAGCATATATGGTTTGAAACAGGCTGCAAGATCGTGGAATTCTACATTAAACGAAATTCTTAAAAGTTCCAAATTTACACAAAGTCTTAATGATCCATGTTTGTATTATGGTTATATTTATGGTAACATATGTTTTATAATTGTTTATGTTGATGACCTAATATTGGCTTGTTCTATGAAAGAACGAATAAATTATATTGAAACTATATTATCAAGCAATTTTGCTATAGAAAACGTAAACTAAAGAATTATTTGGGAATTGAAATATCAAAAGATCCATATGATAACTTTCAACTTTGTCAATCCAATTACATAAATTAAACTGTTCAGGAATTTGGACTGCAAGAAGCGAAATTTACTAGAACTCCTATGGATTTATGTTATGGAAAAGGAGGAGATACTACTCTTCTTGAAAATAATACTAAATATCGCAAACTAATTGGGCATCTTTTATATATTTCAGTTAATACCAGACCTGATATTTCAGCAACTGTCAGCATTTTGGTACAAAAGGTTTCACAGCCTACAAATGAAGATTGGATACAATGTAAACGTGTTTTAAAATACTTAAAGTCAACATCAAATTTCAAATTAAACTTAAGCAACAAAAATGGAGAACAACACCTGACAGGTTATGCCGATGCGAATTGGGCTGAAGAAAGAA
The DNA here is from genome assembly GCA_963682025.1 of Cordilura impudica. Classification (NCBI taxonomy): domain Eukaryota; kingdom Metazoa; phylum Arthropoda; class Insecta; order Diptera; family Scathophagidae; genus Cordilura; species Cordilura impudica. Next base: position 174,666,807 of record OY821518.1, on the reverse strand, counting down.
TCGAAAGGAAATCAAACAGTGGTCGAATATTTTTCTACAATGGTGGCACAATTTCTTGGTCCTGTCAAAAGCAAACACTCGTAGCATCTTCTACATGTGAAGCTGAATACATTTCGTTATCTGAAGCTGCAAGGGAAGCAAAATGGTTGAGACAACTATTAGAAGATTTACAACAACCAATAAATGAACCAACACAAATCTTCAATGATAACCAAAGCTGCTTACGTCTTTTAAATGATGATAAATTCTCTTGTAGAACAAAACATATGGATACCAAATACAAGATGACAAAAGATCTGGTGAAGAAAGGTATCATAACGTCAAGCTACTGTCCCAAAGAAGAGATGATAGCCGATATTTTAACGAAGCAGTTAGCGCCATTTAAACATAATTATTTTTGTAACAAATGCAATTTAAAGTGAATGTGGAATTGTAACATTCACTTTCAATTCATATTATATATATATTGTTTTGCTGAGTGTATTATTATAGTAATTAATGATTATATGAAACACCTTGTAACTAATTTAAAATGATAACTTTTTTTCTATGTAACTAAAGATATTTTTCTTACTAAATATATTGAATTGAAGAAAACTACAAGCTTCTACGGCCATTTTGCTTTATTATATTCATCAATTAATACTAAGAGAGATGTTCTAACATGCTCTCGATAATTTGAAGTCTATCTTTAATTATTTAGCTAGGTGTGGTTTATAATCTTTAATACTAAGAGAGATGTTCTAACATGCTCTCGATAATTTAATTCTACATTCAATTAGTTAATGGGATGTGGCTTAGTTTGGAAAAATGGATACTCATTGAATCAATGTCTAGTGGCACGCGGCTTCACTCTCAGTTTCATTATTACTCACTGAGAATACAAGTGCTGCCGCATTCCATTCAGTACATTGACCATATGTAGTATATGTGTATGACTCGTGCTATAGAAATGAGAGCCACCCCATTGTTTGTATACATGACGCTGTACGTTAGCATTTGGCCCACATTCGTACACTACGTCATGTATACACGACACTGCAATAAAATCACAACATAAATTACATATCTATGTACCTATCATTTTGTTTTGAATGTTTTTCTTTATTTAATTAATAAACAAGTTTATCATTAATTTTTTTTTTCTATAAAAACCATATTTTTCTCAAACACAGCAAAAAAGAATTATAGATACCGTATGAATTAATAACCATGATTTTGCATCATTACAACTCAAGTGACAAATAAAAAATGTAGTGTTGCCATCATAGAGTTTAATAAAACGTTAAAATGTTTATTACTTAAAATACTGATTATAAATACGAATTTTTAACAAACCTTTTTTTGGCTTAAAATGTGTTTTAACTAATTTGTATTTGAAACCTGATTTTAGATTTTTTTATGAATACGGCTGTATATATTTAATATTTTTTTTTTGGTAAAGAACAAAGTTTACTTGGTTTATGATAGACTAAGTTCGGGTATTGAAGTAATCAGAAACACACTTTATTTCGGAAACTAAAGTTTAGTTTCAACGATTACCATACAGATGTGAAAGCTATTGCAGCTGCTCAAAAAGTAATCTCGAACCGTATGGCTTTTACTTTTGTTTTCTTTATTTCACACTTAGTAACACGTGACATTAGTAATTTACTCCTCAACGAATAAACATCGTTTTCGTCGCATCAATCTTCCGGGTAAAGGGAAAAACCTTACGGTTTTTTATTTTGTGAGCCTCGGGTTGCTGCTTGGTATGAAGTTGTATTTAAGTTCATGCTTTCTGCAGCAATTTGCGTTTCATCGAATAAATGCCGTTTTCGTCGTTTCTTTTATGAATACCAAGTTTCGGTGGTTGTTTTTTGATCCGAGGGGTTGCATTTATATTATGTACTGAAATGCATGCTTTCTGGTTATTTTGCATAAACGATAGTTTTGATAGTTTTAAGGATTGGAATCATATGGCTCCCCTAACACGGTGTCTCGACTAGCTATAATTCATGGCAATGTTCATGTTCAAGTCAGAGAAACAAAATGAAACAAAACGCGAAGTGGGCAAATTATGTTTAGATATTTCATTTCGAAAATGTCTTTGAACCGTAAACAACAAAAATGCGTTCTTGTACTCAATGCTTTAAAAGAGTTTAAAAAAATAAAAATACAAATTGAAGAAAAAAATGAAAGAAAAAGCACGAGATTTTGGGTGAATAAGTTTTTAAAATTAAATTAATAATTTCGCTTTTATTTAATTTAAGTTGCGCCATTTTAATTTACTTAAACATCAAAATCGAATGAAACTTCAAATTATTGGCGAAAGGCCTAGTTAGCCACACGTTACCTTAACCAAACGTGTCAGCTGTTTTTTTTTTTCTGTTACATGAAAAGCATTTAGAGCAGTTACCGAACACAACTGTCACGTAACAGGAACGTTCCAATCTGTTGAAAATAGATTTTTGCTACGTTTGTACGTGACATTTGTGAACAGCTGATAAAGTTTGGTTAATTTTACACAGCAACATGCTGGTTCGTTTTTACGTTCTATAATTTCACTAAATGCCAACGTTACATTTACTGTAACGTTTACTGTAACTTTTAACTAGGCCTTAAGGCCTAGTTAGCCACACGTAAGGCCTTAAGGCTTAGTTAGCCACACGTAACCTTAACCAAACGTGTCAGCTGTTTTTTTCTGTTACATTAAAAAGCATTTAGAGCAGTTACCGAACTCAACTGTCACGTAACCGGAACGTCCCAATCTGTTGAAAATAGATTTTTGCTATGTTTGTACGTGACATTTGTGAACAGCTGATAAAGTTTGGTTAAATTTACACAGCAACATGCTGATTCGTTTCTAACGTTCTATAATTTCACTAAATGCCAACGTTACATTTACGGTGCAGATACATTTTAACTACGTGTGACTAACTAGGCCTTTAAGTTTTTGGCAGAACATGCGTGCCGATAGACGTGCGTGAGGATAGCCTCGAAAAATAACGTGCGTGCCGATAGCCTCGAAAAAAATAGCTTCGAATTTCAAACGAATAGTTGGAAACGCGAGAATTTTAAAATGTGTTCCAACACATTTGGAAGTGGATTCTTCAGTTTGGGATAATTAATTTAAACAGGAATAATACATAAATAAATGTAAGAACATTTATAAAACCTAAATTCTTGTTTTTTATTGGGATTTATTGAGACCGGGAGACTGGCGCACAGTACGTGAAATTAAAGCTTAAAGGTGCTATTACATGATGTGTTTTTTACATACATATGTACTGTCAAATTTTCCCACAACAAAAGTTGTACACATCGTGTGATACATATGAAACATTGTTTATGTACAATACATGGGGAAAGTCACATGTACATTTTTCAATTAGAACAGGTTCTATTTTTGCATGACAAACATGAGAATATAACACTGCTTGTGGCGAAAGAAAAACAGAGTAAATTTTAAAGATTAATATTGAAAGAAAAATAAATTGTTTAGTATTAATTAACAATTAAAAAATATATAACCTTTTTTTTTAGCAATAAATGTTTGTAAATTCACAATTTAAATCAGCTGTTGTTTACATTTAGAGGTTATGTCATACGGAAATACGTATGTACGTGTGATAGCGAAATTATGAATCGTATGTAAAAGACAATTTTGACAGGCATGAGGACTTTCATATGGATAAAAAAAGTGACAGTACATATGTAAAAAACACTTCGTGTAATAGCGCCTTAAGGTGTGTTTACACTATGTGTATTTTCCATATGTAAATTCAGTTTTACGATCCATACGTAATTCCGTGTGTGTGTCAAAATTGGCGTTTTACATACGATTCATAATTTTTGCGTTCAAACGTACATAAGTATTTCCGCATGACATAACCTCTAAATGTAAACAACAGCTGATTTAATTTGTGAATTTACAAAAATTTATTGTTAAAAATAAAGTTACATATTTTATATATTTTTTAATTGTTAATTAATATTAAACAATTTATTTTTCTTTCAATATTTATCTTTATAATTTACTCTGTTTTTCTTTCGCCACAAGCAGAGTTGTATTTTCATATAGTTGTCATGCCAAAATAGAACCTGCTCTAATTGAAAAACTTACATATGTCTTGCCAAATGTATTGTACATAAACAATTTTTGAAAGAGTTCACACTATGTGTACAAATTGCACGTGCTAAAAAAAATAAGAAAAACACAAGCAAAACACATAGTGTGTACGCAGCTTTAGGCATAGGCTGACATAAAAAGTCTTCCGTGCCAAAAATTTGCATGCACGTTTCTGGACAAACTTGTTACGTGCCCCCAAAGGCACTGTAGTGGTGATGCCAGCCAGCTCAGTTTGGCTTCTTAGGGTCTGGTTCCAACCTACCACTACAGCCCAGGGACAAGCACAATCAAATAAGTAAACCAAAAAAAAACTAAAAACTACACAAAAAAAAAACACAAACACCGAACAGTTACGAGGGAGGATGAGATGTTTTTCCTCCACACCGCCCACCCAACCTAGATCACTGTTGGCCTATACGATTTAAAGTGATCCCCCATACCCACACACACTGTGACACTAAGCCCACTTACCACATCCGCACTTCACCACAACAATAAATTAGCACAACATATTTCTTTAAAAATTTTCAACTCATAACATAATTATTTTTTTATTTAAACAAACCACAGAAAACTAAACTAAACAATCGAATTTTTCTTATTTTTTTTTTTTTTTGCACTTAAATTAGTAATATACAATATTTTTCTTTAATCCAAATTCCCTATTCCTTAACATTAATTCACAAATGACAAAAAAGAACCTAAATACTAAATACCACTGTGCCAAAATTTCTAAATTTTTATTTATAACGGATTTAAATTTTGCTCCTTTTTTTTTTTTTTTTGCTGAAATTTAGCGATTTTACCTAGGCTCACAAAGTTTACACTTCTGACTCCATTTTGAGTCCGCACTAACACACGAAACAAAAAAAAACACCCTACCTTAATGAGCTCTCTTAGGTTGGTTTTACCAGATTCACAAACACAAAAAAAAAACACTACACGTATTCCAATTACCGCCAACTTTGTACGCCTAACATATCTTGAACACTATTTTGGACACTTAAAAATTTGGGCACTTACATTTTTTTCTTACATAAAAACAATTTAATGATTTATAGGCATTTAAACTACAAAAAAAAAACCCTAACAAAAAAAACTAACACTTAACTTAACACTAGTTTTGAAATGTTCCTTTTTTTTTTTTTATAACTTTATAACTTTTTCTTATACTTATATGGTTTTTATACTTTCTTTTTTTTTTTTTTCAAATATTCCAAATTCTTCCTTTTCTGCCTTGACTTTTCACATATATATATCAAAAAAATTTTAAATTCAGTTTTTTTTTTAAAACTCTCAAGCTTCTTCTGCTCTTTCTTTCACAGTTTCACGTGCACATGAAGGCCGCAGCCCGTTTCACCATGGACAATTTCAACCGGGGAGTATTCTGAACTTATATATCTACTTTTACCTTAAATATCACAGATTCACCGTATTTGTGTCTTTTTTTTTTTTTTTGTTTCAGGTTATACTTCCCCACCAGGGCTGCTAGATTTTAAACAACCTCCAACACGGTTCCTCTCCTTAATCCCTGGGATATCACAACGGTTTTCAGCGAAACTTTCCCGGCTGGACACTTCAATTGGGATACCTAATTCACTCACATAAGTTTTATCACTATTTTATATTCTACACACTCTAATTCACACACACTCACCTATTAATTATTTCCTCTTAGATTTTATTTAATAATAAAATTTAATTTGCTGCCACTGGATTAGTTTTCTTAACTCCACTGAATTTAAACTTTTGATTTTTATATTTTTCTGTTATCACACCGTATACACTGTTATTTATGAAGAGTTCACTGCTAATCACGTTCCCCGGCCGGCTATCTCTTATTTATATCGTTGATTTTTGCCCCCAAACACACAGTTCCCGCAAAAATCTCCATCTTTTTTTTCCTAATTTTTGGCCAATCGCATTACAGAAAATCCGCAGCCATCCAAACTGACGAATTACACATATAACATAGACACCAAAAACAGGAATGTTAATTCCCATTATTTTGCCGGGATTTATGAATGGAAATCTGCCAAAAATACAGCTCTGTTTTCCCTTCACAAACCCCAGAAAATTTGGCAGCACTTATACGATAAAACTATTGTGAATAACCTCAATACTACCAACATGCCATTTCCCTACAATAAACCATAGCAATATCGAAACAGTACATAATAAATATTAAAAAAAAATAATCACTAATATCATACCAAGAAATAACAAAAAATGCAAAAAAAAAAAATCACATTCTGGCATCCAGCTTCACCATCCCAAAAGAAACAAAAAAAAACACACGCATCTACCTCAACTCCCACCACCATATACAACAAATAAAAACTACAACCCAATACATAAATTTTTTACATCTAATGGTTTCATTTTTTTGTTCTAGGTCTCCCTCATCCACAGGCACCCGCAACAAAACTCCGTGGCTACCAACGTCTACGCGGGAGGAACGGTGTGCGGAAAAATTTTAATCTGACAGGGTAAGTAAAGAATGAATTCTTTGTTTGATAAAAAGAAACTTACGGAACTCATACAAACAAAAGATATATTCAGCCGGTTTACTTCATTCGTAAAAATTAAATAAAACACTAATGCCAGAATTTTCCGACACTTCTTTCCATAATTTTACTTTCAAACTTTTACGCGTTTCTGAACAGGGTGGATTCTTTCCTAAAAACAAAATCGGCTTACCTTAAAAAGAATCACTTCTTTAAACTCAAAATCAAAAAAATACGAAGGTTTTATTTGAGCTTTCAGCTCAGAACCTTAAAGGTATATTTTCATAAAAAAAACAGCTAAGTATCTTAAAAGCATTAAGCCCCTATTTGTGTAAAAACTAGCAAAGAAAAACTAATCAGAATTGTTAAAGAATAAATTCTTAACAAAAACAAATAAAAATTAAAAACTTTTATCACACTTTTGAAAGGATCCGGTCAGACTTTCCAAAGAATGAATTCTTAAAAAAAATCGATTGTCAAAAAAAAAACAAATTCGACTCACTATTTTTTTCCGACTTTTCCTTAGATCTTCTAAAGGGTGCTTGTCCCAACGTGGGGAATTCTCACGCCCTGAGATGTCTCAAGCCGGGCATAACAGGTAAGTACATGAAATATTTAGTATCTAACAAGATTTATTTGTCCTCTCTTTTGCCTTTCAGATTTTATTTATCGTTTTGCGTTGTTGAATCAATAAATTCATCAAATAGTTATCATGTGAGTTTTATATTTTCCTTTTTCTATAATTTACTATATTATTGCCATTAGCATATCATAGCCTAACCCCAACAAACAAAACGTTTTGTATTCGTTTTTTTTTTTCGTTCTTGCACCATCTGCTTAGTTGTTTCCTACGGGCTCATTACTTAAAGCGTTTGACAGTTACAAATTTTTTTAGTCATCGTGACACCACATTTTTTTCAAGTGATTAAAAAAAAAGAATAAAATGTGTAATTAATTCACTTCTTTTGTCCGCCACGCTGTAAATTCGGACTCAGATTTTTGTCATTGTACTCGGTGACTAACGGTTCCTAGCCCTTAATAGCATAGTTCTCCAGGGTGTTAACGGAAACGCACCATTAGTACAATGACGGTTATACATATAACCAGCTTAGAAACGTTAGCTTTTGGTATGACAAAACAGCGAATTAGTCATTGCGGACGAAATTAATTGTACTGCCAAACGGATTATAAGTAAAAAGTGACCGTAGTTAACACTTCTATCTTATGTAAAAATTCTAATTCAATCTAATTTATATTGCACTGAAATGATATTACTTTTTATCGCACTCAAAGGGAAGGTTTTGTATCACAGGTCTTTCTAATTTAATAGGACGAAATTAACAGGCACATATAGGACGAGTAACTAACATAGACTTAAAACTATATTGCACTCTTAATCCTATATTGCACTTCAAGGGTTGTTTTATCACCGTTTACATTTACTTTATTGCACTTTAAATCAGACTTTTATATCTTTTGTATGAAAAACTCCTATTGTTCTACCATTAAGGTTTTCTAACTCATACATGTTATTGCCAACCGGCTTTACTATTCTGCACTTGACGAATTTTCTGCAGAATTTTGCATTTATATTATTTTTGAAATCTGACTGTGCAAAATTTCGCCTATAAACTTCTTGCCCCGGTTTAAATTTCGTCGTTCTCGCCTGTTTATTATACCTCATGGCGCTTTTGTTGTATGCTTCATGCATATTGTTTATAATCTTTTCCTGAATTAGCTTTCTACGGTCTTCCCTATCTAATGACACTATATTGTGATCGGTCAGGGATTTCAGTTTTCTGGCAAGGTTATAATCTGCCCCATTTGCGTACCAATGATATCCAAACAGCGCAAAGAATGGTGTCACGCCTGTTGCTGAATGTACTGATGTTCTTAACGCACACTCTATCTCCGAAAGATACAAGTCCCAGTCGCGCTGATCTTTCTCTAAATATGACCGCACCGCTGCCAATACAGATTGGTTCACCCTTTCAGAGGCGTTCGACTGCGGTGAATAGAATGCTGTTCTCAGATGATTAATTTTATAACTGGCAATCATCTCGTTAAATATCGTTGACACAAATTGTGGGCCATTATCGCTGTGTATAGTTTCGGGAACTCCAAATTTGTTAAAAATTTCTTGAACTAAGAACTGTACTACATTTTTAGCTGTGGCATCTTTCATAGCCTTTATAAAAGTAAACTTGGTGAAATGATCGACCGCTATAAAAATGTATGCATTGCCCCTTTTTGAACGTGGATATTTTCCGAGAAAATCGATATACAGTTTTTGGAATGGCCTTTCGGTTTGCACCTCATCCCCTATCGTCGGTCTTAATTTCTGATTCGACGGCTTTGACTCTTTGCATACCTGGCAATTTAACACATAATTTCTAACTTGCGTGGTCATTCTTGGCCAATAGTACAATCGCTTTAAGCGGTTTAACGTTTTATGTAGGCCCCCGTGTGCTGATGTTGTTGCGTCATGAGCTTTTTCGATTAGAATATTGGTAATGTCCTGGGGAACCCATAATTTCCAAATATTTTCCTCGATATTTTCGTCCCTATCATATATGGCTTTTTTTAAAGATTTTCCCATCTTCTATTTTCAAATCCGGTAATTTGTTCTGGTTCTTCAAAATATTGTCCACCAATGTTACATACTCTTCGCTTTCAAACTCGTTCGTCTCAAAATCGAAATAATCATTATCAAGTTCGTCGATCTGCACCGCCATTCGGGAGAGCATGTCCGCGACCACATTATCCGACCCTTTTCGGTGTTCGATGGTGAAATCATACGCCTGCAGCTGCAGCGACCATCTTGCTAGACGCCCACTCAAGTCCTTTAACGACATCAACCATTTCAGACTGGCATGGTCCATTATGACGGTAAACTTCATCATTTCGACGTATGGGCGAAATCGTTTTACAGCCATGACGGCCGCCAGGCACTCCTTTTCGGTCACGGAGTAGTTCTTTTGATAGGAGTTTAACTTTTGCGAATAAAACGCTATGGGGTTTTCATCTCCACTGTCGTTTTTCTGAAAAAGAACTGCTCCGATCCCGTACTCAGAGGCGTCACACTGAATGTAGAATTGTTTGCTAAAATCCGGGTGGCGTAGAACAGGAGCAGTGGTCAGGCAATATTTTAATGTTTCGAAGGCCTCCTCTGCCTCTGGAGTAATTGCGAACTTCTTTCCCTTCCTTAACGTATCCGTCAGGGCTGCAGAAATTGAAGCGAAGTCTTTTATGAAGCGGCGATACCAACCGGCTGTACCTAAAAAACTCCTTACCTCCCTCGGTGACTTTGGCAGTGTTATTTTCTGTATTGCTGCCACCTTTTCGGGATCAGTTCTCAGCATACCTCCTCCAATTACGAAACCTAGGTACTTCAGTTCTTTAAAGCAGAACATCGATTTCCTCAGTCCGATTGTCAGATTGGCTTTTTTCAAGCAGTCTGCTACCTGGTTCAATAATTTAAGGTGTGTAGAAAACTCATCTGAAATTATGAGCAGGTCATCCAGATATATGAAGACGTTAGACTTTAATCTCGCTGGGATTACCTTGTCCATGAGGCGACATAGTCTCTGAGCCGCGTTACATAGACCAAACGGCATTACCCGAAATTGATACAGCGGTCGACCTGGCACTGTGAAGGCTGTACATGGTTTCGCCTCTTCTTCCAGCTCAATCTGCCAGAAGGCATACTTCAGGTCGACGCTGCTGATAAAATGGGTTTGGTCTATGCGACTCAGAATCCCATCTATGTTTTGTAGGGGATAAGCATCCTTTACCGTTACGTCGTTTAATTTGCGTGCATCTAAGCAGAAACGATTTTTCCCCGGTTTCCTAACCACCGTGGTGCGATTGCTCCAGGGGCTGTCGCTTTCCTCGATTACGTTTAATGCGAGCATGTTGTCAATTTCGGTGTACACGATGTCTTGGACGGCCGGTGACATTGGGTAGTGCCTTTCCTTAACTGGATTTGTACCATCAACCAATTTTATTTGGTGTTTCTCAAGCCTTGTGCACCCTAAACCATCTTTCTCAAATGTGGGAAATTTGTTTATTGTCTCTTGGAGCTGTTGTTTTTGTTGCTCAGTCAGATCATGCATTTTCATTTTGTGCGAATCGCCCTTGATACCCCGTTGCATCTCTCTGATGATCTCAAGATTAACTTCCTCCGTTGCCATGATTTGAGGAGCAATATTAAACTCTCTCCAAAAATCTACTCCTAGATAAATTTCTTGCTCTAAATCAGGGCACAGATAAAAATTTATATTCTTAATTTCGTTTTTATATACCACCTCTAATTTAATTTTTCCCAAAACTCTATGAGCTTGACCGTTTGCCGCATATACTTTTGTGAAAAGAGGTTTCATATCGGTCTCTAAATTTTCCAACATCTCTCTGCAATTTCTACCAAGAACGCTTATCGAGGCTCCTGAGTCTAACAGGCCTTTGTACATTTTGCCTTCGATAAATATTTCGGCGTATGGTCTGGGATCTATATTTTTGCGAACATGATTTATGGACTCTATAATTAATTTCCTGTTCGATTTCCTTTTTGAATAATCCGACCGTAGCTTCAGAACTTGTCTGTATTTTGCATTGGACAAATTTTTATTTTGAGGTTGTTGTTGTTGTCGGAAAAAATCTGGAAAATCTTCATCACTATTTGATTCCTTGCTTATCTGTTCTGGCATCGGATCTTCATTAAAAATTCTCTGCCGAATCATCTGGTAGTTTTTCTCCCGGATTTCCTTGGGCAAATAATGACGAATTTTCGCAAAATGTTTAACATTTTGCTCTTTTATTATTGCTGGTATACTTGTCTGTTTTGGGATTGTTGTTGTTGTTGGTTCGGGGCGTTTCTCGAGGAACGTGATTCCCCCGTCGAAATCACGCTCCGTTTCGAGTTTTCCCGTATTTTGCATTTCGGGCAATTCGGCGAAATGACATCTGCCTTACCGCATTTGTAGCAAAAGAGATTTCTTTGGGCTGAAGGGCAATCTATAAATATGTGACCCTGTTGTTGGCAGTTCCAGCAAATTGTCGCGTTACTAACCTCTGCGATTTCATTACTGGGCATTCCTTCTGAGTCATCATATTCCGTTTCGATTTCATTAACGTATCTTCTTGGTGGTTGAGTTGGAGTAGGTCTGGCTTCGCGTCGGGGAAAATTTCTTTCCGCCTCTACACATTCCACCCTCAACTGTTCAAGCGATGTCACGCTAATTGGATAGACAATGCGCGCTATGCTCTCTCTTAGGTTTCTCTTTGCAAGTTTTATCATTTCGAACTCGGAAACTGGTGCTTGTAATTTGGATCTGAGCAGGCTTATGTGGTAGAAGTAGCTGTCGATGGTTTCTCCTGCATTTTGTTTTCGCTCGACCAATTCGTGCATTATGTCCATGTTAGTACGGTGAGTTTTAAACCGACTCAGCATCGAGTGTCGCAGGTCCTCCCATTGGGTGACACGGTGGGTCTCTACGTGGAGCCAGTACCAATCCAATGCTGCTCCCGTCACTAACAAATGAAAATCATCGAGGATTTCCTTCCACGGCACTTGATATTGCCTTTGGCAATATTCCAGGCGAAATACGAACGACTCGATTGAAAGTCGTGCCTCATTTCCATCAAATCTCAAACCAAACCTATCCACCCTCGTTTTATTCATATAGTATGATGGGTGAAAAATAGGAGGTGGTCCCGTGTTCATCATCGGTGGTGCTGCTGCTCTATACGCGTTCGGAGCCGCTTGATGGTGGTTCAGCTCAGGAGGTGGAAACGCATACTGTTGATGGCCAATGTTGGGGTAACCTGTATTGGCCACGGAGCTGGGTAGATTATCATTACGAACTCTGTTTTCCCTACTTGAATCCCTCAGATTCAATGTTCGAATTGCCTCTCCTAGCATTGCCATACTGTCGTGGACCCTTTTTAGTTCCCTACTAACCTTTTCACTCACAATATCTTCGATTGAATTACCCAATGACCTTCTCATCTCCTCTACACTTTCGCCTACCATTTCCCTAACTGATGGTGATAAATCATCATTAAAACCTACGCTACGCGCTCCAGAATTCTGGTTTCGCGCGTCGCTTCGCGTTTTCGGCCTCGCGCCTGCGTTAATAGTTTTGGACATGTCCACGATATCAGAATCTGCTGGGGGTGGCATTCTTCTCGCCCTATTATCCTTCGTGTATTTTTCTTTTACTTGGGGAGAAGACCTATTTAAGTCAAATGAGATATCCCTATGTCGCTGTCTCTTTAACTTCGTTTTCTCCTGGTCGGACATGTATTTCCGTAATCAAAAAAAACAATAAACAAAACTTTACAGGGTCGACAAACAAACTCTAAGAATCGGATGGACAGTAAAAAAAAAATGTATAAAAAAATAAAAATACAAAAAAAATTTATAAAAATGGGTATATAAGTTATTTCCTTTTTATATTTCATAAATGAAACATGATGTGTTTTGTGTGATTGTTACTAATCAACTGCTTTCTTTATTGAATTGTTTTTCTTATTTAAACTTAAAACTATGGAATACAATAATTAATGCCCATTTGACAACATTGGGTCTTTCTCAATAGTTTATTGCCCACTTGACAATTTTTGGGACTTTTTGTTAAAAATAATAAGTTAAACATTTTATCGTCTGCATTAATGACCTAGTTTACCAATCGAAAGAACAGAGTACTGTTGCGACACATAATGCAATATGAGACGCAACAATTATTGTTTACATTGAATTTTGTTCTTTCGCCCACAAAGCATATTATCGATTGGCTTGTGACAAAATATTCTATAGCTGCGACACACAATGCAATTTGAGCCACAACATAATTTATTGAACTTAAACAAATTGATTAACAAAGCGAACACAGCAAACATGAGAAATTAAAGAGAATGGGAGGGAGTATTTAGAATTAACCAAACAAAATGTTTTGTTTGTTAACTCTTCCCCACTAAAATTTTGATTGTCCTCAATCAAAAATAGGGTATTTGAGAGATCCTTGATATAGGGTACCCTCTCGGCTCGTTTTCATTCAAGGTAATATTCTGCGGTGGTAATGGAGTATTGATATTAATTATTCCTGAGCATTTAGAGCCACTTCTATTACACATTTTTTTCAGACAGACAGATAACATTAAGATGATTATGAGAACCACTAGTACGTAAGTGATAGTGTCACCCAATCTACTTTCCACATTCAGAAGTTCTATTGCTTCAGTATTGTTCACATGCATTTCTTTGATTAGTTCCAAGGTGAGAATTTCTTCCACGTGTGTGTTTCCCATGACTGGTTGCACTACGGCTGGGAGAATGTTAGAAAAATTAATTTCAGAATATGAAAAAGCTTTATCACCGATTGATACAGTTTCATTATGGAATTTAATGATGAAAGTGCCATTTAAATCATATGGCTCTTGACTTATCAGAATCGTACCGTTAAATTGGTTCAGTAAAAGTGTTCCAGGGAATATTTCCTGTATTGTGGGTATATGGAAGTTACTTGTCAAGGTACAATTAGAGGGTTTGCTGTGGATTAAATTGGGGAGGCATTCAGATCCGCTGATGTCCTCAATACTGTCCTCTTTGCATATTGTCAATTTGTTGTAGTTCTTACAATCATTTTTTATTCCAAACATCTTTTCATTACAATTCAAAATTTCATTAAAAATAATTTTAGTAGCAGTTCTATTAATTTTCACAGGTTTTATAAGTAGCTTATTGCACAATATATCATTTGTTGTAGGAATGCTGACAATATAAATTAAGGAACTATTGTTAGTAGCTATTTTTATTTCACTAAATTCCAGTATCTCTTCTATGTTGAGGTATGGAATTTTATTATTTTCGAACAATTTCCTAATGGTTTCTATTTCATCATGAGACAGAATAAACGAATTAATTACACCTACTTTGGCCCAATGGATGGCATATTGTAGATTAATTATTTCTTCCTTTATTATTTCCAGTTTGTATTTCAATTCGGTAATATCTAAATTCCGGAAGGTCTGTACATCTTCTTGCACGACTTTTATTACCTGGTTCATTTTTGAGGTCAATTCGTTGATTCTGTCTAAAGATAATTTGTTTATTATAACCTGTTTATTGTTATTTTTTAATATATTATTTGTTTTTTGTGTTATTATTTCAAAGTCGTCATGGTCAGGATTACCTGCTATCCATTTCCATGCCGAACCTATGAAATTTAGGGATCGTTTTGATCTTGGTTTCAATTGGTTTAGCTTCTCTTGTAATTCGGATATTTCATGGATTAAAAAGGGATGTAAGGGATGGGATGTAACCACTTTTGAAATCACTGTTGCCTTCATATCGTCAATAAACATCTGGTAATCGTTTAAGTCCACATCATGTATCAATCTTACAGACCCCATTTGGAGTTTTGCTACACCTGTATCAATTGCTACAATTCGCGAATTAGTATAGTCCAAGATCTTTACCTCAGGTCGGACTAAGGGCAACAAAATTATACTAAAAAAAAAGAAAAAATAAAAAGAAAAAGTTCTTCAACCAAAATTTGAATTCATTCAGTTACGAATGTTGTTTTTGTGAACAATTCTTCCGTTTTCTGTCACCACCGTTGTATGTCGATTTTCCTTGACTATCTCCTGCTTATAGTTCTTACTGAGCTTTGTTCCTAACCTTTTATTCTGTTTGACAAAAATCACTTCTCCTATTTTATAATCCCTGGCGACTTTTCTACCGCGACTATGATATTCCAAGTCCGATAGTTGTCGGTTCTTAAAATCTTCTATCAACTTGATCCTGTCTTTTTCCCGTTCTTCAGGGTCTCTTGATGACCGTTTACCAAAAAATACATCGTACGGTTTTCTTCCTAAGGTCGAATGAACAGTGTTGTTATACTCGTAAGTAGATTTATCCAAAAGTTCGGACAAGTTATTATGAATTCCTTTCGATTTTATACATCGCATGATCTCGGAAAGAGTAGAATGAAACCTTTCTATCTGTCCGTTAACCGTACTGGCGTATGGTGGAATTCGGAAAACCTTTACGTTAAATTGATTTTCCAACATGAATATGATGGCCTTTGAATTAAATGACTTTTCATTATCCATCACGACAATTTCTGGCATACCAAAGTTCAAAAGTATTTCTCTAAGTGGTTGTTTGATGTCTTCCGTCGCTCTTGAATTAAGTTTTTTTGTCTGAGCATATTTTGTCAACTTATCGATTGCTGTCAGAATAGAAGTACCTTCCGTAATATAAATATCGATGTGTATTATTTGACCAGGATATTGTGGGATAGGGGTTTCTTGCAGAGAAATATTGTTAGGGTGTCTTTCATATTTGTTCTCCTTACAAACCTTGCATGATGTTACTATTTTTTTTATTTTTGCATTCATCTGTGGGAAATAACATCTCTCGAGTAATTGAGCTTTATTTTCATTGGCATTTCTGTGAGCTCTGTTATGTTCATTTATAATTTCTATTTCCTGATCTGATTCGTTAAGAATGTCGGCTACCATGTTTCTTGTGTAAAGGAATTTGTATTTGCAAAAATTATCGGAATACACTTCTTGTGCTTTTCCCAATATCTCGTCGGTTGTTTTCACACAATTCGTTACTGATGGGTTTAGGTATTTAGTGAATATTTCGTTTAGTCTTTTCTTGGAGAGGTCTGGTTCTGATATGATATGTCTGTGGTATGTTGGAAACACAATTTGAAATTCATATGATTGAGTTTCATTCTGTTCTATAAACAGTTGATTTTTAAAAGCATTTATTGGAGCATTTGTATGTTGGATAAGGTTTCGAGGTAGGCTATGGTCACTATGTTGCGTGGCGTCTGTCGAGATGATCTCAAATATTTGCTGTGGAGGTCTAGAGAGTGCGTCCGCCACAGCATTAGTATTACCAGGTTTGTACGATAATTCGTAATTATACTCCTCCAATATTGCTTTCCATCGCCTAAGTTTGCTATTAGTATTTCCGTTGCTCAGAGCGTGTGTCAACGGTTGGTGATCTGTAAAAATTTTTATCTTTGCTGCTCCGTAAAGGTAGTTTCTCAAACTCTTAAGGGCCCAAACAATCGCTAACATTTCTTTTTCGTTTGCAGCGTAATGTTCTTCGGCTTTGTTGAGAGTTCTTGAAATAAATGTTATGGGCCTACCATCTTGTTCCAATACAGCTCCGATCGCATAGTTGGAAGCATCTGTTGTCAGTCGGAATTCTTTTTCGAAATTAGGGTAGGATAACATAACATCTGCTGATGTCAATGTTCTTTTGATTTTATTCAGTGCCTCTATGGCGTTGTCATCTAGTGATATATTTATCTTTTTTGAAACATTTTTGGACATTCGTCCCTCTTCCCCTCTCAAAAGAGCCGTTAGAGGTTTTGCCAGTTTGGCGTAATCCTTGATGAAACGGCGATAAAAGCCTGCCATGCCAAGGAATGATCGGAGGTCCTTAAGCGTTTTTGGGGTCGGAAAGTTGTTTATCGTTTCTACTTTTTTAGGGTTAGCCTGTATTCCGGTTGTGGATATTAAGAACCCTAAGAATTCTACTTCCGTCTTCAAAAACTCACATTTATCAAGCTGAACCTTCATGTTGGCTATCTCTAAGGTGTGGAATACCTGCTCGATGTTTTCCAGATGTGATTTCTCATCTCTGCCGAATATTATGATATCGTCTATATAAATATAGCAGATTTTGCCGATGTGTTCCCGCAGAATATCATCAAGGGCTCTCTGAAATATTGAGGGTGCGTTTCTCAATCCGAACGGAAGCCTCGTAAATTCGTATTTGCCGTTGTTGATCGAGAATGCAGTTTTTTCCATATCTTTTTCTCTCAGAGGAATCTGATGAAACCCACTTTTCAGATCCAGAACGGAGAAATATCTATTTTCTCCTAGCTGAGAAAGCACCTCATTTATTTCTGGTATAGGGTATCGGTCGGCGATTGTGACCGCATTTAATTTCCTATAATCGATAACTACTCTGTATTTTTTCCTACCTGAAGCATCCATTTTTTTGGGGACAACCCATACTGGTGAATTGTAAGGTGACTTTGAAGGTCTTATAACACCCTGATCCAACAATTCTTTAATCTGAGCTTCTACTTCGTCCTTCAAATTCATAGGATATGGATAACATCTAGAATATATAGGGTTATCGGTGGTGGTTCTAATTTCACCTTTTACTGATGTCGTGTAGGTAAGACTTTCGTTTGGTTCTGAGAATAAATTGGGATGTTTTGCTATTATGTTTCCGATTTTTGTTTCTTGTTCTATTGTCATGTGTTGTGTCCTTATTTGTATTGAATTAACAGATTGGGAAATTTTCTGTTTCAATTTTATTTTGATATGGTCCTTAACGATCATATAACTTCCTGCTGCGTGAATAATTGCTGACAGTTCTTTAAGGCTGTCATTACCCAATATCGCATGAAATGATTTCAACGAAGGCAATAAGAAAAATTTAATATCTGAGCCGAAGAGATTTATAAAGGTGTGGTGAGTTACGGAGGTTTTGCCTCCAATGGAGTTAGCATAGAAATTGACCTCGTTGGGTATTGCTTTTTTTATTAAGGAATTTTGTACATAATTTTTGTTCGATCCTGTGTCGACAAGTATTCTAAGTATTTCTCCGGAGCTCGTCTTAGCTTCGAAATATGGCAAAGACGAGTTCGCTAATCTAAAAAATGAATGTCAGTGAAGTCATGGTCCTCGATGAAGGTTTTTTCATTATGTTCGTCGTTCTGACCGTCAAGATATTCTTGCATTTCCTGAAGATCTTCTTCAGTGCCGCTAGCTAGTACATGATTGTTATACGATTCGAAATCGTCTTCGCTGTAAAGGTTAACATTTTGACCATCCGTTTCCCAGTTATCGGTGTTTATATGAAAGTTTCTTTGAAACTTTTGGGGTTGTTGGTATGTATTGTCTGGTGGCCTTTTTCCTGCGAAATCGTTATTTGGTCGTGGTCTATTCATGTAATTGATCGTTCGGGTTTGCATTGAGCGGTCTATGTCCATAGGTTCTGGTCTTGGTAATGGTTTTGGGGCAACTGGTCTCTGTGGTGGAGTATTAGAACTGAAATTTCTGGGTTGGTTAAATGAATTTGATGGCATAAATTGTCGTTGCTGTCTGTTAAAATTTTGATTGGGAGTATATTGTTGTTGTGGTTGTCTGTAGAAATTTTGGGATGTTGAAGGCATGTGTGCGAGGTGTGGGTAGAATTGAGGTCTTGTAAAGGTTGATTGTGGGAATAGTGGTTTGTAACTTTTCGGAGGTAAAGGTTGTTGGATTTTGGTAACCTTATGGGTATAGGCATGTTGAGCTCTATAGTTTTGGTTTTCCAGTTTGAGGCATAAGTGCAATGCCTGTGGAAGATCCGCTGGTTCTCGAATTCCCAACAAACGTGGCAGGTCTCCTTTGAGTCCACGGACGAAGGTGTCTAGTGCTTTATCTCGGTATGTCTGGGTTAAAAGGTCCATAGCTTCTCTGCCAATGTCCATACAGGCGAGTTTGTTCATTATAAGTGAAAGATGAGTATAGACCTGTTGGTAAAATTCCTGGATTGTGGTGTTTCCCTGAATCAAGGTTGTCATTTGATACTCCAATGTTCCAAGGTCTCGTTTATCTGCGTAATGCAGAGTAAGGCATTTTGATATGCAAGTCCAATTAAGGGGAGTATTGTACGATTCTAAAGCGGCGTCTGCTGGGCCTATGATCTTATTTCTTACTACGTTGAGGATTCCGTAGTATTTTGGTGTCCCTCTGCTTGATTCGTACAATTTAAGTACACGTTCCACACTTTTCCTCCACGAGCTAAATTCGGAAGGATTGCCTGAAAATTCCCTCAGACATCGTACCACATCCGGTACCTTGTCTAGGTCAGTCAAATTCTCCATATACCTATCTTCTATAACTTGGTCTATACCTGTCATAGATGCGCCGGGATTTAAGAGTTCCCTAACCAGGCTATCACATTGTTCTCCACATAACCTAGTCACTATGTCTGTTACAGTGGCTTCTAGTTGTGGATTTATGTTAGGGGGATTTATTTCGGGATTGCGAACTAGGACTGGGGGTCTAATCAGATTATTTGGGTTGGCCATATCCAAGTATTAATTTCCCCTTTAATTTTGTTAGCTTATAAAAAAAAAATTTAATGTTTTTTTTTCCTTTTTAAGAAAAAGTATTGAAAAAAAAATTTTATTTTTAAACTTAAACACAGAATTTTTAATGTCTTATTGTCAAAAAAAAATTCTTCTTAAAATATATTTTAATTCCAAAAAAAAAATTTGTTTTGTTATTTTCTTAAATGTATTTTTGAAAAGAATCCAAAATTTATTCTTAAATTTAAATATAGAAAATCCTTCTTTTTTTTTTCTTTTTTTTTGCTTCTTAAAATGTTTAAATTGAGCGCAATATATATTTTTGGATGCTTACAGCTATTTGTTTGACTTACTTTAGAATAGTCAATAAATACTTCATTGTTGAATTTTGTGTCGATGTTGGTGATGGTGTTGATTCGTAATTTGTATCCTCTTTGCTGCCCAGACAAAATCGTTGCCTGGTGACAATGTTGTTTTCCACTTCAAGTTGAGTTTGTAATTAATTGAAATATTATTTTTCAACAATTTATTGGGGTTATAATTTATTAGTTTTGACAATTTCGTATACAAATTGGGGTTCTTCTTTTATTTAAAAAAAAATTATTGTAATTATAATTTGACAGTTTCGTGTAAATTAGAGTTCTTCTTTTATTTAAAAATTTATTGGAATTATAGTTTTTGATAGTCTCGTATAAATTAGAGTTTTTATTTAAAATTTATTAGTTTCGTGTAAATTAGAGTTCTTCTTTTATTTAAAAATTTATTGGAATTATAGTTTTTTTTGTTTTGATAGTTTCGTATAAATTAAAGTTTTTAAAAAAATTTTGTAGAGTTTTTTAATTTTGAACTTCTTTAGGGTTTTAAATTTTATTAAATTAATTCTGCACTTCTTTAGGGTTTTAAATTAATTCCGCACTTCTTTAGGGCTTTTAAATTTTATTAAATTAATTCTGCACTTCTTTTAGGGCTTTTAATTAATTCTGCACTTCTTTAGGGCTTTTAATTTAAATTAAATCTGCACTTCTTTAGGGTTTTAAATTAATTCTGCACTTCTTTAGGGCTTTTAAATTTTATTAAATTAAATCTGCACTTCTTTAGGGCTTTTTAGATTTTATTAAATTAATTTTTCACTTCTTTAGGGTTTTTAAATTAATTAGAACACTTTTTATCCTATGCACTACTTTAGGGCTTTTAAAGGATTAAGTTTTATAAAAACACTTTTACTACCATAATCCTATGCACTACTTTAGGGCTTTTTAAGGATTAGGTAATCTGTCAGTTTTTTTTGTTGGGCGCCAGTTATTTCCTTTTTATATTTCATAAATGAAACATGATGTGTTTTGTGTGATTGTTACTAATCAACTGCTTTCTTTATTGAATTGTTTTTCTTATTTAAACTTAAAACTATGGAATACAATAATTAATGCCCATTTGACAACATTGGGTCTTTCTCAATAGTTTATTGCCCACTTGACAATTTTTGGGACTTTTTGTTAAAAATAATAAGTTAAACATTTTATCGTCTGCATTAATGACCTAGTTTACCAATCGAAAGAACAGAGTACTGTTGCGACACATAATGCAATATGAGACGCAACAATTATTGTTTACATTGAATTTTGTTCTTTCGCCCACAAAGCATATTATCGATTGGCTTGTGACAAAATATTCTATAGCTGCGACACACAATGCAATTTGAGCCACAACATAATTTATTGAACTTAAACAAATTGATTAACAAAGCGAACACAGCAAACATGAGAAATTAAAGAGAATGGGAGGGAGTATTTAGAATTAACCAAACAAAATGTTTTGTTTGTTAACTTATATAAAAAAAATATAATAAAAAAAAATGAATATATAAAAAAAAAGAATATGAGAATAAAAAAAATAAAAATGTAATATATAAACTATAATAAAAAAAAATTTTGAAAAGCGAATGTGTAAAAAAAAGATGAACCAAGTAGACTAAAACTATAAATGAATAAAAAAAAATTTAAAAACTACAATATGAAACAAAAGTAACTAAAACATTAAATTTTCTTGTTACTAATCATGCACTGAAAACTACAAAAATATATCTATATACCACAAAAATGATTATAAACCGAACACTTTCAAACGAATTTTTATATTAATGGTATGCAATTATTGAATATCCGAACACCAATGTCCACAAAAAAAAACTTGACTAGTTAAAAGTTAAAAATAAACAAAAATTACATGTAAAAAAAAACGAAGTACTTGGTGTATAAATAAAAAAAGCGATTAAAAATAATTAATCACGAAACACAAAAAAAATGTAAAAATTTAATTAAAACTTGATTATTACAAAAGAAAATATGTAAATAAAAAATTGGGCTATTTAGTTTATGGACACAAAAAAAACGAGATACTTGGTGTATAATTGCAATAAAAAAAATTCACGAGATACCACACAAAAACAAAACTTTTAATAAAAACTTTATATATAAATATTTTGGTTTGACTCTCAAAACGCAAAAAAAAAATTTACACTTGATAAAGTTAAAATTTTAACATTTGTGGAAATTTATTTTTAGCCTTTATCACAAATTTAACTCATTAATATAAAACAACTGTTTGAAAAAAAAAAAAAATAGACGTATGACCACAATACAAATTCTACACAAAAATTCAAAATTAATATAATCACAATTGATGAAGTTTTCGGTATGCGTAAATGGGTGTGTGTGTGGACTCATCGATTTTATGTGTGCCTATTAAATAGGCCTCGTACTGTTCTTCAAACACAAATTACTTTAACGAAATGAACAAAATTGTTACTATTTGCGTCCTTCCATATCAGTGCATTATTCATACTATGGAATTTGCACGTTATCGGAAAGTCAGATAAACTTTACTGATATTCCTGACCTCGAAACTCTGTTCCGAACGGGTATCAGAAAGTCTATCTGATCGACAGATATTTTACGAATAATTAAAACACTCAGAAACTACATTTAACATCAACATTTTTGACAATCTCCCTACCAATGAAACGTTTAACAAAAAAAAACATTTCACGCTACCGGGTTAATAAATTATCACTTGCACTGTTTAAAAACGCATAACTTTGTTTCCAGTTTCCTCTGTTTTGAATCTATACACAAATCTAAGATTTGAACTTGATTTGGGCCTTAAAGGTTTATAGCATCCAAAACTTTGAAAAATTTTAAACAAAAGTATACGCCATTGGGCTATTTCGAAATTTTAATGGGCTATTGTCAGTATATCTAGACGTATTATATACTGGTAAATTTCATGGACATCTTTTGATGTCCTTCATTTTGCTTGGGCGCCATATTGTTACGTGCCCCCAAAGGCACTGTAGTGGTGATGCCAGCCAGCTCAGTTTGGCTTCTTAGGGTCTGGTTCCAACCTACCACTACAGCCCAGGGACAAGCACAATCAAATAAGTAAACCAAAAAAAAACTAAAAACTACACAAAAAAAAAACACAAACACCGAACAGTTACGAGGGAGGATGAGATGTTTTTCCTCCACACCGCCCACCCAACCTAGATCACTGTTGGCCTATACGATTTAAAGTGATCCCCCATACCCACACACACTGTGACACTAAGCCCACTTACCACATCCGCACTTCACCACAACAATAAATTAGCACAACATATTTCTTTAAAAATTTTCAACTCATAACATAATTATTTTTTTATTTAAACAAACCACAGAAAACTAAACTAAACAATCGAATTTTTCTTATTTTTTTTTTCTTTTGCACTTAAATTAGTAATATACAATATTTTTCTTTAATCCAAATTCCCTATTCCTTAACATTAATTCACAAATGACAAAAAAGAACCTAAATACTAAATACCACTGTGCCAAAATTTCTAAATTTTTATTTATAACGGATTTAAATTTTGCTCCTTTTTTTTTTTTTTTGCTGAAATTTAGCGATTTTACCTAGGCTCACAAAGTTTACACTTCTGACTCCATTTTGAGTCCGCACTAACACACGAAACAAAAAAAAACACCCTACCTAAATGAGCTCTCTTAGGTTGGTTTTACCAGATTCACAAACACCAAAAAAAAACACTACACGTATTCCAATTACCGCCAACTTTGTACGCCTAACATATCTTGAACACTATTTTGGACACTTAAAAATTTGGGCACTTACATTTTTTTCTTACATAAAAACAATTTAATGATTTATAGGCATTTAAACTACAAAAAAAAAACCCTAACAAAAAAAACAAACACTTAACTTAACACTAGTTTTGAAATGTTCCTTTTTTTTTTTTTTATAACTTTATAACTTTTTCTTATACTTATATGGTTTTTATACTTTCTTTTTCTTTTTTTCAAATATTCCAAATTCTTCCTTTTCTGCCTTGACTTTTCACATATATATATCAAAAAAATTTTAAATTCAGTTTTTTTTTTAAAACTCTCAAGCTTCTTCTGCTCTTTCTTTCACAGTTTCACGTGCACATGAAGGCCGCAGCCCGTTTCACCATGGACAATTTCAACCGGGGAGTATTCTGAACTTATATATCTACTTTTACCTTAAATATCACAGATTCACCGTATTTGTGTCTTTTTTTTTTTTTGTTTCAGGTTATACTTCCCCACCAGGGCTGCTAGATTTTAAACAACCTCCAACACGGTTCCTCTCCTTAATCCCTGGGATATCACAACGGTTTTCAGCGAAACTTTCCCGGCTGGACACTTCAATTGGGATACCTAATTCACCCACATAAGTTTTATCACTATTTTATATTCTACACACTCTAATTCACACACACTCACCTATTAATTATTTCCTCTTAGATTTTATTTAATAATAAAATTTAATTTGCTGCCACTGGATTAGTTTTCTTAACTCCACTGAATTTAAACTTTTGATTTTTATATTTTTCTGTTATCACACCGTATACACTGTTATTTATGAAGAGTTCACTGCTAATCACGTTCCCCGGCCGGCTATCTCTTATTTATATCGTTGATTTTTGCCCCCAAACACACAGTTCCCGCAAAAATCTCCATCTTTTTTTTCCTAATTTTTGGCCAATCGCATTACAGAAAATCCGCAGCCATCCAAACTGACGAATTACACATATAACATAGACACCAAAAACAGGAATGTTAATTCCCATTATTTTGCCGGGATTTATGAATGGAAATCTGCCAAAAATACAGCTCTGTTTGCCCTTCACAAACCCCAGAAAATTTGGCAGCACTTATACGATAAAACTATTGTGAATAACCTCAATACTACCAACATGCCATTTCCCTACAATAAACCATAGCAATATCGAAACAGTACATAATAAATATTAAAAAAAAATAATCACTAATATCATACCAAGAAATAACAAAAAATGCAAAAAAAAAAAAATCACATTCTGGCATCCAGCTTCACCATCCCAAAAGAAACAAAAAAAAAACACACGCATCTACCTCAACTCCCACCACCATATACAACAAATAAAAACTACAACCCAATACATAAATTTTTTACATCTAATGGTTTCATTTTTTTGTTCTAGGTCTCCCTCATCCACAGGCACCCGCAACAAACTGGGAATTTTTATTTTTGTGGTCAAAACCACTTTTTGGACAAACTAAGCTCCGTAGCATGGAGCACGGCAAGTCAAATTAAAGCTTAGGCATAGGCTGATATAAAAAGTCTTCCGTGCAAAAAATTTGCATACACGTTTCTAGACAAACTGGAAATCTTTATTTTTGGCCAGACCCACTTTTTGAGACCCACTTTTTAGACAAACTAAGCTCCGTACCATGGAGCACGGCATGTCAAATTGAAGCTTAGGCGTAGGCGGATATAAAAAGTCTTCCGGGCAATAAATTTGCATGCACGTTTCTGGACAAACTGGGAATCTTTATTTTTGTGGTCAAACCAACTTTTTGGACAAACTAAGCTCCGTACCATGGAGCATGGCACGTCAAATTGAATCTTAGGCATAGGCGGATATAAAAAGCCTTCCGTGCAATAAATTTGCATTCACGTTTCTGGACAAACTGGGAACCTTTATTTTTGGTCAAACCCACCTTTTAGACAAACTAAGCTCCGTACCCTGGAGCACTGCATGTAAAATTGAAGCTTAGGCATAGGCGGATATAAAGCGTCTCCTCTGCAATAAATTTGCATGCACGTTCCTGTACAAACCGGGAATCTTTATTGTTGGACAAACTAAGCACTGTGACATGGAGCATGGCATAGGCGAATATAAAAAGTCTACTGTGCGAAAAATTTGTAATAACGTTTCTGGAAAAATTGGAATTCTGTATTTAATTAATAAAATTATTATTTTCTCATTATAATACATAAATTAATATTAGTTAAAATTCGAGATATATTCGCAACTTTATTGTGTAGGTCATGTAAATGACGGGGTATGTTCAATGACTATTGTTTATTTTATTGCGTGTATTTTGTGCAATCCTGCTGTAGATTAATGTCCCAGTTATATGGTGTTCACACTACGATATTTTGAGATGTTTTAGCTCATGTTTTGCAAAACAAAACACAGTCGTTCACACTTGATTTAGTGTGTTTAAGTTAAACATTTCAGCAGATTGAACAGCTGTTTCAAAAAATAAAAAACAATTGAAAAGTTATAAGATTTTGAAAATTGATAAAAATAATATTATTATTAATACTTAAATTATATTAATGATGAAATTATCAATATAGATGCGTTATTTTCATATTTGTATAGTATTTTTTTTTGACTGTTATGCCACTTTAATAGTAATGTTAAAAATACAAGGATCCAACTTGGCAAAAATGAGAAATATTGCACTGAACATGCGCAAAGTTAAATACAACTCTGTCATATTTACGGTTTTTGAGGTGTTTAAGATTTAAACATCTCAATTGAGAGCAAATTAAAGGCAAACTGTTGATATTATCCTCGGTTTAGAGCCCGAGTATGGCCTTGGAGATAATCGTTTACAATCTTATATTGTAGCGTAACACGACTTTCGTAGTGTGCTGTATAATACCCACACTGCATAGCGTACAATGTTTGCAAATGCGGAAATAACAAATATCAATATTGTTGACCACTGCATTTGCAAAACATTGTATGACTGCGTATATTCTTATTGTATGTTGTTGTTACGCTGGCACACTTATGTTTATGCTGACCCAAGTGCAGGTAACACATTGTTGTTGTTAATATAGGTTGAAAATATGTATATAAAGAAGAACCTTTTATAATCAATTACTCATTAATAATTTATCAATCAAACAATTAATAGTTTAGCTCCTAGATAGAGCTGAAATAATAATAATAATAAATACTATTTAAAACACAAAAACTATTTTGTTTGCTATATGGCGATCCTGCCAGTGCTCCTTAGATGAGCATTGCAGAAAATATATATAATTCAAGGATTATGCTCTTAAATTGAGCAATCCTGAATAGAATAATAATAAAAAAAAAAAAAAAAAAAACACATAATAATTTTGTCCTGGTGGATCAGCCACAACGATCCATCAGCTGCGTTGAAGGAAGATACTGTCTGGCCTAAAGACAGTGGAGCTTAAAATCAATGGCGGAAGGGCCAAAACCTATCTCCATAGAAGAGTATAGAAGAAGGACGGGCCAGCAGAAAAAGAAGGAAGAACACATCAATATACCCCTGGTGACAAAGAAAAAGAGGAGAGGCGGCTACGTCGCAAGACTTCGAAGAGAAAAAGCAATTCTCTTAAGAATCCTCAACGAAACACCACCACCTTGGGACCAGGCCACGAGACTCTGGGCAAAAATTGATGATATTAATCATCTAATAAAACAACGAACGGGTAGTTCATCGTAGTTTTACACAAAAAAAAAAAGTGGAGCATCCCGTTATGCACCCGTAGGTCAGAAAGCGTTAACCGCTCTTGACAAATAAACAAAAACAAATAAATAGAAAACACAATAATTTATAAGAGAAAAAAAATTGTAAGAGATATAAAAAAAAAAAAATAAAAATCCACAAAGGAATGTAGTTCAATTAATCTGATTTGTTCTGTATAAAAAGCTATTATTTAATCTTGATACAATTATATAAAGAGAAAAAATAACTTTTGTAATTATGCTGTTTAAGAGAGAAAAAAAAAAACACAAATTAAATTAAAATTTTTTTTTTTAAATTAAATATACATAAATAAAATGATGCATGTAAAATAGTATAAGCTATTGATAAAAATAATGAATTACTAGGGAAGATATATAATTAGCAAGATATAAGATTCGGTTAGATTATTGAGGCAGTCAGAAAAATATTTAATAGAAATAAATAATAGGAAAATATGCAAAATAAATAGCGAAAGAAAATGGGAGGTCGTCAATCAAAAATAGAGAATCCCAATGCAAATGTTATTAATGAAGTTGAAATAAAAGAAGACTCAATCGACCTAAAATTAATTGAGTGTTGTTTACTAATAATAACCGTACTGATTAGCTTAAATTTTGCATTACATATTTATGCCTTAAACACCAAGAAATTAAAAAAAGAAATATTTGAGCAGAGCCAATGACTTAAACAAAATTTAAATAATTTTCCCATGGATTGGCAAGAAATAATTCAGAAGGTGAGACTAATCAAAGAGGAGTTCGACAAATCTTATAAATGTTTAAATATAGATAGAAGCACAAAAGAGGAAACAATAATAAAACATATTAGAATCTTATGCGAAAAGTTAGAACAAATCAGGGTTTTGCTAAATGCAAATTATAACAGACTCACGACACCACATAGGACAGCTGCTGAAAGTTTTTTCTTAGATGTCAAGACTAGAATCCTGATTATATCGTCTAAGAAGGGTGTTAAGGTAAAATTACCAGATACACTACACGAAGAGGTAAAATTCTTAGAAGAGACTGAAAATTCAGAGAATACTGGTACCTCTTTAGAAAGTACAGAAGTAAAAATGACACAAACAGTCGTTGACTTTCTGAACACAGCTTCAAAGCTGATCATAGAATTTGATGGAAAACCAGAAAATTTACGTTCCTTTATAGACTCGTTACAGTTAATAGATTCCATCAAAGGTGACCACGAATCTATCGCAGTCTCTTTAATAAAAACAAAGTTAAAGGGGAGTGCAAGAAATTTAATAGGTAATGAACAAACCATTACTGAGATAATACATAAACTAAAAAACTCAGTAAAGGGCGAGTCGGTTGAGGTATTGACAGCAAAAATAATGAATACCCGACAAAACAATAAAACTGCCAATAACTATTGCAGTGAAATAGAGAATTTAACGAAGTCATTAGAAAATGCCTATTTATCAGATGGTTTGCCATGCGAATTGGCATGTAAATATTCAACACAGGTTGCAGTAAAGGCACTAACCAAAAATTGCACCATCGATAAAGTTAAACTTATCATGGAAGCAGGCCAATTCAGTAACATGAATGAGGCCGTTGGCAAATTCATAAACAGTTGCACTGAAGCAACAGGGCAACAAAATGCCGTATTGTATTTCGGGCAGAAGTTTAACCGAAATAATAACTACAGACAATATCGTGGAAGGTACAATTACCCACGCAATAATAGTAATAACAGTAACAACGGCAGACCCCAACAAAAACCTATTCACAACAGGGTTCAACAAAATCAGAACCACACACGTAACAGAAATTACGTCAGAGCAGCAGAGTCACATGAAAATGATTCGGAAAACTGCTAAAATCCTCTGAGATATATCATAATAACAATACCAACTACATATACAACCTTAACCTCAGCTTAAGTTTTTATGTTAATATAAAAATTAACGACACGAACAACACGGTAACACTGTTGGTAGATACAGGAGCAGACATTTCGGTTATAAAAACTAAACATTTTTATCAAACACAAATTAACAGAAACAGAACAACCACATTGAGTGGAATAGGACAGGGTAAAATTCGTTCAATAGGTAATGTATTTATTGACCTAAAATTTAGAGGTTTTTTGATACCACATGATTTCCAAGTAGTGCAAAATAATTTTCCAATACCTTGCGACGGTATCCTTGGAATGGATTTTTTTAAGAAGTATAAATGTATACTAGATTTCAATGGGAACCATGATTACCTCGTACTACGACCACCCAATCTGTCGCATGTAATAGAAATTCCACTTACGAACGGCTTCAATGGAATAACACTCCCACCAAGGTCAGAAGTGATTCGTCAAATCTGGTTTCCGAAGCTTGAAGACGATGTACTAATACCAAATCAAGAAATCGTACCAGGTGTCTTTGTACCAAATACACTGGTAAAATCAAATAACGCATTGGTTCGTTTTTTAAATACCACACATAAAATAGTAACAATTAGGCAAAATAACATAAAAACCGAGAAAATGTCTGACTATGAAATAGTAAAACAAAAACCACATAAAAATAGCCAAAGAAAATCTGAAGTTTTGGACCTTTTGAAGGGAAACTTTCCTGAACAGTTCAGAACAATTTTAACTGAGCTTTGTTTAGAATACAATGATATTTTTGGCTTAGGGACTGAAACAATTACTACCAACAATTTCTATGAACAAAAACTGAGAGTAAAAGATAATCAACCAACGTATATTAAAAATTATCGCATACCAGAATCTCATAAGGAGGAAATAAACAAACAGGTTGAAAAACTAATAGATGACAAGATAATCGAACCATCATTTTCGGAATACAATAGCCCAATTCTGTTGGTACCAAAGAAATCACTTCCCGGAACAGATGAAAAAAGATGGCGCTTGGTGATAGATTATAGGCAGATAAATAAAAAACTAATATCAGATAAATTCCCGTTGCCTAGAATAGACGATATTCTAGACCAACTAGGTAGAGCAAAATATTTTTCTTGTTTGGACTTGATGTCCGGGTTTCATCAGATTGGTTTGGAAAAGAACTCTAGAGACTTGACGTCATTTTCAACAAACAATGGTTCATACAGATTTACTAGACTACCATATGGCTTAAAAATAGCACCGAATTCATTCCAAAGAATGATGACATTAGCCTTCAGTGGTCTGAAGCCGAATCAAGCATTCCTATATATGGATGACTTGGTTGTATTGGGATGTTCTGAAAAACATATGCTTTCAAATTTGAAGGATGTATTCGATCTTTGCCGTAAACACAATCTTAAACTACACCCCCAAAAATGTTCATTCTTTGTGAGAGAGGTAACCTACCTTGGCCACAAATGTACTGATAGAGGAATATTACCAGATGATAGTAAATATTCGGTGATAGAAAATTACCCGACGCCTACGGACGCCGATAGCGCACGAAGGTTTGTCGCGTTTTGCAACTATTACCGCCGATTTATTAGAAACTTTTCTGAATATTCCAGACACCTTACAAGGCTATCCAAAAAGGGAGTACCATTTCAGTGGACAAAAGATTGTGAGTGCGCGTTTAAATACTTAAAGAAGGCATTAATGAGCCCAACATTGCTTCAGTACCCAGACTTTACGAAGGAATTTTGCATAACAACAGATGCGAGTAAGCATGCTTGCGGTGCAGTTTTAACACAGGAACATGAAGGTAGATACCTACCTGTGGCCTATGCATCTAAAACTTTCACTAAAGGCGAAAGCAATAAATCGACCATTGAACAGGAATTAACTGCCATACACTGGGCTGTCACATATTTCAGACCATATATATATGGAAAACATTTTTCGGTCCGAACAGACCATAGACCACTTTCATACCTGTTCTCCATGAAAAATCCAAGTTCTAAGCTAACGAGAATGAGACTCGATCTGGAGGAATATGATTTCACAGTAGAATATCTCAGGGGAAAAGATAATTATGTTGCCGACGCACTGTCGCGCATTACAATAAATGACTTAAAGGATATTAACGACAAGATTTCATCCGTTTTAAGGGTCACGACAAGATCGATGACTAAGGAAGAGAAAATTAGTAAACCAGTAGTAAATCAGCAAAATATCAATAATAATAATAAGCCCAAGGTATATATACCATTGAATAATATAGACGTCAAAAGATATTATAAATTAAAGATTTTACCCAACAGATGTTACATCAAAAAGGGCAAATCCATATATGCTAGCATAAGAATAGATGATTTGTTTACTAAAGGGAATATTGACTTAGGACAATTTTTCCCTAGGCTAGAACGAATAGCCTGTAAACTAAATATTAATAAGATTCAAATTTCACCACATGAGAAGATTTTCGAATTTGTCTCGATAAGTGAATTTGAGAATATGGGCAATAAAACACTGAATGAAATCAGAATAGCGCTATTAAACGAAGTAACTAAAATTGATAACACGAATGCAAAGGCAATACGTGAGATAATGCTGAAATACCATGATGATCCTATAGAAGGAGGACATTGTGGGATATATAGAACCACTGAGAAGATCAGGAGATACTATTACTGGAAAAATATGACAAAAGACATTGCCAAATATGTGAAAACATGCCATAAATGTCAATTGGCTAAAACGGAGAAACATATAAAAAGTCCAATGACAATAACGGAGACATCAAATAGGGCTTTTGATACGGTGTACGTAGATACAATTGGACCATTTCCAAAGTCATATTATGGAAATGAATATGCAGTCACAATGATATGTGACTTAACTAAATACTTGGTAACAATACCAATAAAAGATAAATCAGCTAAGACGATCGCAAAAGCGATATTTGAAAATTTTGTGCTTATATACGGTCCAATGAAGACGTTCATTTCGGATATGGGCACAGAATACAAGAACTCTATACTGACAGAGCTTTGCGACCTATTGAAGATAGATAAACGCACATCGACAGCACATCATCACCAGACACTAGGTACGATAGAAAGAAGTCACCGGACTTTTAACGAATACGTACGAAACTACATATCAGTAGATAAAGACGACTGGGATGAATGGCTCAAATATTTCACGTACTGTTTTAACACTACACCATCTACACTACATGATTATTGCCCTTATGAACTTATTTTTGGAAAAATTCCAAACAATTTTAGACAATTTAGTGAAGTAGATAGAGTTGCACCACTTTATAATATAGATAATTATGCTAAGGAAATTAAATTTAGATTAGAAGTAGCAATAGATAGAGTTAAAAAACTATTAGATATAAATAAAATAAAACAAAAAATTAATTATGATAAAACAAAATTAGATTACAATTTTAAAATAGGAGATTTAGTCTTAGTAAGAAATGATGCAGGACATAAGTTAGAGATGGCATATAAAGGGCCATATAAAATTAAGAAAATAGATTTCAGAAATAATGTAACCATAGTTGATAAGAAAACAAATAAAGAACAAATAGTTCATAAGAATAGACTTAAGTTATACAATATTAAATAAACAATATGCATTCTTTTCTTTAAATCTATATTTGTAAATAAAATAAAATAAATTTATTGTAAAATGTGAAACTTGCACTTGATACAACCACAAAAAAAAAAAAAAAAACCCAACAGTACAAATAATAAAAGAATGTCCATAGAACAAAATGTTATATGAACATTCTTATAAAAAAGGAAGGTGTAGCGTAACACGACTTTCGTAGTGTGCTGTATAATACCCACACTGCATAGTGTACAATGTTTGCAAATGCGGAAATAACAAATATCAATATTGTTGACCACTGCATTTGCAAAACATTGTATGACTGCGTATATTCTTATTGTATGTTGTTGTTACGCTGGCACACTTATGTTTATGCTGACCCAAGTGCAGGTAACACATTGTTGTTGTTAATATAGGTTGAAAATATGTATATAAAGAAGAACCTTTTATAATCAATTACTCATTAATAATTTATCAATCAAACAATTAATAGTTTAGCTCCTAGATAGAGCTGAAATAATAATAATAATAAATACTATTTAAAACACAAAAACTATTTTGTTTGCTATAATATGACCGAACAGGCTAGCGCACAAATGATTTTAAAATACCAAACTGGAGTTTTCGGACATTGTTCATGTGTGTACTGTGAAAGTCAACAAATGTTGCC
Source organism: Cordilura impudica (assembly GCA_963682025.1). Taxonomy (NCBI): domain Eukaryota; kingdom Metazoa; phylum Arthropoda; class Insecta; order Diptera; family Scathophagidae; genus Cordilura; species Cordilura impudica. The sequence goes on along the minus strand of OY821518.1, from coordinate 174,633,058 downwards.
ATTGGGTTAATATATTTCTGGCGAGGGAATGATGTATGACGCATGCGGAGCATTTTTCCAGAAGTCTTACAATAAGCCTTTGGATGCAAACCATAACTATAAATTAAATTTCTGCATCTCCTGCGATGATTTGGGAAACAAACCATATACCAATAGACTCCCTATGCACATACGATCAAACTAACATAAGTCCCATGCGGGGCATTTTTCCAGAAGTCCTGCAATAGGCTCGTGGATGGTGTCCATAAAATGAAAATTGGATTTTTTTTTAAATTAAAGTGGAAATTCCCAAGTTCTCCCGATGAGTTGGACAACAAACCATATACCAATAGACTCCTTATGAACATACGAACAAACTAATATATGTCCCGCATGGGACATACAGTGGTGGATACGATTTTAACACATTAGCTATGTGCACTGTTCTGAGCCAAAATTTTCGTATATTATACTTACAACTTCAATCATTTCTAAGTCCTGATGTGACACGTGCTGTCTAAAAACACGTGACATTATTCTGCTTTAGTTTTGTTCGTTGCAATTCGTTTGTTTTCTTTAAAAATACAACCAAACCCTAAAAATGATTGGACAGTAATTAAGCACAAATTAAAAAAAAATTTATTTCCATAAGAAAAAAAAAAAACAAAATTAAAAATTAATTTAATTTAAATATTAGTACTTGGTAGGATACCCCTTATTTTTAATAACAGCTGCAGATCTCCTGGGCATACTGTCCACTAGGGCCAAGCAACTTTCCTTTGATATTGCGTACCATGCCTTTCGGATTTATGTTCACAAATCGCTCAAATTTTTGGGAACAGCCGTTATGTGTTGCTCTACATCATTCCATAGGTTCTCTATGGGATTGAGATCCGGTGATTGAGCTGGCCAATTTAATACGTCGATATTATATTGCTCCAAGCAACACTTCACTATGCGAAAAGTATGTTTTGCATCGTTATCGTGCATAAAACGCCATCTAAGTGGCATGTTTTCCTCTGCATATGGAATCATTGTATTCAAAACTATATTTTTGTAGGCGTACTGATCCAAACCATCACATTTCTGCCACCGTGCTTTACCTTCTTTGATGTGTACTTCGTGTTGTGCTGCATGTTTGGAGGACGCCATACATAACAAATCATTGGCTTCTCTAAATGCTCACGGGCAAATAAAATTTGGGACTTCAAGCAAGAATCATATATAATAGGGGATGTACAAGCCATGATTTAGTGACCAGAAAACTAACAACGCAAGAGTGGATGAGATGGGAACCAACATCGGACAGAGAATTGCGACATAGCAAAATGAATCTGGAAGCAAATTGTGTGACATACATTGTTTGTGTCACAAGTTTAAGATAAAAATTTTAAGATAATTTAAATTTATATTTTAAACGTAGCAATTTATGTATTTGCTTAACTCTGTGTTGCTACGACTTATGTATTGTGAAACTTTTCATTTATATTTAAAAATTTGATGTTTTTTGATTAATTTTATTTAAAATAATCATAATTGATTTTATATTAAAAAAAGAAGCAATAACAATAAAATCTCTTTTTGAATTTGTTTGAGGAGCTAATAAATGAAAAAAAGAAAACTAAAAATTTTATTAATAAGTAGTTAATATAAGTTAGATTATTATGTGTTGTAGTGTGTTTAAGCAGTGTCTATTGCCATGCTCCAGACATGCAATAGAACACATGCATTCTTAAGGTGCTATTACATGATGTGTTTTTTACATATGTACTGTCAAATTTTCCCACAACAAAAGTTGTACACATCGTGTGATACATATGAAACATTGTTTATGTACAATACATGAGGAAAGTCACATTGTAGTAAATCCATGAATAATTTCAAGGCTATTACTCATCACCCAAGCAAAATAGCAATTAAGTATTTAAGCATTTTTTAAAATGAACAAAACCAAGGTTATTAGTTGTAACCAATTAAACAATTATAAAGATAGACCCAAATAACGAAAGCAATATCGTGTTGCATTCAAGTGGCGGTACGCTTGCAGTTCATTTGAGAACAGCACGAGAGTGTTTAGTTACACTTGAACATATGTGGCACTCCAGATGTAGAACACACAAGTAGACCTCACATGAAGGTATACGATTACTGTGTGATACATCGAAAAACAATTATGAGTTTTGTGGGTCAACACATGTGCCATTGAGGGCAAAGTAAAAATATTATTTAAGCAAGTAAAATTGTTAGTTTTAAGTCAGTGATAAGTAATTAGTCGAAGTCATCGACTGAAAATACGGTAATAATAAAAATATAAAAGTAAAAACAACTAATGTAAAAATAATTTAGATGTGCAATATTGTGAACAAAAAAAATAAGAAACATTGCAAATAAAGTGTAGAAACATTAATAAGAAAATTACAGAAAAAAGAGTAAAATTGTTTTTAATGATAATGATACTAACGTAAGTATCCAAATAAAGACTAACAAAGTGAATAGTGAAACCAGGACTACACACACACACACATCATCTAAGATAACCATAAATTACATGGCGATCCTAAGGATGGGAACACTGGGAGAATAGAAAATCAGCTATTGAATTATCCAAGACTCCAGCAACCGTTAACAACAGCAACTATCACGTTACTCCAACAACTCCAGAAATTACTCCATCAACTCAAGAAATTACTCCAACGACTTCAGCATCAGACGAAGCCTACAACCAGAGAGATTAAAGCTAAGTAAAAATTATAATTCTTATTGTTAAAAAAAAAGGAACTAAGAATAGTTAGTAAAGTAAACCAAAGTGAAAAATTTTTTTTTACATACGTATATAATATAATAGCAGCACCTACTGCTGTCAGCGTTAGTGTAGAGGTAATAATTTTGATCTGCATTATAACAACAATAATAGTGGTAGTAAGATATTTAAAAAGATTTGTAAAAAAGAAAATAAGGAGACAAGGCGTAAGAGCCCGATTACAAGATGTTTAATAAAAAGAAAAATTTTAATTTATAAATAAGTACAAAAAAAAAATTTTTTTTTTAAATATAAGAAAAAAAAAGAAGAAAAAAAATTTTTTTTTTTGATTATTATAAACTTAATGTATAAGATAAAAAAAATATATATATAAAAAGGAAAAGGAAACTTTGTAATAAGCATAAGATAAATTGACTAATTTTTTTTATATATATATATTCGGATATTTTAAACACAAATTTACATTTTGAACATAAATTACATAAAATTATAGAAATGATGTGAAACAAATAAAACTAATATGAAATATAATTAACATTTTTATTGTGCTAATGGAAAATATATTTTCAGAGTTAAATAGACAGATCTCTAACGCAAAGAAATCACTAAATAATCCGTATACTGCGGAAACAATAGCATCAAAAAAACAAGGCCTCAGCAAAGTTAAATTAGAAGTAGAAAATATATTAAGTAGTAAGGGCATTACTAAATCCGAAAGCGAGGGTCATTTAGATCGATTTAATAAATTACAGAGAGAGTACATAAACACGTTAAACCTACACGAAGGAAGTAGAAGTAAGGTAATGGAAAATCAGAATTTACAGGCAGAGGCAGGAGATTTGATTACAATGGAGGTCCCAATGGTCACGAACGAATTATCCTCGGTTTCGAAATTAGTTACCAAATTCAATGGCAATAAAGAGGAAGTTAATGAATTTTTAGCAAGCTTAGAGATAGTAAGTGCCGGAATAGCTGCTCAAAAGCAGAAATCGCTATTTGATTTTATATTTAGAACAAAGTTAGATAACAAAGTGCAAAATAGAGTAAGGCAAGTAGAAGTACCAAATAATATACAAGAATTGATAAGCACACTAAAAAGAACTTATAAACCAAAAAAGAACCCAAACGTTTTGTTGAATGAGCTAACCCGGATAGTACAAACAAATGAGTCGGTTAGGAAATTTTCCAACAGAATAGAAAACCTGATAAATGAACTCAATGAGGTACAGATTACGAATTTAGGTGAAGAAAGCAGGGACATAGTGTCACGAAATAATAACTTCATAGCATTTAATTCCTTCAAAAATGGATTAAAAAACCAAGAGGTTATAAGAACTATTGAAGCAAGTCGCGTGAAAACTTTCACAGAAGCGGTGGCAATAGCGGAAGAAACAGCCTCAGACATGACTCAGAAACAGGTGATGTATCAAAATGTACATTATAGTAACAACTTTAGAGGGGTTAACAATGGCAAGAGAAATAACAACAACCGTTACAACAACTGGGGAAACAGTTATAATAATAGTTATAACAACAATCATAACAACGATCGTAACGGGAGAAATTATAATAGCAACGGTAATGGTTAAAATAGTGTGAGCAACAACAACGGCCAGAGAAGATACAACAATAGTGCTCCATTCAATAGTTATAACAACAAAGGTGGAAACAGCTACCGTGGTAATAACAACAGGGGTAGCAATAATTACAATAATGGTAACAAGTGCAGGAATGGCAACAATTATAGTGGCGCAAACAGAGGTCGAAACGTAAACCATGTTCGAGAGCAGGGAAACTCCCAGCGTCCGGAGACTGTGATATACACGGACTCTCCGGATCAAGAACAATAAACATTGATGGAATATACAGCATTTCATCCAACTTAAAAAACTACATCAAGTTATGTATACAAGGATCGAGTGGTGTGTTGACATTCTTGATCGACACAGGAGCTGACGTTTCCTTGTGTAAGGAAGATCCTTTACATAATTATGAAAAGGATCAGGATGACTACTGCTGTTTAACAGGAATCTCAAAAGAGAAAATAAGATCATTGGGTTCCACCACATTGGAAATTCCACTGGGAGAAAACATAATAAAACAAAAAGTACAGATCGTGAACGATGATTTTCCGATTTACACAGATGGAATAATTGGAAGAGATTTCCTTTGCAAATACAATTGCAATATTGACTACGAAAGATATATACTAACGGTAAAGGTTATGGGTGAGCTGATAACAATACCCATACACAGTGACACATATACGGTAAATGCTGTCAGAATCCCTCCGAGGTCTGAAATCATTATACCTTTTAAATTGAAACTAGAAAAAGATGGCGTAATTTGCAATAGAGAAATTTCGAAGGGTGTGTTTTTGGCAAACGCGATTGTTCCAAAAGACGGGAATCAGCATGTAAGATTATTAAATGTTCTTGATAAAACAACGGTAATAAGAAATTTAAAAATAGAGACTATCCCTTTAGATAATTACAGCATCTATAGAATGCGTAACAGTAATACAAAATATACGAAAGAGAGATTTAAAAAATTGTTAGATGAGCTTAATCTGGATAACACGAATATCAAAGCTAGGGATGAACTTATAACGATATTGGAAAACTACCAATCAATTTTTCATTTAGATGGTGAGAATTTGACCACCAACAATTTTTACAATCAAACAATTCAATTACAGGACACGAGTCCGGTATATATAAAAAATTATCGTCTACCACAAACGCATACGGAAGAAATTAATAATCAGGTACAAGATTTATTGAAGAGCAAGATAATCGAACCATCTATAAGTCCTTATAATGCTCCACTTTTGTTAGTTCCAAAGAAGGGACAGACTGATCTAAAGAAATGGAGATTGGTCGTTGATTTCAGGAAACTGAATGATAAAGTCGTTAATGACAAGTTTCCGTTAACAAGATTAGACGACATTCTCGACAAACTTGGTAGAGCTAAATATTTTTCGACATTGGACATGACAAGTTCTTTTCATCAGATAGAACTTGACCATGACTCAAGGCCTTATACAGCATTTGCAACCCAAAATGGTCATTATCAATATACCAGGCTACCATTTGGCCTGAAGATTTCTTCAAATAGTTTTCAACGTATGTTGACGATAGCACTTTCTGGTTTAGAGTCTGAAGCATTTTTGTATGTGGATGACGTAATTGTTTTCGGATGTAGTTTAAAACATCATAACGACAACTTACTCAAAGTATTCGAACGATTGACGAAATACAATCTGAATGCTGCGAAATGTTGTTTCCTAAAACCTGAAGTGATTTACTTAGGACATCTGATTACTGCGGAAGGTATTAAACCCGACCCAGGCAAATTCGAGGCAATTTCGAGGTATCCGATACCGAAAAATGCCGACGATGTCAGACGGTTTGTAGCTTTTTGTAATTATTACAGAATGTTTATAAAAGACTTTGCACAAATCGCGAACTGTTTGAATGAATTGCTTAAAAAGAAAGTGAAATTCGTTTGGTCAGAGCAATGCCAATCGGCATTCGAAAATTTGAAGACGAAATTAATTAAACCCCCTATACTTCAGTACCCAAATTTTGACAAAACATTCATATTAACTACGGACGCTTCAGATTTCGCACTTGGTGCAGTACTTTCACAGGGAATAATTGGCGAAGATTTACCAATATCTTTTGCTAGTAGATCACTGAACAAATACGAAAGAAATAAGCCGGTCATAGAGAAAGAACTATTAGGAATCTATTGGGGAATTTAATTTTTTAGACCATATTTGTATGGGAGAAAATTCACCGTGGTAACTGACCACAGACCGCTAGTGTCTTTATTTTCACACAAGAACCCGAGTTCAAAGTTGACGAGGATAAGGTTGGAAATTTCGGATTACGATTTCGAGATTGTGTACAAGAAAGGTACTAATAACACCAACGCGGATGCTTTGTCAAGAATACAAATCGATTCGGACACATTAAAACAAATGATACCACTGGAAAATGACGAAAGCATAAAGAAGGCATTAATAATAACTAGAGGCATGAAAAGAAAAGAAGAAACTACGGAAATAGCAGATAAAATAAACGATGATACATCGCATAGGGAGCCTGATCAACTCCATGCATGGGATTGTACATCCATAAACGACGTAAAGCGCGCAAGGAAATTAAAATTCATATTTGAAAAAAGGCCTATAAACAGAAAAGATAAAAATTTATATTACATAGTAGGAAATGATGATAAAATCAATGAAACACGTGTTAGATGTGGTGATAATCCGAATTACTTAGGTAAACTTCTGGAGAAACTACAATCTTATTTGAAAAATACGAAATACAGAAAATTTGCACTCGCTAAGGACGATGCAATATTTAATATGATATCTGCAGATGAATTTAAAAATATGTATAATGAGCTCAATAAATTTGATGAAGAAAACGTCACAATAATGCTATATAACAAGCCTCAAAAAGTAACAGATGAAAATAAGAAAATGGAATTGATAGAATTATTCCACGACACCCCACAGGGAGGTCACTTTGGAGTTAGAAAAACTCTTTTAAAATTGAAACAAAGATATGTTTGGAAAGATATGACAAAAATGGTAAAAAGATACGTTTCAAGGTGTGATCTGTGTCAGAGGAACAAGCAGATAAGACATACCAAACAACCACTTTGCATTACTGATACACCTAGTAAAAGCTTTCATACTGTCGTAATCGACACGGTAGGACCTTTACGTCCATCGAATAATTGTAGATACATTCTAACTATGCAATGTGAGTTAACTAAATATGTGATTGCCTGTCCGATGAGGACAAAAGAAGCGAAGTCAATAGCAAAAGCATTGACAGATAACGTAATATTGAAATACGGACTATTTAGCGTACTCAAATCAGATAGAGGCACTGAGTTCACGAACGAGTTAATGAGAGAAATATGCAAGTTGTTAAGAATAGAACAAAAATTTTCAACACCATACCATCATGAGACGTTAGGCACGTAGGCAGTATTTTTTATCTTTCGTGGAAGATGATGAATGCTTATAACATCACTCCTCACGTGGATACAGAGTACTCACCATGTGAGTTAATATTTGGCAAATTACCAAGTTTACCAGGCGATGAAGTCATGAATCATCAAAAGGTTTACAGCTTTGAGAATTATGCAAATGAATTAAAAGTTAGGCTAAAACACTCATTGGAAAGTGCAAGAAAACTATTAACTACGGTAAAAGAGAAAAGAAGCAGAGAATCTCATAAAAATAGCAATAGCATAGAATTAAAGGTAGGAGATTTAGTACTAGTGAAAGCAGGCAATAGGACAAAACATGAGTCACCGTATCATGGTCCATACACCATAGTAGATATAGATCATCTTAATGTATTGGTTCAAATTAAAAATAACGTAAAGTCGTTCCACAAAAACTTACTAAAAAGATATGTAAAGTAAAGCAAAAAAAAAAAAAAAAAGAATACAATTTTTTTTATTATAAATATAAACAACAAAAAGAAAAAATGCACAACAATAATGTATTATAAGCAATCCTACAATTTCCATATTAATAAAAATTGTAAGATTTCTCTTTAGGGCGAGGGTGTAGTATATCCATGAATAATTTCAAGGCTATTACTCATCACCCAAGCAAAATAGCAATTAAGTATTTAAGCATTTTTTAAAATTAACAAAACCAAGGTTATTAGTTGTAACCAATTAAACAATTATAAAGAAAGACCCAAATAACGAAAACAATATCGTGTTGCAGTCAAGTGGCGGTACGCTTGCAGTTCATTTGAGAACAGCACGAGAGTGTTTAGTTACACTTGAACATATGTGGAACTCCAGATGTAGAACACACAAGTAGACCTCACATGAAGGTATACGATTACTGTGTGATACATCGAAAAACAATTATGAGTTTTGTGGGTCAACACATGTGCCATTGAGGGCAAAGTAAAAATATTATTTAAGCAAGTAAAATTGTTAGTTTTAAGTCAGTGATAAGAAATTAGTCGAAGTCAATGACTGAAAATACGGTAATAATAAAAATATAAAAGTAAAAACAACTAATGTAAAAATAATTTAGATGTGCAATATTGTGAACAAAAAAAATAAGAAACATTGCAAATAAAGTGTAGAAACATTAATAAGAAAATTACTATAATGATTTACAAGATTCGACATATAATGATAGTCTTATTATGATGTTGTTACCGCAGGATAAAATAAAAGAAACATCAGTTTTGGTGTTGACGCTCCAAGAGCGAAGTTAGAACTTAATTTTATTTTCAATTTTAATCTGCTTATATATTTACAAATGGGTATGAAATTGTATTGTGTAAGTGAGTGACTTTCTGAAAGTCACTCCATACGTATTTTACATGTTTATATTTCATATTTTCTCTCTTAAATTAGTTTTGCTTACTACTAATATATATTATTGTACCAGGCGATCATGGATATTTGGGTGTCATTACTCATACATAAAGTACAACTCCAAACAACGAGTGGAATTTGTACTTGGTTAAAGTGCAGACCAATACGGTACACCAACAAGTGTATTGTATTCGGTTTGCATATGAAATCAAATCTAATTGCTCTACATGTCAACCAACTCTATTCGATTTCAACGCTCTGTAAATTAACCCGCTCAGTCAAACAAACAAACGAACAAACTGAGTCATTTGCTATACGCGCTTGACCTATCCCAAATACCAATTGGATATGTTTTACTTTACCCAATTCAGTCGCTAGTCGATATACGTGTATGCATATGTAGGTCTGTTTGTTTACATGCTTTTGTTATTGGCACTTTATTCGTGCTGCTTACATATGTGAATACGCCACATATGCAACAATTACAGAAAAAAGAGTAAAATTGTTTTTAATGATAATGATACTAACGTAAGTATCCAAATAAAGAGTAACAAAGTGAATAGTGAAACCAGGACTACACACACACACACATCATCTAAGATAACCCATAAAAACAAGCAACATAAATTACAACATGTACATTTTTCAATTAGAGCAGGTTCTATTTTTGTATGACAAACATATGAAAATACAACACTGCTTGTGGCGAAAGAAAAACAGAGTAAATCATAAAGATTAATATTGAAAGAAAAATAAATTGTTTAATATTAATTAACAATTAAAAAATATATAACTTTTTTTTAACAATAAATATTTGTAAATTCACAAATTAAATCAGCTGTTGTTTACATTTAGAGGTTATGTCATACGTAAATACATATGCACGTGTGATAGCAAAAATTATGAATCGTATGTAAAAGACAATTTTGACAGACATGAGGAATTTCATATGGATAAAAAAAGTGACAGTACATATGTAAAAAACACATCGTGTAGTACCACCTTTAGTGAATCGCACTGCACAGTCACTTATGACAGTTTGCTTACATTGCGGTAAAATATTTAAATGCAATGCGGCCAAGGGCATTGCTGAGGGATGATACAGGTGTGGCTAATACACCTGCAACGTCAACAACAACAATAGCAGCATCATCAGAAACAGAACCAGCAGCAGCAGAATCAGCAACAGCAGGAACAACAGCTAAGTAGGTAGATCTTTTTAAATAAATTAAAATCAACAAAAAATATATGTATATGTATAAGATCTTCAAAGAAATTGTAATTATAATAAACATTAGGTAAAAAAAAACAATTAAATTATTAAATTAAGATAAAAATATAAACAAAATTTGAATACCTCCAATATAAATTTAACTATTGAATTAGTTCATATAGTGAATATTGAATATTTTTAAATTATTATGAATGCTAAACTTTAAATTCTTATTAATTTTTTTTACCAAATATAATAATTTAAATATAAAAGAAAAAACATTTTTTTTATTCATTTAAAAGAGATAACACATAAAATTAAAATTTATTAATTAAAATATTTAAAAAAAAGAGGAAAATTGATTAAAATATAGGAATTGATTTTAAACTCAGTTTAAATTTAATTAAACTGTGAATTTCTTCTCTTAATTAGAAAAGTATACATATTTAAATTACTGCAAAAAAAAAAAAAAAAGAAAATCAATTTTTACAACTATTAAAAATACAAATTTCCAATAAAGGTTTAAATTATTTAATTATTATTTTAAATCAGGAATTTCTACCGAAACTTTTTATTTTATTATGAACATTAACATTTATTGTGAACATTATATTGAATTGTTCATATATTTCTAGATATTCTAAATTATTTCGTACAGAAAAATAATAGCTTTCCTTTATTGTTATTTTGGAATAAACTTCCCTAGCTTTATTGGTGATTATCACTTGTAAGAAGTTGAGGCAAAGCCTCAGGAAGTTGAATTGAATAGAATTTTTTTGATAATAATAGAGAACCACCGTTAGAGATAATGGCACAAACACCGGTGCAATTTTTACATTTAGCCTCGAAATTGATACCCGATTTCGATGGCAGGGCAGAAAACCTAACAGCTTTTCTAGATGCCCTTACATTTGTGGATTCTATTAAGGAAACACATGACGCTCTTGCCGTAAATCTGGTAAAGACCAATATAAAGGGTACAGCCAGAAACTTAATACAACCAACTCTTAACAAGATAATTGTTTCTATAAGGGCTAAAGTGAAGAGCGAGACGGTCGAATTAGTGACCGCGAAGTTGTTGAATGTGAAAAAACATAACAAAGGTCCCGATGATTATGTTAAGGAGGTGGAAGACCTCACAGTAAAATTAGAAATTGTTTATATATCTGACGGTGTACCACCCCAGATAGCGAGCACATATGCCATGCGTTCCGCAGTTAGTGCAATAATTAGAAATAAACTAATCATCATGGAATCAGGTACTTTCAAGGATATATACGAGGTGATTGGAAAATTTCTTAATAGTTGTGCCAACGTTTGTGATAGACAAAATTATGTAAAAGCCCTCGGCTATAATCGCTATGGTAATTTCCAGTGCCGAGGATGTATTAATTAAAAAAAATAATGCTCGGAATTTATTGATATATTCGCACTAGAATCTTTTTTTTTTTCATTTCTTTATTTGCAATCTATCTCAAGTTAATAAGCAAATTTGATTATTAAATTATTACATAACAGGAGTTATGAAGTTCCATTGAACTACATAACTATATAAAAGTATAAAAGTTAACAATTATTTACATATTTAAAATATAATTTGATTAGCCTCTGAAAGGCAAATCTAACATATGTACACGTTTCAATCTTATTGTTTCGTTACTGTCATCTAATAGTGACACAGCCAGTGGATTTGTGTGGTTGCTTAACCTTTGAAGATAGTTTTCGCTAGATCTACGTATTTCTTCATGGACCGACGAAATATCCAGATCATTTTGAATTATTTTGTTAGCCACAAACCAAGGAGCTTTAGTGATTAGTCTTAACGTTTTAGACTGGTATCTTTCTATTATATCAATATTTGATTTACTTGATGTACCCCACAGTTGAATGCCATAAGACCAAACCGGCTTTAAGATAGCTTTATATATTCTTAGCTTATTTTCTAAGTTAAGTTGAGATTTTGGTCTCAGAAGCCAGTGAAGTTTGCGAGTTTTTAACTTAAGTTGTTGGCGCTTAGCCTGTATGTGTGGTTTCCACGTAAGTCTCCTATCCAGTGTCATTCCAAGATATTTAACTTTATTTTCTTTTGGGATTTCTTCTCCGTTTATATACACTTGGGAACAATCTTGTTTTCTTAAAGTGAATGTGATGTGGCAGGATTTATTAGAATTTACCTTTATATTCCACTTTTTAAGCCATTTTTCTAAAAGGTAGATCTCTTCCTGTACAAATTTAGATGCTTCCGTTGGACATTGGCTTGTTGCGACAATTGCTGTGTCGTCCGCATATGTAGCCACTGTGACATTGTTGGTGAGTGGCATATCTGCTGTATAAATGGTGTACAATATAGGTCCAAGTACGCTACCTTGTGGGATACCAGCTTTGATTTCCAATACATCCGATCTTTCGTCATTAACTTTCACAAAAAATTGTCTTTGGGATAGATAGCTTTTAAAGAATAAATAAAATGGAGCCGGTAAAACCTTTTTGATTTTAAAAAGTAAACCATGGTGCCATACCCTGTCGAATGCTTGTTGAATATCTATGAAAACGGCTGAACAAAAACGTTTATTTTCCAAAGTATTAACTATTACATTTATGATTCTATGACATTGTTCTGGCGTTCCATGTTTGTGTCTAAAGCCAAACTGATGATCTGGAATGACGTTTTCTTTCTCTAACACTGGTAACAATCTTTTTAGAAATATTTTTTCAAATATTTTAGAAAATATTGAAAGCAAACTTATTGGCCTGTGCGATGACAGCAAATTTTCAGGTTTGCTTGGTTTTGAAATCATAATAATTTCGGCGCATTTCCATTGTGATGGAAAGTAATTTAGTCTTAATATTGAATTATATATTAATGTTGGAAATAGTAATTCCAACAAAAATAATGAAAAATTGGAAAAATTATCAAAAAATTTTCCTGAGTTCGCTCATACTGAGTTCAAAAATTTATGCTCGGAATTCATTGATATATTCGCACTAGAATCTGAGAAAATAACCACTAATAATTTCTATAAACAAAAACTCAGACTCAAAGATAAGCAGCCTGTCTTTATGAAGAAGTATAGAATCCCCGACTATCATAAAGGAGAGAAGAAAAAACAAGTCGAAAAGCTAGTAAATGATGAAATAGTCGAACCATCAATTTCGGAATATAATAGTCCAATTTTGTTAGTACCAAAGAAGCCCTTACCGGGTACAAATCAGAAAAGATGGAGATTAGTAGTCGACTATAGGGGAATAAATAAAAAATTAATAGCTGGCAAATTCCCGCTACCTCGTATGGATGACATTCTAGATCAATTAGGCAAAGCAAAATATTTTTCATGCCTAGATTTAGTTACAGGTTTTCATCAAATAGAATTGGAAGAAGAATCCAGGGACGTAACGTCATTTTCAACGGAAAATGGTTCCTTTCAATTTAAAAGACTAATGATGTCATTGGCATTTTCTGGGTTATCACCAACCCAAGCCTTTGTATATATGGATGACTTGGTCGTTATAGGTTGTTCTTCGGAACATATGTTACAGAATCTAAAAGATGTATTTGGCATCTCCAGAAAGTACAATCTTAAATTACATCCGGATAAATGTTAATTTTTCTGTCATGAAGTGACATTCTTAGGTCACAAATGTACTGATAAAGGTATCTTACCAGATGACAGCAAATTTTCAATAATTGAAAACTTTCCTACACCAAAAAGTGGTGTTGAAGCTAAACGCTTCATTGCATTCTGCAACTACTACAGAAGATTCATTCCGAATTTTGCTGAGTCGTCTCGACACATTACCAGATTGTCTAAAAAGAATGTATCATTCGAATGGACTAAAGAATGTGAAGATTCCTTTCAATTACTTAAAAGAAAACTGCTAAATCCGAGGATACTACAGTATCCGGACTTTTCCAAAGAATTCTATATAACGACAAATGCAAGCAAATATGCTTGTGGAGCTGTTTTAAACCAAAAAGAACAGGGTATTCAATTACCTGTTGCTTACGCATTAAGATCTTTCACAAAGGTTGAAATTAATAAATCTGGAATAGAGCAGGAACTTGCTGCAATCCATTGGGCAATACAATATTTCAGACCATACATTTATGGCAAAAAGTTTGTGATGAGAATCGATCACAAACCATTAACCTACCTGTTTTCTTTAAAAAATCCGTCATCAAAATTAACACGTATGAGGTTAGATTTAGAGGAACACGACTTTGCAGTCGAGTGTATTGGGGGCAAGGAAAATAAAAAGGACAAGAATTTGATGATATAAAAAATATTGAAGTTAATAAAATATTAAGGGTCACAACTAGACTTCAGTCTAGGAGAAGTAGGGGAAGTGCAAATATACACCCTGATAAATTGGTTAGTATGAAAGTATATGAGGCAGAAAATGCCCGGAATGGAAAAAGCTTTCCGAACACAGGTTAGATGACTTCGTTATTAATGGAAAACTAGACTTAGGTCACCTCTTTCCAAGGCTTGAAAAAATAGCTGGTAACATGGGTCTATCACCATGCGACTATCTCTAGATGATAGCCTGCCTAACATCCTAGGAACAGATATTGAATCCCTCAAAGAAAAGGGTAATGAAATCTTGCTAGATTTAATCATAGTGCTCATACCCATATTTAGAAAAATAACTACCAAAGATGAAAAGAATATAATTATGAAAAAATATCATCATGACCTTTTAACCGGTGAACATTCGGGTATAACGCGAATGAAAAAGAAAATGGGCCTTAAATATATTTGGAATGGCTTGACTAGGGACATAACTAGATATGTCAAAGAATGTAAGGAATGTCAAATAGACAACACTACATCTAAACTAAGGGAACCTTTCGTTGAAAAATCAATAACTGCAAAGGCATTCGATATTGTCACAATTGACATAATCGGACCCTTAGCAAGGTCTGACTCAAATAGCGAGTATGCAGTTACTGTCATGTGCAATTTAACAAAATATCTTGTTGCAGTACCCATTCAGAACAGAAATGCCAAAAGTATCGCTAAAGCAATTATGGAAAATTTCATCATGATATATGGTCCAATGACTAAAATAGTTACGGACATGGGTACTGAATTTACCAATCAACTTGTACAGGAGCTTTGTTCACTGATGAGAATAGAAAAATTAAACTCTTCTCCTTTTAATCATGAGGAACTAGGTACTGTTGAGGGGTCTCGCAGGACACTCAACGAATATTTGAGATCATGTGTACCATCTAATAGGTCCGATAGGGATGTGTGGTTGAAATTTTTCGTGTATTGCTATAACACGACACCATCAATTGCTCATGGATACTGTCCATTTGAGTTAGTTTACGGTAAAATCCCACCTACCCTGAATTTTATTATGGAAAATAGAGTGGAACCACTATACAATGTTAATTCCTATGAAAAAGAAGTTAAATTCAGACTTCAAGTTGCACTACGCAGAGCTGCAGACCTTCTAGAAAATGCCAAGATAAACATTATGAGATATTACACACCATGAATGCCCATTTTGTTTGTAACACTTTGTTCAAATTGTTTTTTTTTTAAATTTACTTTTTATTTCATTTTCTTAAATTTTTAATACTTTTTTTGAATACTTTTATTTTTACCAGAATATTATTATTATGTTGGTTACTATATATAAAAGGAAATATCTTATATTAAAGAAGGGAAAATTATTCTCAAATTAAAGAAAAAGGAAAAAAATTAAAGAAAAAGGAAAAAATTTTTATATTTTTTTGAAAATGAAAGAATGATTGGATTTTCTTTTGCACTAATTTAATTCAATGAAGTTAAAAAAAAACATAATTAGGATAAATTTCAAAACGGGGAAAAAAATTAATTAAAATTAAGATTGAATTTAAAAATGAAAATTTTTATTTCTTTATTTTTTAAGACAAATTTTAATTTTTTTAAATTTAATTTTTCTATAAATTTTAATACTAATATTTTATATTACAAAATTTTTTTAATTAATAAATTTTAAAATTATATAAATTTTAATATTTAAATACTACGCATTCCTAGGTTTGTTTATTAATATAAATATGTTTTGTATAAAAAAAAAAGAAAACGAAAACAGGAAATCTTCAAATTTAATGTGAGAACCAATATATAAAAATTTTAAATATTGTAAAGACTGTAAAATGAAGAATAATCAATTAAGTATTAATTATTCTTTTTGTAAAAAGGGAAGGTGTAGTGTGTTTAAGCAGTGCCTATTGCCACGCTACAGACATGCAATAGAATACCATGCATTCTTAGTGAATCGCACTGCACAGTCACTTATGACAATTTGCTTACATGCAAATTGCCATACACATTTGGTTCTCACGCTAGTTTAAGTTAGATTAAGTATATGTATGTGTGTGTGTGTTATTTATAGGTAGAATTAAGTTCAAATTTAAATAAAAAGACAGTTGTCAGAAACCGCTCAGTAAGAGCACAGCAAACATAATGTGTTTCAATAAAATATATTATATAGTGTGTTTTGCACATATAAAAAAATAAAGATAAAAGCCTAGTGGTTTGTTTGAAATCTATAAATTAACTGACTATTTTATTTTATTTTTTCTTTTAGCTTACACTGACACAAGTAGCAACGTAAGCACATAACTTAAAATATTTTAGTCTAAAGCTAAGGAAGTGTCATATTGCGTTAAATAAACAAAATAATATAAAAATAAAATAAACAGAAATATAAAAGTATGAGTTCTTAACTATTGTTAACTATTCCCCCTTTTGAATGAAGGCCGTCCTCGGTCTTCCTAACGATCTCTTCCAATGAATTCTTGATGCGGTTCAATTCTCTTCTCTCTTTGATGTTTTTAAATATTTTGAATGCGATGAAAAAGATGCAAACTATTGTTATGAAAGCAGTGATACTAAGAATAGGCCTCAACACAATATCTATTTTTTTTAGCTCCTGGAGATGTTCCAAGTTCTGGATATGCATTTCATTCAGGTAGCGTAGACTCAGTACGTGTTCGTGTTCCATTACTTAAATTTTTTGGATATTTGCCAATTCTGACAAAAATGCGGTGAGTATTATAAGTCTAAACTATATAAAGAAAAAACAAATAAATTAAAGTACTTCCACCATTCTATCTGAGGTTGTCATTATGGACCACCCTCCCTTTAATGAGGATAATTGTCCCCAAATCTACTTCAACGATTCCTTCCTCATACAGTCCCTTCAGTTTGTGCCCAATCTTTTGTTTACTTTGACAAAAACTTTATCGCCCACTTTAAATTGTCTATCAATTTTATCCCTATTGTGCGTCGACAGAAGGTTTGTTTGGGCATTAATGAGTCTTTCCCTAATAAAATCCATTAATTCAGGTGGAGTGGTGTGGATTACTTCCAAAGGTGTCTTTCCCGTAACTGAGTGAATAGTTCTATTGTATTGCACGTTTGCTTGTAGTACCAGTTCCACCGTATCACTAATATCCCTATCGATTTTTAAGCAACGTGCAATTTCGCTAAGTGTGCTATGAAATCTCTCGACCTGACCTTTTGAAATACTATGTAATGGCGGCGCATTTATGATCCGTATATCGGCTGCTTGTAAAATTGCACTAATAGTTTCCGAGTTAAGAGATTTTTCGTTGTCGCCGAAAACAGTTTTTGTTCCAGAGTAGAAATTAATTAGTTGTAGTATAGGTGTTTTTATATCAACTATTCTACGGGACTGGATTGGTTGGACAATTGCAATTATCAACAGAGGTCAGAAAATACTTTCTATCGGTGGAATTGATATCAACATGAAGAATTTCTCCCGCATAGGTAGGAATTTTCGTTTCCTCAACAATTTCCTTTGCAATTCTATCCATTTTGGGAAAATAGTATTCCTTAATAACCTGTTTCGAATTCACTTGCGCTGCTCTATGAGCTCTGTTGTATTCCATTAAGAGGATTTCTTTTTGGTCGTTTGGATCGAAGATATCGATTACAAAAAGCTTACAGTGCCAGAATTTGGTACCTTGAAATTTCTCTACCAAATCATGTTGCAGTATTGCCAACGTTGGCAAGGTACAACATATGGCATTTACGACATTAGGATTTATGACTTTCTCGACCATTTCAAAAAGATTTTGCTTGTCTGAAAATTTTTAAATATTTCTAATTTTTTTCCCAAAAATGATAAGGGTTCGTGACGAGGGGTGCTCGGCCTCCTCGATAACGATCTGGTTTCTATAACAATTTATAGGCTTTTCGGTACTTGGAATGGTGTTAGACAACGATACTTCACTAGAATGGTTGCCTGATCGTAATATTGTTGTTCGGTAATGTTCAATTGTTGTCGTGACAGCGCATCTGCCACAACATTTTCCCGTCCCGGTTTGTAGAAGATTTTTGCGTTATGTTCGTCAACAAACGCCTTCCATCTTTTAAGTTTCGCATTTGGATTCTTGTCTGAAACCGCAAATGTTAGCGGTTGATGGTTGGTAAATATATTTAGATCCCTCACGCCATATAGGTAATGACGAAGGGTCCTTAGGGCCCAGACTATAGCCAAAAGTTCCCTTTCATTGGTTGCGTAATTCGTTTCGGCATGCGTGAGTTTTCTTGAAATAAATTGAAGGGGTTTACCCTCTTGGGATAATACTGCACCTAGCCCTAGCGCAGAAGCATCGTCATCAGATGAAAAGGTTTGCTGAAGTTCGGATACATCAACATGACGTCTTCTGAAATGAGTATATCTTTTAGTTTATTAAATGTCCGAACCTGTTCTTCGTTAAAATTTATTGGTACTTTTTTGACTGACTAGCGCCTACTTTTTCGTCATCCCCTTTGAGTTCATCGGTTAGCGGTTTTGCTATTTTTGCAAAACTTTCAATAAAGCATCTGAAATAATTTGTCAAACCTAAAAAAGATCTTAGCTGAAAAATATTTGACGGTTGGGGGTAATTTCTTATCGTTTCGATTTTATTTGGAGTTTAACGTATGCCTCCTCTTGACGCATGTTTGCCTGTGATAAAATTTTCCAGGGCCCAATCAATGTGTGCAATGTGTTCGTTTTCAGTTCTTGAGTAGATTATCACGTCATCTATATAAACATGACATGATTTTCCAATTTGGTCCCTAACGACATCATCTATTGCGCGTTGAAAAATGCTGGGGGCATTTCTCAGTCTGAATGGAAGTCTGCAAAATTCATACTTCCCGTTGTTGATAGAGAAAGCTGTTTTTTCTCTGTCATTTTCCAAGAGTTCTATTTGGTGAAAACCAGATTTCAAGTCGAAGGTAGTGAAATATTTCGCTTCGCCCAAATTCGACAAAATTACCGATATATTCGGTATGGTACTTATCGTCTATTGTGACCGCGTTAAGTTTTCGGAAATCTATGAAAAGTCGTTTTTTCCTATTTCCCTCATCATCTAAGCCCTTTTTGTCTACTACCCAAATTGGGCTATTATACGGTGACCTTGATGGTCTTATAATTTTGTTCTTTAGGAGATCTTCTATCTCTTTGTTCACGAAATCGGATACCCCCATTGGATAGGGATATGACTTTGAGTAAATTTCGTCATTTGTATTTTTTCGAATGGTAGCTTTAATTTCAGTATTATCGGGCAGTGATTCATTTGGGTCCGCGAAAACCCTAGAATTTTTTACCATAATTTGCTCGAATTCCTCCCTAATGTTTTCAGGAATGTCCTGTTCCGCCAATTTTATGTGGTTAACGTTCTCACATTGTAGAAATTTGATTTTTTCGGTATATTTGAATTAAATTCAATTTGACCCCTTGTAAGTCAATGTTTGCGCCGATTTGTCGTAATAAATCGAGCCCTATTATAGCGTCGAAGGTTGGTATGTTATCCAGAATAAAAGAAACGGTGTTTTACCGAATATATTAACAACACATTTTTCAGAAACCGTATTGCGACCGTGAATTGAACGAACAGTAAAAGGTTTATGGACTCCCATGATTCCCTTTAATTCATTGAAAGGTTTAATGTAATTTTTTGAAGCCCCAGTATCGACTAGGATTTTTATGGTTTATGGAAATGCACCCTCTGAGAGGTCACAACAATTTTCCGTTTCTGATTCTACGGACACTTGATTTATTCTCTGCATTTTCTGTCCTGTCTGTCTGTCTGATCCAGCTTGCCTCTACTGATTATACCGGGAATGTCTATAATTAGTATTCTGTCTGAATTTGGATGATATAGGGTCGACTTCCATTGGTTCTACATGTTTTGGTTTGAGCTGTGGGTTTGGTTTTTACCAAAGTGGGGTTGTTTTGGATGACTTGAAGTTTTTATGAAATATGGATTTTTCTCCAATGACTTATTCCCGTTCGATTGATCCTTAGGAAAAAGCAAATTTCTAGTATTTGGACCGTTTTGAGTACGAAAGGCTGTTTTAGTTGCAAAGGACGTTGCAAAAATGTATCTTTCATGGTTTAATTCGACATCCTGTGCCAGAGCCAAGGCGGTCGGTAAATCTTTCGGTTGTGATGCGAACAAAATATCTCAAAGTGGCTTTTTTAAGCCAGAAATGAATGTTCTTAGAGCATCCATTCTATATTTTTCATTGAAGACTTGTGCCATGTCTCTGTCATATGTCATTGTCGTTTTATTAGTCAATAGAGACAATTTCTTCTCAATAGAGTCAAAGAATTCTATTACAGAAAGTTCACCCTGTCTCAGGGTGCTCAACTCCTGTTCTATTAAGTAAATGGGACGTTTGTCCGCGTATGTAAAATCCAGTCTTGCTATGATAGCTTTGAAGTTTAGTACAGTGTCAAATGAGGCCAGAACGGCGTCTGCCGAACCTCTAATTTTGTTTCTAATTATGGCGACGGCTTGGTAGTGCTTCGAGGAAGTAGTATATCTATCGAAAACTTTATACGCAGTATGTGCCGCCTGCCACCAAGACACATACAGTTCCATACTTCCGCTAAATTCGGGTAGTGATTTCACCACTTCGAGTGATTCATCACAAATAATACCAGGTATAATTCTTATTTCTTCATATTTCTCCAAAACCGGTGGTTTAAGAGGTTGAAGTTCAGTAAACTTTTTTGTCAATTAGAAATTTTGCGGTCATACTCGACTTTTTGCGCATCGACTGCCGCTCTCACGGCGGTGTTAATGAGTGCTTGAATGTCAAGGGCCGTCGTAGTCATATTGTCAAGTTTTAACGCACTAAGTAAGTTATTTAATTCATTCATAAAAATTCACTGCACTTGTTAGAAATGATGGCTCTACTTACAATAGTTTCATATTTATCCTGATATAATAATTAATGATTGTTGTTTCTCCCGTTGTTTGCTGTTGAGTTGATGAGCTGATTGCTTGATTATTGTTGATCAATTGATTATTGATATAATTGTTGGTTCTCCGTTGTTTGTTGATGAGTTGCTTAGTTGAAACTTTGATAATTGTTATCTCCAAATCATCCACTTGGGCGCCAGTTAGATTATTATGTGTCTTTTGCACATATGAAAATTATTTAAATTAATACAAGTGCCTTTTGGTCACTTTGTATAAAAAAATAAGGACAAAAGCCTAGTGGCTTGTTTGAGTTCTGTAAATTAACTGACTATTTTATTTTATTTTTTCTTTTAGCTTACACTGACACAAGTAGCAACGTAAGCACATAACTTAAAATATTTTAGTCTACAGCTATGGAAGTGTCATATTGCGTTAAATAAACAAAATAATATAAAAATAAAATAAACAGAAATATAAAAGTATGAGTTCTTAACAATTGTTAACTTATATAATTGTTTAAAAAAAATAACTTAACATAAAAATTTATATTATTGTCTTTAAAATAAACATAATTAAGTTTGCTTTTAATATAAAATATTATTGTCTTTGATTTAATAATTTAATAATACATTAGTTGACATAAAAAATTATGTTATTGTCATTGGAAAATAAATAATAAGTTAAAAAAAAAAATAAAAATTTAATAAACTTAAATAATACATAATTCCATTGAAAAGGAAAAAGAAGTTAACATAAAAATTTATGTTATTGTCGTGAAAAGAAACACTTATATTAATTTGTTAATTTGTTAAATTTTTTATTTTCCTGCATTTGTTGCCTCTTATTAACAATCAAGGTATTTACTAATGTTTTAGAATTTTGATATAACAAAACAGTTATATAAAAATCTTAAACTGCTTTCCTATGTAATCTGCAGGGATCGTTTGCAGGGATCGTTTCATGGATTTCATTTATTATACTATGTCGTAAGTTTATGTTGTGGTAATTTTTCATGAAGAACTTCGTGTAAATAGAGAATAACTTTTTAGATATATCTGAATAATACTTAGATGTTACTACAATTTTATCCATGTTATGGGCCTTGTTCTGTACGAATGTTGTCGCTGCTGCTGATGGTCCTGTTGCCATTTCTAAACATCTACCGCATTGGATTTTCGTCACAAAATTTGAAAAAATTACAATTAAGAATGGACAATTTTAATTTCTACCGCATCACCGTTGCATCTAAGCTGCGGAAAATGACACCAGAACAGAATCTGCTTGCGAAGAAGCGGATAAACGACATCATGTTCAATGGACTAGTGGAGAAACGAACATATTTAATGTTTTTTTTTTTTGTTAGTTTTTAAGTTTTTTTTGCAAATATTGTTTTTTCTATTCTTTACTTTAAATTAATGTAATGTGTTAAATGGTTTTATTTTAAATTTTTTTTTTAAATTTTGTTTTTTTATTTTTTACATTAAGCAAATAAATTATTTTTTTTTTAATGAATTGTTTTTATGAATTATTTATTTAAATTTTTTTTGTTAAGTAAAACTTTTTCGAAAAAAAATATAAATTTTTGTTTCTTTATTTGTATTTGAAATTGTTATTCTAATTGAGATTTTTATTTGAAGCATGTTAGACAAATTTAATGTTACAAAATAGAGATGTAACATGAAAATTGGCAAAAAAAAACTTAAATCGATGAAATTTTTAAAAATTTAAACTTTTAAATTTATTCCCACATAGAATTTCATTTTTGCAATAATTCAATGAACATAAAATTTTTTTTTCAGAGTTAAATATGAAGTCTTCGAAAATGTTATAAAAACTGTGTGTGTGTGTGTGTTTGATGATTTCTTGGTTTGTTGTCTGTATACCCAGTTAGCATTTTCAAGCGTGCTTAAAAAATCTCATTTGTAAAGCGAGCCATAAAAGCGTGTTATAATTTCATAAAATGCGCACTGGGTTTTTTCGTTTTGCTGTGTTACAATATGTCTCTTGTGCGAAATAACAACGCGAGTTATGATATGTAAGCTATCAGGTTTTAAAAGAAAACACAACTTGTTCGTTTCTGAACTCAACACAAACTGATTTTATTTTTGATATTGTTCTTATAGTAACTTAACTTAACAAAAAAAAAGGGGATACAAGAAAGTAATGAAAGTAAATAAAAATGCATTCTAAAGTTTCCAAGAATTTGGGTAAACAAAATTAGTTGATAATAAAAATTACATTCCATAATTAACAAGAATTTGAATAAATAAAATTTAGTTTGACCTAAAATTAATTGCTTATTATGTTCATGTTGCAATTGCCATTTAAGTGGATTTAAAGTGGTTTAAAGAATTCTCAGAACTGATTTGTAAATATTTATTGATACAATGTAATGATTGATATGGGTAATGAACTAAAGTGTATTGTATAATGTGCGTTGTTCAGCATTATGCCCTCCGTGGTTTTGGTGGTGGTAGTGTAGTGATGGTTGTTGTTGTTGTTGGTGTGCTGGGTGTCGTAACTCCTCCCCCCTTAAGATAGAGCGACGGCCACAATGATGTTGTTGGGGTCGGAGCGATATACTGTAGATCGGGTAGGAGATGTTTGTAGCTGTTTTTCCGTTTGATGACTATGATGAGTATAGTGATGACGATTATGGTACATACTAGGGTTGTAGAAGTTGTGATTGAATGTATTGTTGTTGTTGTTACTTCGAGCTTGTTGACTTTGGTGTCCATTTGGAGATTTAAGTCTTTTAGTTTCCTTAGATTCAGAACTTCAGTTGTGGAGTTTGCAGATACATTACTGTTCGGTAACGGGGGAATGTGAACTTGGTCCCAGAAAGTATCAGCATCATCGTAATATGTTATGCCGTTTATTGAGACATCACAGTGTTGGAAATGTATTAGAGCAGTCCCTTCTACCTTGAGAGTTTTGGTGCTGCAAGTAGAATTTATTAGTGTTTCTGGTGAATTAATAAAAAGAATGTAATTTGGTTCAGCCTGATAGACTGTTTCTATTTTTCCCACGTCGTTGAGCGGACAGCTTGCTGCTTTGTTGTTCATTAGGTTTCCAATACAAATTGAGTTTTCAGTATCTTCTTGTTTGGTTGGCTTGTTGCAATAATATGTTCCTTCGATCTTGGGGCAAAGTGCTTTGTGATGTTGTGTGGAATTTTCATTAAATGTTATATATGGTTCAGTTTTTACAATTTTTGTTTCATATATAGGTAAAGGAATTATATGGTATAAAAAATAATTTTCATTTGAAATATTAGGTATAAGTATGTTAAATATAATATTTGATTTATTATAGTAGGCTTGCATGCCTAGCATTTCATAAATGTTTTCGAATGATTCGATTTTTATGTTTTGGGTTTTTAGTTTAAGCTCAATAATATCAAGTTCTTCTGGACTAAGCAGGAATCTTGAAATTATATTGAGTTTCGATAGAACCACTGCCTCGGCTATATTTGATAAGTGATTTGTTAATAAGTCGATATTAAAGTTAACCTGATTTAGGTATTGTGTTCTAATAATAATGTCTTCCTCGTGTTGTATTTTGTTGGCTGTGTTTGTCATGTATTTTGCTATTGTGTGTTGTTCATTGTTGATGTGTGCTGTAATGTTCCTGAATCTTTCCATCATCTTAAAATTGATTGAGTGTTGGTGTTTTTGATCCCTGCGATCGTAATTCCGCTGCCAATTATGGTTCCAGTTAGTCGGTTGGGGCTGTTGTTGTCTACGCTGAGGTTGGTATTTTTGATCCCTGTGAAAGGGGTTATCATATGGTTTGTATTGGGAGTAGTACCCTTTATTGGATGTTGCAACTCTTTGGTAAGAAATATTCTGTTCCTTTATGCAACAGGATAGTGCTGTGGAAAGTGAAGTTGGTTGCATTGCCCTTACTCTCGATCCTAGTGGTTCATTAAGGCCACTAAGGAAAGAGTTTAGGCACATCTCAGAGTAAAGGCACTTTTTTGCGTCAATGACTCTAGTATCTTTTTCGTGAATGAGTATGTTGTTGCAAAGGGCGGATTGGAGTTCAATAATTTCTCCGTAGAAAGACTCAATAGTTTTGTTAAATTGTTTAACGGTATGTAGGTCTCTTATTAGAGACGTTTCGGTCCGTTTGTCGGAGTAATGTAGAACGAGATTGTTCTTTATATCGTCCCAAATGAGCGGAGTCCCATACATATTAAGGACCTCATTTGCCTGTCCTTCAATCTTGTTTCGTATGGCCCTTAGTAAAATTTGGCCGTAAGGAGTATTGTCTGTACCCCTTATGTAAAGAAGGATTTCCTCAACGTTGTTAAGGAATTCATAAAGGAGTCTAGGATTACCGTCGAATT
Organism: Cordilura impudica; assembly: GCA_963682025.1. Taxonomy (NCBI): domain Eukaryota; kingdom Metazoa; phylum Arthropoda; class Insecta; order Diptera; family Scathophagidae; genus Cordilura; species Cordilura impudica. The sequence continues at coordinate 174,607,149 of OY821518.1, read as the reverse complement.
TCGGCAAATCCTTAATCGCATCGGGTATTCTCAATGAATTGAAAATATCGATTTGATTATCCGCTTGGTTTTGTGTGGGTTGCTCCGTTGACATTGTGTCGGAAATGGAACAAGAACTAAGGTCCGAAATGGTCGAGTTACTTTTGGTGAGACTTGTATCTGACTTCTCAGCGAAGGTAGAATTATTGTTTTCAGGGATAGATGTCAAGCTAGCAAACTTCCTTAGCTTATAAGGAATGAAACGGAGTTTCTGTTTTGGTTCTTTACTATTCGGCATAAAAGAAAATTTGGCTATTTAGTCTAACTTGGTATTTAAGGTATGTTGTTAGCGATTGGATATTTAATTTATAGATTCGTACCGATAAACCTTCGATACTTTTTTTTTTTCAATTGAAATCGCTTTTATTCTGTTTCTTTTATATATATATATTTTATTTTTTTATTTTTTTTTTTTTTTTTTAATTTGTATCGATATGCCTTCGATACAAGTGTATGTATCTTCCTATTAAAATTTCACGAATTTTCGTTTCAAATACTGAGTTTTAATTGTGTACCGATATACCTTCGATACTTTTTTTTTCAATTGAAATCGCTTTTATTCTGTTTCTTTTATATATATATATTTTTTTTTTAAATTTGTATCGATATGCCTTCGATACAAGTATATGTATCTTCTTATTAAAATTTCATGTATTTTCGTTTCAAATACTGAGTTTTAATTGTGTACCGATATGCCCTCGATACTATTAAAATCTCATGTATTATAGCAAGTTAAATATTTAGCTTATTATATTTTCTTTACTTAAGGTTAAATTATTTCATTTATCTTGTTTTTTTTTCTACTTAAAAAAAAATATTTTACAAACAATTTTATTTTACTATTGTGTATACAACATCACAAAAACACTTACATGCACCCGATCAGGAATATTAAGATGAACCACATGCTATGGTGATTGTGCTGTTGTTATCCTTGTTATTGGGAGTGGGGTTCCAGTGAATTAAGGGTCAAAACCCACGGTTGTTTAACTCGATGTCGTCTTTTGAGTTTGGTTGCCTTCTGGTGAATTTGAAAGTCTTTTTTCACTTTTCCTTTTTTTTTCAGGAATATTTTTCTTTTTAGAACACTTAAGTTGTTTTTTTTTCTGTGTTTTTGTATACGGTTTATTTTATTATATATATTCTTTTTCTCTTCTTATTTGTAAAAAAAAAGGACACTTTTTAAAAAAGACACCGAAACCGTTCACTGAACTATTGACTGCGCCAGTTATGATATGTAAGCTATCAGGTTTTAAAAGAAAACACAACTTGTTCGTTTCTGAACTCAACACAAACTGATTTTATTTTTGATATTGTTCTTATAGTAACTTAACTTAACAAAAAAAAAGGGGATACAAGAAAGTAATGAAAGTAAATAAAAATGCATTCTAAAGTTTCCAAGAATTTGGGTAAACAAAATTAGTTGATAATAAAAATTACATTCCATAATTAACAAGAATTTGAATAAATAAAATTTAGTTTGACCTAAAATTAATTGCTTATTATGTTCATGTTGCAATTGCCATTTAAGTGGATTTAAAGTGGTTTAAAGAATTCTCAGAACTGATTTGTAAATATTTATTGATACAATGTAATGATTGATATGGGTAATGAACTAAAGTGTATTGTATAATGTGCGTTGTTCAGCATTATGCCCTCCGTGGTTTTGGTGGTGGTAGTGTAGTGATGGTTGTTGTTGTTGTTGGTGTGCTGGGTGTCGTAACTCGCGTATATATTTTGTGTGACACGGTATGCGTTGTCTCAAGCTGCATATTGGGGTTTTTTTTGTTCGGTCAATTCGTCTTGCCAATTTCTGTCCGAAGTGTGCATACAATTTATATATTTATATTGTATGTCTCAAACGACATATTCAATTATCTTAAAATTTTTATCTTAACCTTGTGATACAAAGAAGATGTTTCCATTTCTTATTTGATATTTTTATTCTGTGTTCATGTAATTGGGAAAGTGCAACTATTTTGAATTTATTTCCCATTCTGTGTGGAAGCTGCTCGTAGTTTTCATTTATGTATCATGTGGGATCTCCAGCCTTTTTTTCCTAAAAAAAGTAAATGAACGTAATGAATTCTTCAGAAGCACAGTTTGTAATTTACCTGGTCTTATAGATGAATATCGCTTAGCAACAGACTCATAATCAAAGAAATATTTGTGATCTAAATGATGAACGTTTAGAGGTGTGGGGTTTTTTTCCGAGCAGCTTTTATCAAATTAATTATTTCGAATGGTAAGTTTATTTACGTATAATGGATCTTTCTTGCACGCATTCCATTTGCTTGTGACCGACTACCAAGTATTTGTGTTCTATGGTAATTTTTTTTCCACACAAAAAGAAACTGAAGCGTTTGAAAACACAATATTTCTGTTTTGGTAAAAGCAACCATCGGAGTAAATGTAATGTGGTGAATTTCGGGAAATTCCTGAATTGATTTCAATGGTTGTTGCGGATGAAAATTAGTATAGAAATAACCTTTATTTATATCCTTTGATGAAAGGTTTGAAGGTTTAACCCATAGAAAACTTAATGATGGTGAAGTTAAATCCTAGACAAACCTTAAACGCTGAACTGACCAATGTAAAACATTTTTTAATATGGGTATTTATATCCAAATTTTGTCTAAAAGAAGTGCAAAACATACATTTTGCGTTTTATTTTTAATTTACATTTGAATCCTGCAATACATAAAAATCAATTATTAATTTACGTACACATTGGGATAGGATTCCTTGAGTATATTTTTAACATGCTCCACCAAATCATTTGACGATGTTTCCGAATCCAATAATTTTATAATATGCAAACGATTAAAATCATCTAACAGCTCCGGGGACCAAACGTGATTGATCTGTGTCCTCTATACGTAAGACAAATATTCCATTTTGATTTTTAGCATACAGATAATTGTACAATGAAGGTCCCAAATGTAAATAACCTTAAAAAAATTAATTTTTGTTTTTAATTTCATTTAAATTTTCCAAATTCCAAACATACCTGTAGGGCTTGATGCAAATCTTACTCTTACTTCGTTGGACGCATAGCGGTTGTGTATTAAATGTTTAGTTAAGGTTTTGCTCGTTGTTCCTTACTTATTTTTCATCATTCATTTTTTTAATTTGTTGCGATGTGGGGTTTAGTTAATTTGTGGTGGTTTGTTTGTGTTGTTTGTTGTGTTGTGAAGTGGCGATACGTTGTGTTTATGTTGAGGGTGTTTGCCTGAAAAAAAAAATTAAATAAAAGGATTAGTTAGATTACAATTTTATTAAATGTGTAGATGATGTTTGGTGTTATGTGTGTTGAGCGGTAGCTTATGTTGAGGGTGATGGTTATAGCTGTGGTATGGTCTATTGAATTGTTTTCTTTTTGTTTGCTGTGTTGTTTAGGTTGAATATTGTTTTTTTTTGGTAGTATGGTGGTTTGCGTTTGATTTTTAATATTCAAGTTGTTTTTTTATGTTCAGCGTGGTTGTGTGAAATTTAGGAAATGCGTAAAGTAAGTAGTATATTGTCAGTCACAATAGAAAAAATTTAAGTGATGCCCAGTTGCGAGTTTTTTTGTATGGGATAACAGGGGTGTATTTCGATGTCATATCCATTCATAAAAACTCGGCAACTGGGTGAAAAATGACAGTGATGTTTGGGTGTTATGTTTTATGTCTTGTCCGTTAAATAGCCGGGAAAAATATTGGAAAAATGTAAGAGTGTTAGTAAGTGAATTGGAAGTGTACCGAAGGTATATGTAGGGCTGGATAGGCAGAGAAGTAGCCATTGTAGAAGTTTTTGGCGTATGAAAGAAAATTAAATTTAACCTCCACCAGAAAAGGGATTCTGTGTTTTTTATTATATACACCTGTGTGCAAAGTGCGAAAGTTTTTTTTTTGGTCAAGTGAAAAGTGACCAAAGTGACGGGCGAACTAGCGGTGTAGCTGTCCTAGAGAGAGCAATTGTAGGAGTGGGAAAAAAAAAGTAAGGTAAGCGAGTGTTTAGAAGTGATAAAGTTGTGTGTTTTGTTGTGTTAGTGGTTGTACTGAAATCCTTATATACTAGGAAGTCCAAAGTGCACAGTGGTTAGTGAGTGGAAGATCCTCCTAAGCGGGTGGTTTGGAGAGTGCACGGGTCCAAGAATTATCCCGGACGCTAAGCAAGCCGAACAAGAAGAGAGGAGTTTGGTATACCTGGGGTGTTACTATAAAGGAAGAAGTCAGGTAACCTCTGTATTGGCTAAATGTGTTTGTGTATTGTGTCAAATTTGTGCGAAGGTGACTAAAGTCCGCCGCTGAGGACCACTCCAAATAATAAGTGCCGGCAGTATTAGAGTGAATAAAAAGTTAAATTGAGTAAAAATAAGGCTGTGAGGTGAAAAGTTTGAGTTTGGAAAAAAAAGGAATAGATGAAAGTAGTGTAAAAAAGTGGTTAAATAGAAGTAAAATTTAAAAATAGAAAAACTGAATTAAGTAAAGGAAAGATCGTTATAGTAAGGTTAGGGTAATTTTTAAGTTAGTATAAGTTTTTTTTTATAAATGTAGTGTTAAATATAAATTAGATTGTTTTTTTTGTTAGTGCCGTAATTATTAAATTTTTTTTTTATATATTTCATTTGTGTGAAGTGTACAAAGTGCGGGTCAAATAGTGTTTTTTTTTTGTGGCGTATTAGCCAGAATTTAGTGCGTTTGTGTACCTATCCTAGAGAGCTCGTAAGGTAGGCCATTTTGTGTTTTTTTGTGTGTTTGTGCGTGACTCAAAAAAATGGAGTCGATATAAACTTTGTAGGCTTTGCGTTTTTTTTTGTGTGGCTAGATATTTGAAGCCAAATTTAAGTCTTGTCAGCGCGATTTACTAATTTCGGCACGGATTTTTTTTGATCTGTAATATATCGTGTAAAAAAAAAAAAATATTAATACCTAAGTTTTTTTTATGTAATATTTCTATTTCTGTTTTTTTTAAATTTTTATGCTTTAGTCTTAATAAAATTATGTGAACGTTTAATTTGAACCGAAATGTGTTTCTAAATCGTGTTTAGGGGTGAGGTCGACGACATGAGGTAAGTGTGGTAAGGGTAAAAGTGTGTGTGGGTTATGGGGTCACATAGAATTGAGCGGCAGAAAGTGACCAAGGTAGGGAGGGGATGTGGGAGATGGACCATCGTGTCTCCCCTCTGAAGTGTTCAACCTGCGTTTTGTTTTATAGTTTTTTTTGTGTTTTTTTTTAATTGTATTTAATTGTGCTTGTCCCTTGGCTGGTGGTGAGCTAGCTGGCAACACCACTACAGTGCCGAAGGGACACGTAACAATATGGCGCCTAATGAAATGAAAATTAAGACTAGTGTCAAGACTAGTCGTCAATTTAGAGGTGTATATTCCACCAGGGTACACCATTGAAATAAAAGAATAAATTCCAATATTAGCCCAACGACGAATGATGGTTTCGAAACTCCCGAAGTTTTTATCCTGTAGCCCACAAGGTCCAATTCATATACGATTTCGTTGAATTGTGTACAGGGTAAAAATGGAGGGAGGATCGAAAACATGCAGCCAGTCGAAAAGTGCAAAGGGCAGAGTAATCGCTAACTTGATTGTGCGAGAGATGAAGAGCCGATCATGGGTGGATTACGGTGTCCAATTGAATAGTTAAATGTGTAGTTTCAGCTTTGTTTTTTTTTTTTTTTGTAAATGAGATCTGTCGACGGAGGAACTTCGGGATAACCGCTCTGAAACAAAGTTCAAGAGGTCAGGCATAGACGCGAAATGACTCTGGCTTCTCACCAGCTTATCCTGGCGGAAGCACGTGGGGGATAATTAGATGGGAAGTCACAGATCGAAGAAGAAAATGTATCAACTTTCATTGTAGTTTATTAGTGTTTGTTTTTTTTTTGTTGAACATGTTAAGAGGTCTGCACAACAGGCACATATAAATTAAACAGAGACCACACACACACCCACTTATCTCGTATCATATGTCGGCCTAACCCGTTTTTGTGATATTGAGTACATTTTTGTGGTGTTTGGCTTTTGTATTTTTTTATTGCGATTTTGGTGAAATGGTAAACGGATCCGGAGAGTGAAGATTATTATTTTTTTTAATTTTTTGTTTATCACAGTATTTAAATTTGAATTGTGTTTTTTGTTGAGTCCCGTGGTATATAATTTTTATGAAATTGTTATTTATACACCTATTAATTCGTTTTTTTTTTGTGGTGCAATATAATTATATTTCTTTAATTTTTTTTTACAATTTTTAATTTTGTTCTTGTATACACGGATTTTTACGTTTTATTTGTGATTCGTGATTAATTTTTTTTATAATTTTTTTTTTGATTTATACACCAAGTGCTCCGTTTGTGGTTTGTTTAGCGTACGGTCATATAATTTGTTTTGTTTTTTTTTTTAGTTTTTACCAATTTATTTTTAGTTAGTTTTTTTTTATATAATTTTTTATATTTTGTTTATTATATAAATTTTTTTCTATAGGTTTTAAGCTTTTCATATTTTTTTATTATTTATTATTTTTTTTTAATTGCTTTACATATATATTTTTTTAGAGTTTAGACTTTGCATGATTTTTTTTTATATATTTTTTTTGATTATTTTTATGATTATACCATATTTTTTTATTTATTATTTTTTTATATACAAATTTTTTCTATAGGTTTTAAGCTTGTCATAAGTTTGTTTTTTTTTTACTTTCCATATATATTTTTTTGTAGAGATTATACGTTGCATTTTTTTTAGTACTGTTCGTAATTTTTATAGCGTTGTAAGATTGGCACATTTCTCTGTTAGGTTTTTAGAGTTAATGTTTTTTTTTGCGTAGTTCTTTTGTTTAATTTTTGCATATATTTGTTTGTCCTACCTTTTGATACTCTGATTTGGAAAGGCTATACAGTATACACGTTTGTGTCAGTAGTCAGAAGTTTTTTTTGTTTGTATGTCAGAGCAGGAGAAAAACAAATTGAAGCGTCTGCGCCAAAGGCTTAGGGACAATTCGTTTGACCTCAATAGATCATCTCCCCAAGTGAAAGAAAAATATTCGAAAGATAATAGAGAAAGAAGAATGCCTCATCCGGTCGATTCTGATATGGTCGACATGTCTAAGACGATCAATAAGCCTAACCGAAGTACAGGCGCGATACCGAAAAATCGTAGTGTAGGTTTTAGCGACGAGATGCCTGAATCAATCAGGGAAATGGTTGATGGTAGTGTAGCAGAGATGAGACGGTCTTTAGACCAATCTATACAGAACATAGTTAACGAAAATGTGAGTAGGGAGCTGAATAAGGTGCATGACAGCATAGCGACTTTAAGCGACGCAATCAGGACATTAGCGCTCAGGGAGTCCAATCGGGAAAATATAGGAGCTCCCAATAGTGTCCCCAGGCCCAACGCGGCGACTAGCGGGCGACGCTCTGCACAGCACCCATATAATTTCCCTCCTCCAGGTCAAAATTTTGATCCTTGATCAGCCCCACAATTTCCGCAAATGGGGGTATATCCTCCACAAGGGATGGCACCTCAACCTTTCGCTCAGCCACTTCACTACGGCAGTAAATCGAGAGTGGATAGGTTCGGGTTAAGGTTCGATGGGAACGAAGCACACCTCTCCATAGAGTCGTTCGTGTTTCGTCTCGAGTACTGCCAGCGGCAATACCAAATCCCGTGGAAGGAAATATTAGATGATTTCCATCTGTTGGTTACGGGACCAGCCTCAGACTGGTATTGGCTGCATGTAGAGACGACACGAGTGACTCAATGGGAGGATTTGCGACACGCGATGCTGAGTCGTTTCCGGACACATCGAACCAACCTGGACATAATGCACGAGTTGGTGGAAAGGAAACAGGCGGTAGGCGAAAGCTTAAATAGCTATTTTCATCAAATTAATTTATTGCGTTCAAAACTTCGAACGCCCATATCAGAGTTCGAAATAATAAAATTAGTAAAAAAAAATCTGAGGGAGAGCGTAGGTCGAGTAGTTTACCCGATAGCGGTCTCGTCTCTCGAAGAACTTCGAGTTGAGTGTCTAGAGGCAGAAAGAAATTTCCCCCGCAGGGAAAATAGAAGTGAACCGCCTCCAAGAAATCGGTACGTCCATGAGGTCGAGTTAGTCAATGAGTGCGAGGTAGTAGAGAGCAACGAGGTGGCGGAAGTTATTCGTAGCCTCGAATGTTGGAACTGCCATGAACAAGGGCACATATTTCTGGACTGTCCGGCGGACCAAAGGAATCTGTTTTGTTACCGATGTGGTAATCCGGGGGTAATTTCACCTAATTGCCAAAAATGCAAATCTCGGGAAAACTAGAAACGGAGCGTGGTTCCGCGAGAAACTCCCCGAACCAATAAATACAGGTCCAAGAAGGACAACCAGAGAGGCCGGCCCGGAAAATTTTTCTAAAATACGGCATTATTTACCGAAAGAAGTGAGGGAACAAAATTACAGGATAGTTAGGAATAGGATTTTCAAGGAAAATGATTGTAAAGATGATGTCGCAGAAATAGAATGACAAAAAGAGGTTAATGAGGCAGTAAGGTCAAATTCAAAAAAATATAAGTATTGTCTAAAGTTGAGAGCAAACTACACGAATAGAAAGCGGAATAGACGAATGATATGTGACTCCATCAAGCGCTTCCGAAGCAAATCCGATCCACGGCCATACGCCGAAATCTTAATTGGAGGCAAATGGTACAATGGGTTATTGGATTCAGGGGCTTCGGTGAGTGTTTTGGGAAAAAATTGCAGAGAAATGGTAAATACACCGGATATAGAAATAGTGTGGTTAGTTTCTAACGTGTACACGGCTACAGGACAGGCTCAACGGGTGCTAGGAAAAGCGAATTTAGATGTACAGTATAAGGGCATGACTCAGAATATTAGTTTTTACCTATGTCCGGATTTGGAGCAAGACATATATTTAGGTGTTGATTTTTGGAAAAAATTTAAAATCGCTCCGGAAATCATGTCGGCGGAAGAAATTAATATAGATATAGTCATGGACCTGCGTAGTAGCGACAATGCCCATAAGGCGAAGATGCATGAGCTGACAGAGCATCAACAACAACAATTAGATGAAGTGATAAGTAATTTTCCGTCGTTTGAGGAGAAAGGTCTAGGGTGCACAAGTTTGGAAAAACACGAAATTAAACTTGTTGAGGGAACAAACCCGGTCAAAGAAAGGCACTACCCCATATCGCCAGCGGTGCAAGAAATTGTATACGCGGAAATCGATAACATGTTGGCATTAAAAGTAATCGAGGAGAGTGATAGCCCCTGGAGCAATAGGACGACAGTGGTTAGGAAGCCCGGAAAAAATCGTTTCTGTTTAGACGCGCGCAAGCTGAACGATGTAACGATAAATTGATGGGATTTTGAGCCGCATAGACCAAACGCATTATATCAGCAGCGTCGACCTGAAATATGCCTTCTGGCAAATTGAGCTAGAAGAAGACTCTAAGGCCTGTACCAGTTTCGAGTGATGCCGTTTGGTCTATGCAACGCGGCTCAGCGATTGTGTAGGTTGATGGACAAGGTGATACCGGCTAAGCTCAAATCGAACGTGTTCATCTACCTTGACGACCTTCTTATAATATCCGATGAATTTAAAACACACTTGCGACTGCTCAACGAGGTTGCTGAATGCTTAAAAAAGGCAAACCTTAAGATAGGTCTTAAAAAAATCAATGTTTTGTTTCAAAGAATTAAGATATTTAGGGTTCGTTATTGGTGGCGGTATATTAAAAACCGATCCTGAAAAGGTGGCGCGATACAGAGAATCCAATTGCCTAAGTCGCCGAGGGAGGTTAGGAGCTTTTTAGGAACTGCGGGATGGTATAGGCGGTTTATAAAAGATTTCGCCTTAATATCCGCAGCACTGACCGACACTTTGAAAAAAGGGAAAAAGTTTAGTCTGACCCCTGAAGCGACGGAAGCTTTTGAGACTCTAAAGTATGCTCTGACAACTGCCCCGGTACTACGCCATCCCGATTTTTCTAGGCAATTCTTCATCCAATGTGACGCATCAGACTTCGGGATCGGAGCAGTTCTTTTCCAGAAAAACGACAGTGGGGATGAAAATCCGATAGCATTTTATTCGCAGAAACTGAACAGCTGTCAAAAGAACTACTCCGTGACCGAAAAGGAATGTTTAGCGGCCGTTTTAGCGGTGAAGAGGTTTAGGCCCTACGTTGAAATGATGAAGTTTACGGTTATAACTGACCACGCGAGCCTGAAATGGTTAATGTCCTTGAAAGACCTTAGTGGGAGGTTGGCTAGGTGGTCATTGCAACTTCAGGCCTTCGATTTTCAGATAGAACATAGAAAAGGAGCTGAAAATGTGGTGGCCGACATGCTATCTCGAATGTCAGTTCAAATCGATGAGATTAGCGATGATTATTTTGACTTTGAAACCAACGAGTTTGAAAGTGAGGAATATATGAGCCTAGCACAAAGTATTCAAGAAAAGCAACACAAACTCCCTGATTTAAAAGTAAAAGACGGAAAAATCTTTAAAAGGACAAATTTCGATAGAGCGGATAGTTTAGATGAATGTGTGTGGAAATTGTGGATCCCTCATGAAATCACACAAATCCTAATTGAAAAGGCGCACGATGCGACCACCTCAGCTCATGGGGGCCTATATAAAACTGTGAGTAGATTGAAACAGTTGTATTACTGGCAGAAAATGACATCACAGGTTAGGAATTATGTGTTAAACTGCCAGGTATGCAAAGAGTCGAAACCATCTAATACAAACTTAAGACCGACAATAGGGGACGAGGTACAGACTGAAAGGCCATTCCAGAAACTTTATATTGATTTTCTCGGTAAATACCCAAGGCAAAACAGGGTAATGCATATATTTTCATAGTGGTAGACCATTTCTCGAAGTTCACCTTTATAAAAGCCATGAAAGAGGCAACGGCAAGAAATGTAGTGAAATTTTTAGTCCAGGAGGTTTTTAATAAGTTCGGCGTCCCAGAAACAATACATAGTGATAACGGTCAGCAGTTCGTATCTGCGGCGTTCAGAGAAATGCTAGAGAGTTACAAGATCAACCATTTGAAGACAGCTTTTTACTCTCCGCAATCAAATGCATCAGAGAGGGTAAACCAATCAATTTTGGCAGCGGTAAGGTCATATTTGGAGAATGATCATAGAGATTGGGATCTATATCTACCAGAAATAGAGTGTGCATTGAGGACTTCAATACATACGGCGACGGGAACGACGCCATTCTTTTCTCTGTTCGGGTATCACTGGTATTCGAATGGGGCCGACTATAAGCTTGCAAGAAAGTTAAAGTCAATGACTGACCACGAAATTATTTCCTTGGACAGAGAAGATCGGCAGAAACTTATTTACGAAAAAATTAAGAATAATATGCACGAAGCGTTCGATAAAAGCGCAAAGAGGTACAATGAAAGGGCCAGAACAACTAAATTTATGCCAGGACAGGAAGTGTACCGACGAAATTTTGCACAATCCGATTTTAAAAACAATATAATTTCTAAATTCTGTAGAAAATACTTAAAATGCAGAATAGTAAAACCAATCGGAAACAATATGTACGAATTGGAATCCCTACAGGGAAAAAACATAGGAGTTTTCCATTCGAAAGACATTAAAGTCTGAAAGCATATGTGCAATATTTATAAGTAAACTGTGATAAAACCTCGTCTGGTGCAATATAGGTTTAAGCGTGCAATATAAGTTAAGTCTATGTTAGTTTTTCGTCCTATACAAATGGCCTGTGATATGAAAACCTCTAGTGAAATTGTTCAATGACAATTGTTCTGAAAATAGATCTTCCCGTAACAGAATCAAAAGTTTTTTTTTGGTTTTTTTTTTGGATGTATGACAGCAGTGCAGTCAATAATCATAGCGTGATGAATTCGTTATATTCGGTCAACGTAAGCCAACGTTTCTAAGCTGGTTACATGTGTAACCGTCATTGTACCATTGGTGCGACTCCGTTAGCGTTCTGGGGAACTGTGCCATTAACAACTGGAAGTCGTTAGTCACCTGGTGCAATGACATGCTTCTGAGCCCGTAATTACGGCGAGTTGAACGGAATAGAAATGAATTAGACGACAAACACAACAAAGTTGGCGATGTTTGTCGCATTGCAAAGACCTGACTGTCACTGGCGACTAGATCCAAATGAAAAAATAAAAACCGGTTGAATTATAACGGACGAGAGTGAACACGGTTAATTGAACGCAAGGAAATAATTCGCGGCGGTAGAGAATAAATAAATAATGATCATTTGTAAACGATGGTGGGAGAAGGTGGTCATGTTTCGGTCAGAGGGTTAAGAGTCGGGCCCTGACAGTGTTAGTACAGATAGGGTTATAAGTTGTTGAAAAAAAAAAGGAGAAGATAACTCACGTGACTGTAAAATGGTGCGGGTTCGGACCCTAAAGCATGGTGGGCCAGCGCAGGTTTGCAGGATCTGAAAAAAAAAGAACCATTGATTCAGGTTAGGCGAAAGTATTTACCAAATACTTACCCATAGTGCCCGGCTCTCTCAGTTGGTAGAGTTGAGACATCTCAGGGGTGGGAGTTCCCCACGTTGGGACTATAATGTCAAAGGGACAAGCCCGAAGTGACCTGAAATGATAATGTGTTTTGAAATCTGTGATATGAAATTTACCTTTTTTTTTAGCTGTGATATAATTTTTAAGTGCAATATAGAATAAGTAAATGTTTGTTATGTTTACTTGTTCTGTACTGTCCCAGAAATTATCTTTAAGTCCACCAATGGTGTGAATAATAAAAATAGTAAAACTTCTATCATCTAAAACGTGAAACACTAAGTTTTGTTCTGGTAGTAAAAAAAAAAAAAAAAAAAAAATAGATCTAAACCAGGGTATAAGGAGTTTTGGTGCGTTTGGCGAAATTTATATTTAGTTTCTGAACCTCTTATATTTAAGAGACTTCAGAAGCGAATCAATCCGAGGTTTAGCAACGGTGATTCCGAATTGAAGGAGTGATAGAGGCTTTACCCGTGTTTTTTTTTGTTGACATAGTTGTTCTAGATTTAAGAACGTATTGACGAGCAATTGCGAATATATCAGTTTGCACATAAGGTGCTACAATTGGTCAGGGACCAATTACATGAATTAAAGTATTTTCGGGTTGGACACTATGCTTTTTCTTTTCCGAAGAAAAACGCAGAAGTCGGCGTGCGCAGAAAAACCATCGGATTGAAATATAGATTGGGTCAAAACAAGGCTCGGAAATGTTAAATACCCGAGGGAGCAACTTCATTGAGTTGAGTTCATGTTTGAATTACAGATTTTATTCCGGAGGACACATTTGGGGTGAGAGGTCCCCCACGGTGCAAAAAGTTTTTTTTTGTTTTAGTCGCGCGAGGGATATATGTACATTTAATACTTACCCGAGAAGTTTCCGCACACCGTTGCTCCCAGCGATACCTTGGCAGCCTCGGAGTTTTGTTGCGGATGAAAATTAGTATATAAATAACCTTTATTTATATCCTTTGATGAAAGGTTTGAAGGTTTAACCCATAGAAAACTTAATGATGGTGAAGTTAAATCCTTGACAAACTTTAAACGCTGAACTGACCAATGTAAAACATTTTTTAATATGGGTATTTATATCCAAATTTTGTCTAAAAGAAGTGCAAAACATACATTTTGCGTTTTATTTTTAATTTACATTTGAATCCTGCAATACATAAAAATCAATTATTAATTTACGTACACATTGGGATAGGATTCCTTGAGTATATTTTTAACATGCTCCACCAAATCATTTGACGATGTTTCCGAATCCAATAATTTTATAATATGCAAACGATTAAAATCATCTAACAGCTCCGGGGACCAAACGTGATTGATCTGTGTCCTCTATACGTAAGACAAATATTCCATTTTGATTTTTAGCATACAGATAATTGTACAATGAAGGTCCCAAATGTAAATAACCTTAAAAAAATTAATTTTTGTTTTTAATTTCATTTAAATTTTCCAAATTCCAAACATACCTGTAGGGCTTGATGCAAATCTTACTCTTACTTCGTTGGACGCATAGCGGTTGTGTATTAAATGTTTAGTTAAGGTTTTGCTCGTTGTTCCTTACTTATTTTTCATCATTCATTTTTTTAATTTGTTGCGATGTGGGGTTTAGTTAATTTGTGGTGGTTTGTTTGTGTTGTTTGTTGTGTTGTGAAGTGGCGATACGTTGTGTTTATGTTGAGGGTGTTTGCCTGAAAAAAAAATTAAATAAAAGGATTAGTTAGATTACAATTTTATTAAATGTGTAGATGATGTTTGGTGTTATGTGTGTTGAGCGGTAGCTTATGTTGAGGGTGATGGTTATAGCTGTGGTATGGTCTATTGAATTGTTTTCTTTTTGTTTGCTGTGTTGTTTAGGTTGAATATTGTTTTTTTTTGGTAGTATGGTGGTTTGCGTTTGATTTTTAATATTCAAGTTGTTTTTTTATGTTCAGCGTGGTTGTGTGAAATTTAGGAAATGCGTAAAGTAAGTAGTATATTGTCAGTCACAATAGAAAAAATTTAAGTGATGCCCAGTTGCGAGTTTTTTTGTATGGGATAACAGGGGTGTATTTCGATGTCATATCCATTCATAAAAACTCGGCAACTGGGTGAAAAATGACAGTGATGTTTGGGTGTTATGTTTTATGTCTTGTCCGTTAAATAGCCGGGAAAAATATTGGAAAAATGTAAGAGTGTTAGTAAGTGAATTGGAAGTGTACCGAAGGTATATGTAGGGCTGGATAGGCAGAGAAGTAGCCATTGTAGAAGTTTTTGGCGTATGAAAGAAAATTAAATTTAACCTCCACCAGAAAAGGGATTCTGTGTTTTTTATTATATACACCTGTGTGCAAAGTGCGAAAGTTTTTTTTTTGGTCAAGTGAAAAGTGACCAAAGTGACGGGCGAACTAGCGGTGTAGCTGTCCTAGAGAGAGCAATTGTAGGAGTGGGAAAAAAAAAAGTAAGGTAAGCGAGTGTTTAGAAGTGATAAAGTTGTGTGTTTTGTTGTGTTAGTGGTTGTACTGAAATCCTTATATACTAGGAAGTCCAAAGTGCACAGTGGTTAGTGAGTGGAAGATCCTCCTAAGCGGGTGGTTTGGAGAGTGCACGGGTCCAAGAATTATCCCGGACGCTAAGCAAGCCGAACAAGAAGAGAGGAGTTTGGTATACCTGGGGTGTTACTATAAAGGAAGAAGTCAGGTAACCTCTGTATTGGCTAAATGTGTTTGTGTATTGTGTCAAATTTGTGCGAAGTTGACTAAAGTCCGCCGCTGAGGACCACTCCAAATAATAAGTGCCGGCAGTATTAGAGTGAATAAAAAGTTAAATTGAGTAAAAATAAGGCTGTGAGGTGAAAAGTTTGAGTTTGGAAAAAAAAGGAATAGATGAAAGTAGTGTAAAAAAGTGGTTAAATAGAAGTAAAATTTAAAAATAGAAAAACTGAATTAAGTAAAGGAAAGATCGTTATAGTAAGGTTAGGGTAATTTTTAAGTTAGTATAAGTTTTTTTTTATAAATGTAGTGTTAAATATAAATTAGATTGTTTTTTTTGTTAGTGCCGTAATTATTAAATTTTTTTTTATATATTTCGTTTGTGTGAAGTGTACAAAGTGCGGGTCAAATAGTGTTTTTTTTTTGTGGCGTATTAGCCAGAATTTAGTGCGTTTGTGTACCTATCCTAGAGAGCTCGTTAGGTAGGCCATTTTGTGTTTTTGTGTGTGTTTGTGCGTGACTCAAAAAAATGGAGTCGATATAAACTTTGTAGGCTTTGCGTTTTTTTTTGTGTGGCTAGATATTTGAAGCCAAATTTAAGTCTTGTCAGCGCGATTTACTAATTTCGGCACGGATTTTTTTTGATCTGTAATATATCGTGTAAAAAAAAAAAAAAATATTAATACCTAAGTTTTTTTTTATGTAATATTTCTATTTCTGTTTTTTTTTTAATTTTTATTCTTTAGTCTTAATAAAATTATGTGAACGTTTAATTTGAACCGAAATGTGTTGCTAAATCGTGTTTAGGGGTGAGGTCGACGACATGAGGTAAGTGTGGTAAGGGTAAAAGTGTGTGTGGGTTATGGGGTCACATAGAATTGAGCGGCAGAAAGTGACCAAGGTAGGGAGGGGATGTGGGAGATGGACCATCGTGTCTCCCCTCTGAAGTGTTCAACCTGCGTTTTGTTTTATAGTTTTTTTTGTGTTTTTTTAAATTGTATTTAATTGTGCTTGTCCCTGGGCTGTAGTGGTGGGTTGGGACCAGACCCAATTGCTTTGGTGAGCTAGCTGGCAACACCACTACAGTGCCGAAGGGGCACGTAACATGGTGCGTGGTAAAGAAGAAGAAGAAAGCATATATTTAAAAAATTCATAACTACAATGTATTCTTAATCGGATCGGTTTCTGGCATTTCAGCCTTCATCAGCGATTTATTGAACATAGTGATAATTCTTATGTTATAATTGAATAGATTGTTTCTATATGAAATTTTTCTACTTAGGGCGGCCGTGCGGTTTGAACCATGAACCTTCACATACACTCGTACTGCACTTTTTGGTCAGCGCTTTAACACACTCACCTAAAGTGAGGCCTACGAGCAGTGTGGTTAGAATCAGTTTTCGTACGCTACAGCTTTTACTTCGTATAAATTTCAGAAGATACAACTCTGTCCAAACAAACAATCGTTATTTTTTAATTTTAATATTTTTCGCATTTATACTTTGAATTTCCACTATTCTCAGTTTTCGTAAGAGTTGCCATATGTGATGTATGGTTTTGTACACACTACATATGCACTTTACATATATTTGAGATGACGCTTGAATTTCTTGAATATTTTATGATAATTTTGGTAAATGTAGATGACACCAGATTTCCCTCAGTTTCATCCCAAACATAATTATCGTACTCATGATTTATAACGTTATGAATTGTGAAATTATGAACCTGAAGTTTCATTTTATAATAACCTTTGATTGTGGTAAAAGCTGTAGTGCTTGCATATCTATGCAAAGTAAAAGACATAATCCATCCTTAGCATTCATTATATCATTAACTTTTTCATTCCTAAGTTACTGGAAATTACCCATGATCGTACCATTTTTTCGGATAAGCCTACTTCTTCTTTTCTTACTTTTCCTATGTTTTCAGCCACACAGCTTTAACAAAAACCATTTGACGGTAAAATTTATCAGTTGTGCAGCGTGTTGTATATACAAGCGTTTAGTTAGGTCTTTTTGCGTTTAACATATAAGCGCTCTTGCAGTTAGGGCGTTTTGAATTTTGGTTATAAAATCGTTATATTTCATCGAAGGATTCTAAATTTTTCTGTGGGTATGTAGTTTGATACAATACATGAGAATCAATAAAAAAAGCAATTTTAAATTTTTTGTTAGTTAGGGCGGTTTGCGTTTATGGTGACGATATAATTTCTTTCTTAAACTCTATGTGTTTATTTTCTCTGACTATATTTGTATTTTGTAACGCTTTTATTTATATTCTTTGCGTGTATTTGTGTATGTTCAGTGAATAAAAATTTTTAATTTTTCTGTGCAACTCTGGTAAAAAACAGTTATTTTTTTTCTAACTGGAATTAGTTATAAACCGAAAAAATAAAGGAAAGGTAAGTGATGTAAAAAATTATTTAATTATGTTATTAACTATTTAATTTATTATTCTCATTCCACAGACATAAAATTCCAAGCAAATTAAGAATGGAAAGGTAAGTACTATAATAAGAATTCATTTATTTTATATATAGTAAGAATTTTTTGTGTAATTTTTTTACAGAAAATATAAAATTGAAATATACAAAGTTTTCAACGATGCATGGGACGAGGGATTGATTGACGCCAATGATTTCGGCACCACAAACAGCTCGCATGCAAAGTTCGAAATAATAATTGGGAAATTAAACCTTCATTTAAGGGATCTGCATGCCATAAAGTTTTCAAATAAATTGTTTAAAATGTTCGTTAATGACACGGTGCCTTTTCTCTTTCTTTATACAGCCAAAAGGATTCCTTGATTAAATGCACAAAACGGTTTCAAAATGACAATGATAATGAAAATAAAACAAATAAATAACTCCATTCGGTGGATTGAACTTTGAATCGTATTTTGAATAGAATGCCTTCACGTTTAAAATAGCAAGCTAAACGGCGAGGAATAGTGAAAGCCCCAAATGTTGCATGGAAGACTTTTAATATCCTCCTATGCCTTAGCTTCAACTTGACATACCGTGCTCCATGATACGGAGCTTAGTTTGTCCAAAAAGTGGGTTTGACCACAAAAATAAAGATTCCCAGTTTGTCTAAAAACGTGCATGCAAATTTATTGCACGGAAGACTTTCAATCCGCCTACACCTTAGCTTCAATTTGACGTGCCGTTCTCCATGATACGGAGCTTCGTTTGTCCAAAAAGTGGGTTTGAGCACAAAAATAAAGATTCCCAGTTCGTCCAGAAACGTGCATGCAAATTTATTGCACGGAAGACTTTTTATATCCGCCTATGCCTAAGCTTTAATTTTACGAACTGTGCTCCATGGTATGCAGCCCCATTTTGCTGGAATCTTCCTTGGAATATCCCGGTCAGAATAAATCCCAATAAAAAAACAAGAATTTAGGTTTTATAAATGTTCTTACATTTATTTATGTATTATTCCTGTTTAAATTAGTTATCCTAAAGTGAAGAATCCACTCCCATATGTGTTGGAACACATTTTAAAAATTTCGCGTTGCCAACTATTCGTTTGAAATTCGGGGTTATTTTTTCGAGGCTATCGGCAACATGCGTAATAGAAATAAAGCCCTTAACACATTCACTGCGAGTTGCGAGTGAGAGAAAAAACGAGAATGAGACAGTATGATTTTTTCTAATGTTGAAGCGTGTACCGTTCCGGAAAATTCTACCTAAGTATTAGGTAATAACAAACAAGTCTGGCAAGCTAAAAGAATAACTACCAGACATGTCTAATACAACTCTGAAGTGGAGTATGGCAACTGGGCAGCACTCGCGAAATTTCGATAGAAATTTCTAGAAGGTTGTGACAGCTACAAAAAAAAGAAGGAAAATGGCGAAACGACGCGCGCGCGGCGGCGAGGTAACTAGGCATCACTTCGAGTTGAGCTTTTTCTTTTCCGTTTGGTATAGTGAAGGGAAACAACGTGTAAAAAATAAAACGCAAGTTTCAACACCAGCAATCCAACATCCACAGCATCCTCAAATAATGCATCCTGAAAATAAAAAAGATTAAGAAAAATTAACAAAACCGTAAATAAGGAGAGAAGACTTTACCCAAAAAGAAAAATATTAGCGAAGACAAACCGTACCTGCAAAAGAACACCAAAAATCAGGCCAACACCAAAAGCGAGTAGGATAACCATACCATCATCCACACCAGCGATACTTACCCACAATTTAACATTTTTACCAGCCATACTCACCTGCAATGTACCATCATCCGCACCAGCGATACTTACCCTTAATTTAACATTCACCACCAGCCATTACCATAACACCAGAGGCAACCATCAATGCTTCACTACGTACTGGAAAGTGATTGCATTTACCACCAGCAACTACAAAACGAAACTCGCAATACTCCAGATCCAAGACATCAACAACCACAGATCCGCAGCGACCAGCGACGACCACATAATCACCACCTGCATGAGTAAATATAAGTACATAGTAGTGAAGTTGGGCCCTAAGCCATCAGTTGGGAGGATACCCCCCACTTATTATTATGTAAAATTTTATAACGAAAATATTGTATTGGTTTATTCCAAGTGCCCAAAATTGTGAGGCAATACTGAACTTTAATTTCACGTTTTGGTTAGTCAAGCAATTATACCTATCGGTATAAGTATTCATACCTTTCTATACTTTCAAGTTGTGAGGAAAATAAGCTTACACTTATACTAATCATAAAATTATAACCACATGAGTTAAGTCCAATGGAACACTGAACTCAACAGATTCCATCGAACTTGAAGCCCCTATATATAGCATAAGAATAAATTATCAAGAATAGAATAAATACCATATTATTAAAATTATAATTTTAAAATTGTTATTCAATAATTATTTCAACACATTCATTTAAAATCAAATAAATGTCAAACCAAGAGAATTACAATTTTAAACGAAAACAAAGTGTAAATAAACTTTCATTCATTGAAACTTGATACCTTTGTGTTCGTCATTAACTAGAACAAAGAGTTAATAAACTTTGTATTGTAAGTTTGTTTATTCATTTCAGCTCATTCACTTAAAATAAATGTCAAATTACCAAAATTACAGTTTTCATTTACTTCCTACAAAATACAATATTGTTTTATGATGTTGAGGTCTTTAGCAAGGTTGTTTGAGGTTGGTTTCGCACGAAAAATGTTGCTGTATTGATTGATGCTGTTTCCGGTGTTGTTATATGTGTTAGTATCATTGTTGTTGACTAAGTTGTTGTTGCTGTTGATTAGGTTGTTGTTGATTGGGTAGTTGTTATTATTACCGTTGTGGTTGTTGCTATATTTACCTATGTTGTTGGAGTTAGTATTGTTGACTGAAATGTGTATTAAGTTGTTGTTGCCTGAGTTGTTGCTATTGGCTAATATGTTGTTTCTGGAGTTGTTACTAACGTTGTTGTTTATGATGTTGGTATTAATGCTGTTGTTGATGGTGATGTTGTTATTGTTGATGATGGCATTATTGTGCTCTATGTTGTTGTTTCTGATGACATTGTTATTGATTGCAAGTAGTTGATTTTTCCATAGAATTTTTAATAATCTGTTTTGCGTATTTTGTAGTGTTCTGCAATATGTTGCAGTGTCCCATGCTGTAATCCCATGTCTAATATAGGATTCTGCGAGAGAAAAATAATCCTGTTTCATCACACTGAATGTCGAGCAGTTGCTTAAATGAAAGAGCATGTATGCAGTTTTTGAAGTTTTTTTTGAAATTCCATTTGAAATTATGGTCTACGTATACTCCAAGGTATTTGTAGGTATGGACGAGTTCAATATATGTGCTGCAGTTATCATTAACATTAATGTTATTGTTAGTATTATTGTTGTTGTGCAGACACTGTTGGTCGTGGAATTTTAGCATCACGTTGGCATGTCTTATATGTGGGGGTTTTATGTGCACTAGTTTTGCTTTTGTGGGATTTATTACTAGTCCATTATCATGGCACCATTTGGTTACAATATCTATTTGGTTTTGCATAATATTTGTAGCACTATTAATGTTTTTATGCGAAACGATGATAGCAGTATCGTCTGCATAAGCTAATGTTGTGCTATTTTTGAGTACGTTAAGCATGTTATTTGCATATATAATATAAAGTATTGGGCCTAATTTAGAGCCCTGAGGTACTCCATGACATGATCGCGTTTCTTCACTCAAGTTGTTATTGATTTTTACTCGATACGTCCTAAACCTGAGATAATTCCTGAACCAGTTTAAACAACTCTCTAATATATTAATTAAATTTCCATGCGAAAGGGTGTCGAATGCCTTGCTAAAATCACTGAAAACGGCTAGACAGTGGTAGTGGTTACTTAATTTTGTGTTGATGTGGTTCGAAAATTCACCAAGTGATTTATTTATATTTTTACCCTTTTGGAAGCCAAATTGGTTTGGGTTAATAATTTTAAATTTTTCCAAAAAATGTGTGAGCCTTTGTACAACAATTTCCTCAATAATCTTTTCAACAGCAGACAAAATGGCTATCGGTCTGTAGTTGCTGGGGTCTGCTTTCGGTCCGTTTTTGTAGATCGGCCGAATTATTGATGTTTTCAGCATCTTGGGGATTATTGCGCTGTCCAAACATGAATTTATTAGAGAAGTCAGTATTGGTGTCAGAAAGTTAGCATTATTCCTTAGATTTTTGGGTCTAATTCCGTCAATTCCAGCACACTTTTTTATATTTTGCTTTCTTAAAATATAGTATATTTCCTCCTCATTTGTAGGAGCAAGATACATTGAGTTAGGTAATATTGTTGTTTCATTATTTATTGTTTTTATATTACAATTATGTATTATATTTTGAATGTTTTCATTAAAATTATTAGCAAAGTTTTTTAAAACATTTTCTGAATTTTCATTTTTAAAATTTTTTGTAATAGTATCATCAATGTTATTTGTTTTCCTACCAACGATTTCATTTACTATTTGCTATGTAACACGCATGTTATTTCTATTTTAAATGAGTTTAGTTCTATAATAATTGTTTTTTGTATTGTTAATTTTTTTATTTAATAAATTTCTATATTTGTAGTAGTCGTTGATCAACCGTAGTTGTAAACGGACGTGTATAGTGAAAAATTAAATAAAAATAATAATTTTTTTAAAACAAACAAAGAGATTAGTGTTCTAATCTGGGGATTAACAATCCTCACAAATATAAAAAACAAAAAATATAGTTTAAAAAAAACAACAACAATTTTACTTCAACAGTAGTCTTGTTGATAGTGTATATGATCAATGATTGATAATATATGTTTTTATGTTGATGAAGGAATTAAGTTAATGTTGATCAGCCCGAACACATGCTGACATTAATCTTTATTCCTTTTGATCCCTTCAAGCACTTGAAACTTGAAAGGTGATGATAATGATAGTAATAACAAGACAAGTTTTGCTGTATTACTAGAAAGTTATTTATTTTGTTGAGCTTTTTATACTTTATAATGATCAAAAAATGCTTAATACTAAAATAAATAAAAATTAAATATTCTATGTTGTTGTTGTCCAACCATAATAATGCTTTGTAGTGATTTAGTTATAAATGGTCAAGTAATTGATTGACCTGTATTTGTTAGTCTAGTTAAGCATTATTATGTTTGGTAAGAATAAGTATGCGGAAATAAATTGTGTTTGGTAATAATAAATTGGTACAAATGTATATAGTGTTGTGT
The DNA here is from genome assembly GCA_963682025.1 of Cordilura impudica. Classification (NCBI taxonomy): domain Eukaryota; kingdom Metazoa; phylum Arthropoda; class Insecta; order Diptera; family Scathophagidae; genus Cordilura; species Cordilura impudica. Next base: position 174,584,174 of record OY821518.1, on the reverse strand, counting down.
CGTCATTTTATTTACCAAATGTAACAATGCTTAATAGTAATTTCATCAATAATAAATTGACTGACTTGGATCCTTGGTTGACTAAGCATTATTATATCCGGCAACAATAAATGTGACAAAATAATGCAATGTATGTAATATGGTGTGTGTGTTTGAAAACAGTTAATTTGTGTAAAGTGCAATGAACAAAAATAAAACAGATGGTGAATCATTGACAGTGCTGGGTATAAACAGATAGTAAAATGAGTGAAGATAGTGAATGTGATGATAGTGATTGGCAGAAAGTACCAACAATAAAAATTTTAAAACGTCGACAGTTAGAATCGCCTACACTGTTTAAACACCAACATTAGAAGTCATACACCAACAATAATATTGGACCATCAACATCATCCAACAATAACAATGAACCATCAACATCAAAAAATATGTTTGCAGAACTTCAGGCAGAAAAAGTAGATGAAGTAGAAGAGGAGATTCCAACAACTCCAAGGCCACCGCCAATATTCATCCCAGATGTTACAAACATAAGTAAAATGATTTTTAATTTAACAAAAATTATTCCTAAGAATGAATTTAATTATAAATCATTAAAAAACCAGGTCATGGTAAAAATTAGTACAATTGATTCTTATAGAAAGTTAGTAAAATTCTTAGAAGAATTAATAATTAGCTTCAACACTTTTCAAATTAGGCAGGAACGAGCATTTAGGGTCGTATTAAAAGGAATTCACCATTCTACTCCAGTAGCAGATATAAAAGCTGAATTATTATCTTTCGGTCATCAAGTAAGAAGCATTATTAATGTCAAAAGCCGCATAAGTAAGGAACCTTTATCGATATTTTATATAGACCTTGGCCCAAAATCTAACAATAAAGATATTTATAACCTACGTCACATTAACAACGCTATAATTAAAATCGAACCGCCAAAAAAACGAAAGATTTAGTTCAGTGCTATCGTTGCCAATTATTTGGCCACACTAAGTCTTATTGTAGAAGACCCTATCGATGTGTTAAATGTGGACTTGACCACCCAACTGCTGAGTGCACTAAAAAAGAAAATTCCCCACCTCGCTGTGTTCATTGTCTACAGGCCCATACAGCCAACTACAGAGGATGTATACTGTACCAACATTTAATTCAATATATAATCGTTCTATTAGGCAACAAAATCCACATTATTCATTTGGACCCCAAGACTATCCCCAATTACCAAGCCATCAAAACTTTAATAGTCAACAAAGAAATGAAACTACTCAACAACAAACATATGCTGAAGCCACACAAGCTCATAATTTAAATGATACAAATAGCAATAATGAGAATTCAAGCCTAATGGTAAAAATGGATAAACTCATCAGTATGATGGCAATTTTAATAAATAAATTATGAAATTAAACGTAAGAATTGGAATATGGAACGCCAACGGCCACTCCAACCATACACAGGAAACTGAATTATTTCTTAATTCAAATTACGTCGATATTTTATTAATATCTGAAACGCATTTTACGTCAAGAAATTATTTTCGAATTAAAGATTACGACTTAATATATACAAATCACCCTGATAATCGTGCGCATGCTGGTTCTGCTATTCTTATAAAGTCTAGTATAAAGTACGAAGTCCTTGAAGAATATAAACACCCTTTTATTCAAGCTACAGGTATTAAAGTAAATTGCGATAATAGTGATATTTCTATTTATGCTTTATACACACCTCCTAGACATAATATCAATCGTCAGGAATATTATGATTTCTTTAAATTGCTTGGCACAAAATTCATTGCAGGTGGTGATTATAACGCCAAACATATGTGGTGGGGCTTTAGGCTTAATAACCCAAGAGGTAAAGAACTTTTCAAGTGTATTCAAAAGTATCGCTTCTCAGTGTTGTCAACAGAAAGTCCTACTTACTGGCCTAGTGATCCAAACAAAATCCCTGACTTGCTGGATTTCGCAGTATATAATGGTATATCAACAAATTGCTTAGATATTATGGATAGTGATGAATTAAACTCTGACCATTCTCCTGTAATTATAAATTTCTGCACTGTTTTACAATCTATACAAAAATCACTACACATAATATCTCCAAAAACAGATCTGGATTCTTTTAAATATTGGATTGATAAAAACGTTAATCTAGCTTCCCCCATACATAATGGCACTGGTCTTGATATCGCAGTTGAAAGTTTCACAAATTTAATTCATGACGCTGCATTTTTGTCAACACCTGTAAACGAAATTAATGAACATAATCGCAATAGGGTAGTTATATCTGCTGAAATTCAAGCATTAATAAGAAATAGAAGACGATTGCGAAGAATATGGCAATCCAGCAGAAGCCCATTTGAGAAAAGACTTTTCAATCATGCTTCTAATGAAGTCAAAAATCGCATCAGAGAATTCAAAAATGAAGAAACTAGTAAATACCTTAAAAGCTTGAACATAAATGTATCAGCATATGAAGAGCATTGTCTTTGGAACGTCACAAAATATCTAAAGCGACCGACTAGAAGAAATATTCCAATTAAAGATACAAACAATTCGTGGTGCAGAACTGATAAAAGTAAGGCTGATGCTTTCTCCGAATGCCTTAAAAACATATTTCAGCCTTTTTGTTTCAATAGTGACGATGATTTGATAGAAATAGATCAATATTTAGACTGTCCTTGTCAAATGGATGTACCGATTCCGGATATTCCCCCTCAGGAAGTGCAACAGGAAATCGTTATGTTAAATAACAAAAAATCACCTGTGGGTACGACTATATAAATGCAGCAGTAGCAAAAGCACTGCCAAAGAAAGGTATTATTTTTCTTTCCTTTATAGGTTTTGAGATTACATCATTTCCCTAATCAATGGAAATATGCCGAAGTAATAATGGTACCAAAACCAAAAAAGCCGGAAAACACAGTCTTCTCTTATCGCCCAATCAGTTTACTATCTACGTTTTCAAAAATATTTGAAAGAATATACTTACGCAGATTATTACCAATACTTGAAACACGAAGTGTTATTCCGGAATACCAATTTGGATTTCGGCATAATCATGGTACTCCTGAGCAATGCCACCGTATAATTAATGTCATACGAGATTCTTTAGAAAGCAAAAATATTGTTCAGCAGTATTTTTGGACGTTCAGCAGGCCTTTGACCGTGTTTGGCACAAAAGATTACTTTTTAAATTAAAGAAATTGCTTCCAGCTCCATATTTTTTCGTTTTTAAATCATACTTGGACGAAAGATTCTTTTATGTAAAAGTAAATAATTAAATATCTAATATATGCCCTATAAAAGCAGGAATTCCGCAAGGCAGTGTTCTAGGACCTGTCCTTTATACTATTTTCACGTCAGATATGCTTGTACATCCTAACATTACCGTTGCAACGTACGCTGACGATACAGCCTTAATTTCAACAAATGAAATTACTTCTATTGCATCTGAAACGATCCAGAATCTGCTCAATGATATTGAAATATGGTTAAATAAATGGAATATTAAGGTGAATACCGAAAAGTCTGCCCATATAACACTCACCTTAAGAAAAGGAGACTGTCCAACATTAACTCTACATGGTACTCTTATTCCAAAAACAAACGAAAGTAAAATATCTTGGTCTTCATCTCGATCAGGCCTTACTTGGAAAAATCATATAAAAGCAAAAAGAGAGCAATTAAATATAAAAACAAGACGACATTAAAAACGAATTGGACTTACGGAATACAGCTTTGGGGAACAGCTAGTAATTCTAACATCGAAATCCTTCAAAGATATCAGACTAAAACACAAAGATCAATAATAAATGCTCCGTGGTTCGTAACTAACAATAATATTCACAAAGACTTAAACATTCCCACATTTAAAGATGAAATTAACAGATATAGTTCAAGATATGTTGAAAGACTTAGCAATCGTATTAACCCATTAGCAATAAGTTTATTAGATGAAAGTGAGGAAATTAAAAGCCTGAAAAGGCACCATATCCTAGATTTACCTTTTAGAAAATAATCTCTAAATATTTTTGCAGGACTAGTAGAGTTCAGATTATGTTATGATACTTTAAAATGATCAGATTTGCTTATTGTTGTATAAACAGATTGTAAATAAAAAAATAATTGTAACAAAAAAAATATTTTTTGTAATCACTTTCATAAGTTTTGTTATTTCGATTATTTATCCATTTTTTTATAAAGTTTATCTCTTATATGGCAGTTTTCAATTAGCTCTTCGCTTATCCACGGATTTTGTTTTCTAAGTTTTTTTTGATTTTTTCATTTGTTTTGAACTTTCATATTAAATTAAATCTTTCGTAAATATCACTGTATAGGTCATTGGAGTTTTTGTTTTGATTTTGTTTCATAATATCGTTCCACTTCGTTTCTCTAATTTTTCTATTAACTATATGAGTAGCTATTTCCGTGCCCTGATAAACATAGGTTTCCCTTCCCTGGTTGTTATTTTCGTTTTGAGAACAAAAAAAAAAAAAAATAGAGAGTAGTGATCCGATATTGTTGTTGTTATTATTGCTGCATTATTTTGTGTGGTATATTGGTTGTTTTTAACAAACAGATGATCAATACATGTTCTTGTATTTTTTTTTTCACATCTACTCGCGTACTCTCATTTATCATCGACTCTAATCCTTTTGACAAAGCTATATCAAGGTAGTTTTTTGTTATGTTTTTCTTCGATATGTCTATGTTAATATCTGCCACGAATAATATTTCTTGTTTCTTTTTTTATGTGGTTTATAGTTTGATCAAGTTCAACTATGAAGCTGTTAACATTGTGGGATGGGGGACGGTAGATTGAGAGAAGGGAAAGAATTGTATCATTTATGTTTAAATCTAAATGTATCAATTCAAAAGAAAGGGTATTTTTTGTGAGATTTGTGTACAGAATGTTTTCTCTAATGTAGACTGCTATCCCTCCTCCCCTTTTGCTTTTTTCATCAGCATAATTTCTATTTAAAAAAAGGGAATTAAAACCGTTAATGCTCTATTGGCTATTCTCATTATCAGTAATATTTGTTTTCACCAGAACTATTATTTTTATTTTGTTTATTATATTTTGTATCGTTACTAAAAATTGGGAAAAGTTTTTCCGAAGAGAGCGAATGTTCATGTAAATTAATGACATGGGATAACTTAAAATTTTTGATTAATTTCATTAAAATTTTTTAAGGTTTGATTTAAAAATTTATTCATTTTTAATTGAAAAAAGAAGCTAATATGTGTATAAAAAGTTTTTAGCTTTTAAAATTGTGTATGTTTTAAATTTTAGATTAAAAGTTATTTTTATTATTATTTTTTAGTTGATTAATTCAATATCTGCGGTGTTGTTGATAATAATAGCGGTAGAATTCTCGATTTTGCGGGCAAAAATACATCCATCACGAACCCATACAAATTTCCATTTACATTCTTGAGCTTTTTTTTAGCTTGCCATAATAAAAGGCGATTATTGGCTGTCAGTTGATCGTTTATGTAAACAAAGTTTTGATTCTTTGTGGTGTCTGTGCTGTTAATTGTTGTTGTGTTTTGGTTTACATTTTCTTCATCATCAAATACTTTCGCATCAATTCTGTGGCCGCTGATTTTTTTCATCAACTCTCTTTTTTTGTTGAGAGCAGAGAATTCAACTACTATTTTACTATCGTTGTTTCTTAATCGATACGCATTGCTAACGTCAGCTTGACCGATGTCAACAGTCAACGACGATGCAATTTTTTGTACGACGTCGGCTGCACTCATATTTTTATTTGGGATATTATTAATTTCAATGTTTTTGTTGATTGCTTGTTGCTCTGACTTATTAATGCGTTTCTCCATTTCACAGATTTGTTTTGTGTTTTCTCTGTTTTTGTCGTGAAGGTTATTGACCTGTGTAGCTAAGTTCTCAATTTTGGTTGTTATTGTTGTTAATGCATTTTGTATTTGTGTATTAGATGTGTTTATGCTTTGAGCTAGATTTTGCATTGTTACCTTAATCTCGTTAACATCTGATTGGACAGAGCACAGCTTAGTGTTGAGAAGACTAATAGAGAGGGAATCTTTAAAGCGTTTGGCATTGTCATCATTGTTTGCATCTGTGTCATCATCATCGCGTTGTTGTTATCATCAATTATAGTAGAGGGGTTTGGAGATTTACTTTTTCTGCAGTTTTGGCATTTCCACTCAGATCTTCTGTCGGCATGCATACTATCGTATGTTTTTTTGGTCACGGTTGTGCACGCAGAATAGTGGTAGTTCGATTTACAATTAAGGCACTTGACATAATCATCCGAAGTTGGGAGAGACTTTTTGCAATGATCACAAAGAAAACTCATTTTTTATTTTTTGTTTTATGCTTTTGATTTATGATTTATGTTATTTTTCAATAAAAAGGTTTTTTATTTGTATATATTTTGGCACTGCCGAATAGCAATTTAATTGTTGTATTATTTTTGATTTTTTTGCAAATTTATTTTCACTCGAATACACCGAAATATTTAAATTTGATAGAGCACCGATAATAAACGTCCGTTCGCAACGAAGAGAAATTACAAATTAACTGGCGCAGTCGGCAAACAAATCCAAAAGATATTCTGAAGAATATCCCTATTTGGTCGCGACGCAATTTAAAATAAAATTTGTGAAAAACTTTAAGGTATTCCAAAGAATATCCTTTTTTGAAAAAAAAATAACATATGTTAAATTAGTGAAGATATTCTAAAGAATATCCTTTTTTTGAAAAAAAAAAAAACACTTGAAAAAAATTTTGAAAAACTAAGATATTCCAAAGAATATCCTTTTTTGAAAAAAAAAAAAATAACATTTGTTAAATTAGTGAAGATATTCTAAAGAATATCCTTTTTTGAAAAGAAAAAACACTTGTGAAAAAAAAATTTTGTGAAAAATTTTAAGATATTCCGTAGAATATCATTTTGTGAAAAAGAAGACTAAAGAACTCTATGAAAAAAAGGTGAATGGTGTCTAAACTCCAGGAAGATGCCTAAAGATACGGAGAAAATTGAAACACCACAATTCAAACCATACTTCAACATATTGCAAACCGACGAAATATTCAACACAATGGCATCAACATCATCAACAGCAATACCAACTTCTGCTCCAACACAAACGTCAGCACCAACAAAAGTGCCAACAGAAACATCATCGTTGGGTCCGATTCCAATTTCTATCCTTTTGAAGGAAGTGGATTGAATAAATGTTTTCACTGGAAAAGACCGAGACAGAAGTCTCCTGTGTTTAACGTGAGTACCCGTCTTGTTGACATAATCTCACGGTGCTCTGAACACTGGATCGGAATATGCACCGACCACCGCCCCATTGTGTAATGAACTACACTCCGGTACCAATTCAAGATTTGTGCATTTGGGCAACAAATCCTACTCCTTGGTGGGGAGTCGAGGCCTACCTTACACACCTCTGCTGTTCTAGGGTCACAGCACCCGGTTGAATGCAACTCCACATCGAGCTATGCTCTCCCCGCGATTTGGGTATAAACCACAGCCACCACGATACTCCCCAAGGGGCCGTACCCGCAAGTCAGCTGGAATCAAAGATTCCAGGGGCATCTGACTTCCCGTGGTACCAGATATATATATATAAATATATAGCCTCCGGCTAGACTTCGTAGCAAAGCTACTACCAGTATGGCTCCAAACAGCTATGGACTGGTGGCCCTTCGAAGGCCTTAGTACCACACCCATACATCCTGTGGATGAGTGTATAGGTACACAACTAAGGCCTTTTAGAAGGTCTTGGGTACACACGCATGCGTACATCCTGTGGATGTAAACATACGTGTGCGATCAAACCCTTCTTAAACGTCTTCTTTTGAATACTTCACACGCAAACTCATTCATACAACGCACTCTCTCATCATTCACAAGCACACCACTGACATCACAACCATCGTCCGTCAATACGACACCCAGAGAATCCAGGTCCCGTATGTCCGAGTAAAAAGTGCATATGCACAAAACGTGAAACCGGTCCTCGGTAAAAGTTCCACAGACGTATTAGCCAAGGCTCTTCAATGCAAAAATGCGTAGAAAGACCCGTGGCCCGTAAGCAAAAAGCCCAAACTCAGGCCGAAGCCAAAATCTGGACGTTTCGCCACGAACGTCACATCACGAATGAAGGAGTATGTAACCCGTCCACTGTCACTTCTGTCCCATCTATCTTGCCATCTGGAGACAACACACTCGTTTAAGAGTGCCTTGCACTCCGTCTAGCTCCTACCACTAACGTCATCGTTAGTCACCCAATCGTCCTGCAACAATGGCTGTCCTTTCTTGATCCTGTAGGCAATACTTTTACGTATCACCCCCAAGTCAAGAGGAGCTACACCAACCAACACCTGTAAGGCCTCCGTGGAGACCGTACGACAACATGGCACACAAGCGAGCAAGACTTCCCGTTGACACGACATGATTTTCAGCTTTCCTCTGGCAGTCGTGAACACGCTGGACCACACCGAGGAACCATATGTTGCGCAGGCAACAAACAGTCCACGGTAAATGGTCCACATAGGACGCCTGCTGAGGCCCCAGTCATTCCTGAGAATGCACCGTACACATCGCACCACACCAGTCAATTTCACACGCTCGAGATGAATGAAGAAGTTCATACGCTCACGCATTGTTATCCCCAAGTACTTGACCTCAGTCGCATACTTAAGGCTAACGCCATTGGCCCTAACAGTTGGAGGTTGATTTAGCGATAACCTGCCCTTGAGCAACATCATCACAGTTTTGTCCATTGCTACATCTACTCCTACCTGTCTACTCCAATCGCAGATAATCTGCATGGCTTCCTCCCCCCTTCTCTCCAGCTCAGCACGAGACTGGCCTTCGACAAGGACGAGCATATGCGCATACATTGTATGCAACCGTCAGCCTCCACAAAAGAGGATCCATCATTAGATTCCAAATAAATGGACCGCAGATGGATCCCTGCGGACAACCTCTGACCACCTCAATGCACACGGACTCGTTCACACCAGCGACGCAAGCCCGCCTGCCAGAGAAGTAGCTTTTCCATAACTCCAACTCTTGGCAGCCGACCTCGCGTAGCCTCGCTAGAACGCCTTCCCATAACAGGAAGTCGAATGCACCCTTGAAATCAATAAAGATTCCAAGGACATATCCTGCCTCTGTCCTACCGACACACGTTTTAATGTGATGCCAGGCGTCATCTACACTCCTACCACTTTTAAAGCCAAATTGCCACTCGCATGTGCCCTGGTTGATCCTCTCCTGAAGCCTTTTCACCATAATCCTTTCCAATACTTTTCCAAGCACCGGAAGCAGACTGATGCCCCTATAGGAGCGAGGATTGCTCCTGATCCTATCGGGTGACTTAAGCAAAACAACGACACGGACTATCTTCCACGTATGTAGAAAATACCCCTCTGATACACACTTTTCATAGATTGCCAACAAGTACTCAGGAATGGCCTTCCAGATGCTTTTACACATCTCTCCGGTCATTCCATCCATACCTGACAAATGTTTAACTCTAACTTAGTGCTGTCCAACGGAGGAGGGGGATCCACCCCCTGAAAAGGAAGATGGATCGGACCCGCCACCCTTGGAAAGAACTCGCCCAGCAGAACGCGTATGCATGCCCCCCATGATGGCAATATTTCATTACCAACACGTAGGCCAGACACATCGGTCCGCTGGCCCCTACCTCTACAGAGCTTATAGACTCTGCCCCATGGGACGTCCCTGTTGTCCCGTACGTATGCTCTCCAATCATCCTCCTTCACTTTCACGATACGGTCCTTATAGGCACGTAGCTGTGTTGCGTAGTTCGTCGCACGCAGTAGCACATCATCTGCATTGCTCCGCCTGGCACTCTGGAATCGCTACCTGAGCTGCCGGATGGCCCTCCGCATTTCTGTCAACTCCCGCGTCCACCATTTAACCCTTCCAGGGATTGTCCTAGAACATCTCCCAAGAAGGGCGTCATTGGTGTTGATTGTCCAATCGTTCAGCTTACCTATCTCTCCATCTATAGTCAGACCCCTGAAATCCCCAATGGAGACTTCAGAGGCCACCTCCCTAATGCACGAACCGTAGAAATCCCAATTAATTGGGAGTCTACGCCACCGCATCACATCCGAGACCTCTACAGGGGCAGGTGAGTAATGGAGCACAATCCATATTGGATTATGATCACTCACCCCCCAATCGTCCTTAACGTCCCAGTCGCAGCGAAAACGCCGCAGTACGACATCATTTACGGCTGTTACGTCAATATCACTCGCACCATTAGGACCGGAAAACGTATATAAATCAGAGGGCTGATTTAACGCACTAACACGCCGAGTAACCATTCAGTCACTCAACATCTCACCCCGATGGTGGTTCTGATATCCAGACGAATGCCGGGATAACTTACTGAACCACATGGGAGAGGATGCGTTCGCGTGCATAGCTAGGATAATCGGGTTGCTACTCGCTAGTAGTTGCACCGTATCCATATACGAGATATACGGCTCTAATGGGCTGCTGAACTGACAGTATATGTTTGCCAGGAAGATTTTTCCGAATCTTCCTTCGACCAAGACACATACCCCCAGTTCGTCAGCAGATAACAAAATATACTCTGCGTCGGGATCGTTGACAATTACAGCGGCCTTGACCCTAGAACAAGGAAATACCCTCATAAATGAGAGTAGACCCCTTACACAACCATCGGTTGGCAACCATCCTTTCGCCCAATTCACACATACTGGCATAAGAGCCCAGGCAATTATAGTAAATAATTGTCAGAGACATCTTAATGCCTTGCCCTAGCCCTCGCGACTAACACGCTGTACGTGGGACAGTCGTCGGTCATCATAAGATGATTCGACGGCAAGCCCTTGAACGCACAGTTCCTACAGTGCGGCAGATTTTCGCAACGATGTACGACGTGACCGGTCTGTCCGCACCGACGACAGACTTCGCCTTTTCTACGACAATGCCTAACAATATGGTCAAACCCAAGACAACGGTAGCAGCTAGGGATAAGCTCATGACGTTTCACGCGGAACCTAAACCACTTAACGTAGCAGCCTCCGGCACTCAGAAGGGCTTTCATGGCATTGCCGTCACCCTCCAGGGTAACGTCGACAGCTCCGCCAGCGCGCACGCTCCACGGTCGACTCACGAGCCGCACCCCCTTCTTAAAGGCTTCTAAGGTCATTCGTTCCTTCAAGTGCGGCTCGTAGAGAGCACCCATGAATTCATCAGGGGTGATCTCGGGAGTGAACCCTCTGGACGACCACCCTAGTACCCTGCCTATCGTTGACTGTTACTTCCAGTCCATGTTCCGAAAATTTAGGATTCCGGATGATCCTCTCCCGCTCTGCGACTGAGGGGTGCGAATGACCGCCCCACCGCTACGAACCGCCTTAACCGCATGAACACTGACCCCGAGCGTGGGACCTACTTCCTTCACAACCTTCTTAACAATTTCATCAGATTTAGCCGCCGTCTTGCTTCGCACAACCACCGACCAGGTCTCGACTGGTTTCGGTGCAGGGGCAACTACTGGCGCATTCTGGCACGCGGACTGAGGCTGAGCAGGCGAGGATTTATCCAGCCGGGATACTCGGACATTTGGCGTAGCGCCCCCAGCATCTAGGGCGTCCAAACGACCCCTCAGACGTTCATTGTCCCCCACCAATGTCATCAACAGTTCTTCTAGCCGACCCACTTGATTGATGATCCGCCTTGCCGTTTCGACTTCAACACGACCATCCAAAACTATGTCGTTCAACTCCGACGTCATCGCCTTCATCTGCTTAATTGCAGAATGAGCACCACAGAGCCCAGAAGGAGAAACTGTGGGGACTGCTGGTACTGGAGTTGAACTTCTCCCTAAGCCACCGTGCAAGCTACTAGCGCTGCCGACCTAACTACCCATGCTGCCAACGTCAGTCCTTATGGCAGTCTTCCTCCTAGCTTGTCCTGAAACCAGCTTCGGTTCAAGAAAAACCTTTCCTCCCGATTTGGGAGAGCCGGGTTTGAACCGCTTTCCATCCTCGTTTACTATCGACTCTCCGTTGTCCATGTCCGAGTCGGAATGGCGAAGTCTACTACCACCGGTGGGTGGCACCTCTTCCGTCAAATCGACTTTGTCCGGCCCACTAACATCTGTATCCGTACCGCGTCGTCCTCTGTGCCGTCAGCTGGTTTCACCCTAGCACACCTTGGACCCGCGCCCCTTTTTGGCTTAACCATCTTACCCGATCCTAATCAAGTACCGACCGACTGCTTAAACCGACCCGAAGCAGTAAAAACCGATCCGGGCAGTACGTACTGCCAAATACGTAAGCAAAAATCGAACTGTGTAGCGACCGATAACAGTTACCCGTACCGAACAGTACCCCGATAAACTGTTTACCGACCCAAAGAATCGCTAAACGCACTAAGAAGCTAACGGCCCTAACCGCAACCGATACGACGGTATCAATTTATCGAATCAAAAACCACAATCACACCACGAACCGCGATTAAAAATTTTTAATTACGGACAGACGGACACGCCGCGGAGAGACGGGCACTGCCACGGACAGAGGGACACTGCCGCGGACAGACGGACAACCGACGGACACAGCCGCGGTCAGACGGACACTGCCACGGAAGGACAGACAACCGACGGAAGGACGGACAACCGAAGGAAGGACGGATAACTAATAACTGACGAAAGGACGGACACTAAGACTTCTAGTGAATCAAACAGTTGAGCTGGTTGCGTATACTTAATAGTTTTTATAAACTAGTACTTATACGCACCCACTCACCTACGTACTGCACTAACTTCAGCGGAAGTTAGCCAAGACACCTGTACTGCACTACCTACCGACCGACTAGCACAGACACAAACCGGAACCGGAAGTTTTACCGACAAAATCCGAATTTTTGCACTGCCTTACCGACTGGAAATGAACTTCGTTACTGCCCCGCAATGGTATGCCGTGTTCACACTTACCACTGCCACTCACCACTACCTTACCACAAAAGTGACTTTAACCTCACAATTTGCCGGAGATTATTTTTGTTCAGCGGAGCACCCGATCAGCGGAGTCTCAACTTTACAAAAACAATAACACACACACACACTATCACTTTTACTCACTTAAAAAAAATCAACTAATTATCGCGACGTTTTAAGAAAACACAACGGTACGCTTCAACAGGCAAACAACGAATGACCGAGACTGCGATATATCATCATTCATCAAGGAAGTAGAAATCTTCCTACGAATTTTTCAAGATGGTGAGATGGAGGAATATATATACCACCGCTGCATACTTAAGAAGAAACAGGGAGAAGCAGCCAATATAATTCGAGGTTTAACAGATAAATCATGGCAGAACGTGAAAAATGAGTTACTGAAGGTGTTCGGCATCAAGGAAAGCTACACCCAATTATATCATAGAGCACTATCAACAAAAAACAATGATGTAAGTCAATTATATTATAATTTAAAAACAATATTAAGCTAAATACAAAATACGAACAAGATTCATGTAAACCTTTAGAATTCAACCCAAATATAAACGAATCAATGATTTTTCGAACTTTTGTTAATAATATACCTCCGCATTTAGCAAGTATTTTATATTGCCGGAATATTAATACTATTCGCGAAGCATATCAAAATATTAAATACACTAACCAAAATTCTAACCATAATTATTCTGTACCTCACCAAAGGCAAAATTTTAGACAAACAAATTTTAGACCGAATAGACAGAATTTCCCAGACCAACGGAAACAAGGTCTTTCTTGTCGCCAAACACAAAACTTTCCAAATTCCAATCGACAAACACAAAGTTTTGATAATCGCCAAGGACAATATTCGAACGTAATTCGAAATTCGCAACAGTTCCGACAATCTAACCAATCACGACAAAATTCTGGTCCGATGGAAATAGATCATATTGAACAGAGTGAAATTGTTCCGAATGAGGAAGCAAATTTTCATTCAGCCGGGAAGAAAACGGTTTACCGATAGTACACTTAACTATTGGTAATTCCAAGATAAGATGTTTGATTGATACTGGATCAACCACATCAATATTGAATTGTAATGCACTTCCAAGTTATGAACGTATAAAATTAAAAAAACATTAACTTTCTCAACTTTGGCAACCAAAGTAGTTATAAGTGGGGAAATTGTCACGGAGATCCCAGAAGAGTTTTCCGATAATAATTTAATGGCTTGGAAATTGTTGAAGTTAACTAATAATAGATTTTATGGAATAATTGGTAATAATTGAAACCTTTAGGTGCAAAAATTTGTTTAGAAGAACGATATATCCAGATTAATGACAGAAACATTTTTTTATAAATACATTTCCTTACAATTATGACGAGATTCATGCATTAGAATTTTTAGATTTCAATAAAGAGAACTGTTGTGGCACGATATAAAAATGAGCCGGCTTTAAATAAAATACAAAACTTTTAACAGCACTCCTTGTGCATAAATATTTTAATTTATTAATTTTAAAAGCGAGAGCGCTTTAAAACAATTTTGTAAGCATACGTGCCTTTTACCGACTGACTTCTTAATTTTCTAATTGATCTCTAGTTAGCTACATAGTCTACGTGATACATAAACAGAGACCGTTATGTTTAAGAAACAAGTTATTTTAGTACATATTTCAAAAGGAGAAATTGTTGATTATATGTATATATAAACAAAACAGTTACAATTGAGAATATGTATTATTGCTTGTTTGAGAATTTGCAATTTAAGAATTTTAATGGGAGCTATCCCAATATTGTTATGTGAGTTGTAAAATAATAATATATAAATGATTACTGAAGTAAGTTTCTTCCAAATTAATAATAAATGTTTAGATAGTTTTAAAATTAATACAATTCATAATTATTATATTATCATCTGGATATTGGCAGCAACATTCTCCCCCTCGCAAATGAGCCCGTGGGACGAGTTTCCCTCTCGTTATTGCCGACGTCTAATTTTGCTATCTTGGCTGTAGGTCGTTGAAATATACCATATTTCGTTTGAACTGTAACCTGACGTACTTGACCGTCTTTTGCCATGAGGGTTTCACTTATTCTGCCTTTTGGCCAAGAATGTCGAGGTAGATTTTCATCGATTATAATTACAATATCACCAACTTGTAGTGGAGTCGTTTTTCCCTGCCATTTTGTTCTTCTGA
Organism: Cordilura impudica; assembly: GCA_963682025.1. Classification (NCBI taxonomy): domain Eukaryota; kingdom Metazoa; phylum Arthropoda; class Insecta; order Diptera; family Scathophagidae; genus Cordilura; species Cordilura impudica. Next base: position 174,568,963 of record OY821518.1, on the reverse strand, counting down.
TGAGTGTTGGTGCATATTCTTTTATCCAACATTGCCAAAATTTATCTGCAAACATCTTAGTATAGTTCCATCGTTGTCGTAAGTCAACATCTTTATAGTTTGTTGGCTTGAGGCCAGTTGATGAGCCTAATAACATATGATTTGGCGTGAGTGCTTCATCGTCGCATAATTCCAATGAAACAAAAGTAAGTGGCCGTGAATTTATAATGAACTCCACTTCAGCTAGGGCACTTCTTAAGGTTTCATCATTGAAGTTCATTTGAGGGCATATATGATATAGAGCTGTTTTGACCGAACGTACGAGTCTTTCCCACGCTCCACCCATGTGGGGCACTGCGGGTGGGTTAAATTTCCACCTGATGCCTTCAAATGGTTTTGCAATCGTTTTATGATGAACTTCAGTACTAAATATTTTCGATGTTACTCTGAAGTTCGTGCCGTTATCAGTGTATATTTCCCTTGGGGTTCCTCTTTGAGCTATAAAATTGTTGATGCACATGACACAGGAACTGGTGTCGAGGCTATGTGCAATTTCGAGGTGTACTGCTCGTAGAGTGAGGCATGTAAATAAAACACCCCATCGTTTCTCCTTTCTTCTGCCCACGGTGACACGAAGCGGCCCGAAGTAATCTATGCCCACAAATGTAAACGGCCTTTCGAAATTTGCCAAACGAGCAGGTGGTAGTGTTGAAATTTGTGGCATAATTGGTAAAGCGGTTGAATTTTTGCATATTTGGCAAGATTTCCTTATGCTTTTGTAGAGTACTCGTAATTTGGGTATGAAATATTTACTTTTTATGTAGTTGATGACGGTTTCATGTGACATATGATGAAATGTTTCATGTACATAGCGAACCAGCAGAACTGTCACATGGTGATTAGTAGGCAGTATTGTTACATCTTCATGGTTTAGGAACGATGCACGGCCTTTGGCTCTTAATACGCCCTCGTCATCTAGAAATGCGTTCAAAGATATTAGTTTACTGTGCTTTTCAATACTCTTACCATTTTTCAAATAATAAATTTCTTCATGAAATTCGCTTTGTTGGGCTTCTCGGGAAATGGCGGATCTTGCCTGTTGTAGCATATCAAATGACAATTCTTCAGGTGGCTTAATACCTTCACGTCGTGCTTTTAGTTTACTCAGGTAGAGTATAAAAGTTGCTACAGCTCGGTAAAGCCTTTTCCAATTGGAAAAGTACTCAACGTTAAATGAGGCGCTATTTTCATCTTTGTTGGTAAGTAATAAACGGTGTCTAATTTCGTCTTGATTGCATTCACCCAGGTTGTTACAGGTAGGCCATGTTGACATGTCTTCATGTAGAAATTTAGGGCCAGAAAACCATAAAGTGACGTCCAATTGTGATCGAGCTTTTGTTGCTAGATCCGCTGGATTCATTTTAGAAGGCACCCATCGCCATTGGGTTACTTCTGTTGATTCTAATATTTCACCAACGCGATGCATAACAAATAGTTGAAATTTTTTTGGATCCATTCGTAGCCACTGTAATACCGTTTTGGAATCAGACCAAAAGTACTTGGCAGTGAAATTTATACGTGGTATATTAGCAACTTTATTGGCTAACCTTACGCCCACAACAGCAGCTTGTAGTTCCAGCCTCGGTATTGACATCGGGTTTAACGGAGCAACTTTTGATTTGCCGGCAGCGATAGTGACGTCAGTATTGCCTTGGTACATGACTCGAATGTAACAAACTGCAGCATATGCATCTTCGCCAGCATCAGTAAATGTATGAAGCTCTACATGAGTTGCCTCATTAATGTGGGGAGAGTAACATCTGGACAGAAGATATATCCCAATCCATGCCAGATCGCCAGACTTCCTGTAGAAGAATTTTTAAAGCAGTCGTGTAGCATGATATTAATCCCAGTGGGTCAAAAATTGACATCAGGACCTGAAGCAGCTCTCTTTTTGTAGGAGTAATTTCATTGGTGAATACTTCACGACGTAGTCTGGCAAATCTGAAAATATATACGAAGGAGTCTTTATTAGGATCCCAATACATACCAATAACCTTTTCTGTATCTGCTAGATCTTTTGGCTTGTGATCCTGGGAATGTCCATCCTGTAGATGGCTGATGACCTCACTGCTTTTTGAAATCCAATTTCGAATAAGGAAACCTGCGGCAGCATGAATAAATTTTACTTGCGACGCCAATTCGATTGCCTGTTGATCGTTGTCTACACTGTCGATAAAGTCGTCTACGTAGTGATTGTGTTGAATCGCTTCTAGTGCTTGTGGGAATTTTTCTTTGAATTGTTCAGCGTTGAAATCACGCACAAAATGTACTATGCATGGAGCACATGAGATGCCGAACGTTAAAGCCCGCATAACATAAACACTTGGAGTATCAATGTCATCATTACTGTCCCACCACAGAAACCTTTGAGAGTGCATATCGCTGTATCGTACATTTATCTGGTGAAACATCTCTGCGATATCACCGCAAACTGCTACTTTTCCCACACGGAAACTCAGTAACAAATCACATAATGATTTTAATAGGGTTTGTTGGGATTATCGGGTTTGTTGGGATTTTTGATTATGAATATAGGGAGATACCACACACGTTCCGTTATGTTAATTATCTCTTCCTCACTTAACTTTCTTGCATAACCTTTAACTATCAAATTGTCAATTTGGTTTTGCAGCATAATTTTAAATTTGGCTCTTTCTGGGTTTTTTTTTTATTAAAACACATGAGGCACTTGTAAGCATTGTTATAGCTTTCAGGTAGAACACGAAAATCATTTATCCACAATAGGCCCACCTCATAATGTCCATCAACTTTTTGACATGTAGTCCTCAAAATCTCCAACGCCTTGTTATCTTCGACAGATATTATTGATATGTTTGTTGACTCTTCGAGGTTAAAATTTTCTTTCACCATTTTATGCAAGTCATTGTAATGCCATTCGTAGTCACAGTGGTGAATATTTAGATATTTAGCCATTCATCTTGTTGGTAAGAGCGTCCACTATAGCCCTGAATAGCCCAACCTAATCTCGTTTTCGTGGCAATCGGTTGATTCCACAGTCCTTCACGAACCTTAAGCTGCACAGCAACACTCCAATTATTTAGACCAATCAAAATACTCGGCCTCACGTTTTTAAAAGATTGTATGGGGAGTCCCACTAAGTAGGGGTGTTTGGCTATCATTTCTTTCATATCTAATGTCTGTTTGGGTAGATTTAAATTTTTCACTGTATGTACACACTGTAATTTAAATTTATCACCATTATTTATATTCGAAATACTTATTGAAGTTCTTGAAGATGTATTTTCTTGACGAGTGGTATTACCAGTCCACTTTAAACATAACGATTGTTCCACCCCATCGAGATCAAGTAGATCAAACATATCCTTTTCGATTAACGACACAGAAGAACCCTCATCAAGGAAAGCGTATGTGTCGATATAACGATTTTTCTTATGAAGACGAATCGGCAAAATTCTGAAAATTTGTTTTTGCTCCATTGTTGAGTGTGAGTTAATCGTTTCGCTTGCAGTGCAAAATAATTGTTTGATGTTGTTTTGTCGGGAGGTCGATGATGTCGGTTCATTGACATATTTATGCAGTAATCTGTGGTGTTTTTTGCTACAGCCATCAATACCGCATTCTCTTCTTGCAAAACATTTGCCTTTGTGCTTATTCAAACAATTGCGGCACAAATTATTTTTCTTTACAACATCCCATTTTCTGTCTAATGAAAGCTTCTTAAAATCACTGCAAACTGACACTTTATGTTCACTATCACACATTTAGCACTTTGCCTTAAATGGTGGTCGTTCTTCTGTATATGTATTCACATTCACGTTTTTAATTGTTGGCACGGTTTAAACAACTGTGCTTGTAATTATATTGACTAGAAAGCTTGTCAACCAGTTCCTTCACTAACATCGGGTTATTCATATGAGCATCCATTTTGCAGGCCTCCATGGTGGAATATATATTTTTTACACAAAGTGCAAATCAATCATTGATTCGAGCTTATCTTTTGGTGGAGGTAATTTTCTGGCCTTTTCAATTACTCGCTCTAAAATATGCTCTGGTTGTCCAACACACATTCTTAAAGTCTGAATTATTTCCGGCACCATTGTAGGTAACATGAGCTTACTCTTTAGCAACTCCTTGGCTCTCCCCTTTAAGCAGGCTTGTAGCCGTCTCAAATTTTCTGCATGTGAATAACCAGCTACCGATGTACTGTTTTCGAAGGTGCTAATGAATAGCGGCCATTCCTCAGGATCTCCGTGAAAATGTGGCAAATCGCGGGGAATTGCTTGTCGTGTAGCCAATTGAGATGGCGAAGGTCCAGAAACAAAATTCCCGTTACCCGTCATGCGTAAAGGATTTTGTTGAAAATTATCGCTTTCACCACTTTGTGACAATATTTGGTACTTTCTTTCAAGAAATTCCTGTTGTAAACGTTGCTGCTCCTCCAGCAGTTTTAGCTATAATTCAACTTGCGTTGTACGAGTCGCATTCTGTTGCTTTGGCGTTGGTTTGTGTATAAATGTATTGAATGGAAATAAAAGTGAGCTTGTAGCTGCTGTAGACGTAGTTGGTTTCGTTTGCATGTTGTTGCTCGCTTGTGTGTGAAAGGTGCATTTGTTTCTGTGCTCATTGCTACTGATGGTAAAGTCCTCTTGCCGAGTTCTTCAATCGTACTCGCCATTTGATGCGCCTCTCCTGTAACTGTCGGTGACGACGCTGCCTGCGGCTGCCTTAGTAGACCCATATTACCTAATCGAGATGTGGGTTTACCCTCTGTTACTTTGTTGTAATTTGGATTACAACCTTCACAACTCCAACTAACATCAGCGACTCCCCTGTTTACCGCGACACAATCATAATGAAACCACTGGTCACATTTGTCACATTGTACCATGCGATCATTTTCCACAGCATTACATTTTTTACAATTATATTCATTTATTGAAACTTCACTTGCAATCATTTTTTTATTTTATTTTCTCTTTGTAGAGAATTTTGTTCAAGTAGAACCTTTTTTTTTATCTTGTTTAACAGTGACACTTCAAATTTATAGATTTAGTTTTTCCGACGTGAAACCACGGAGATTTAAAAATTTTTGATTTAATGTATTAATTAATATATAATTTTTAGAAAAAAAAAAATTGTTTTAAAGAATGTTGCGGCACGATATAAAAATGAGCCGGCCTTAAATAAAATACAAAATTTTTAACAGCACTCCTTGTGCATAAATATTTTAATTTATTAATTTTAAAAGTGAGAGCGCTTTAAAACAATTTTGAAAGCATACGTGCCTTTTACCGACTGACTTAATTTTCTACGTGATACATAAACAGAGACCGTTATGTTTAAGAAACAAGTTATTTTAGTACATATTTCAAAAGGAGAAATTGATGATTATATGTATATATAAACAAAACAGTTACAATTGTGAATATGTATTATTGCTTGTTTGAGAATTTGCAATTTAAGAATTTTAATGGGAGGTATCCCAATATTGTTATGTGAGTTGTAAAATAATAATATATAAATGATTACTTAAGTAAGTTTCTTTCAAATTAATAATAAATGTTTAGATAGTTTTAAAATTAATACAATTCATAATTATTATATTATCATCTGGATATTGGCGGCAACAAGAACATTAAAAAACTTTTTAGAGTCGACATGAATTCCGAAGAAAAAGAGTTTCTTCATAATCTTATAGATAAAAATAGTGACTTGTTGTTTCATGAAGGTGATTCACTTGCTCATACTCATGAGATAAGATATTCCATAATTACTACTACAGATAAACCTGTATACTCTAAAATATACAGATATCCCATAAGCCACGAAGAAGAAATTAACAGGCAGATCCAAGAAATGTTATAACAGAAAATAATTGTGGAAAGTAACTCAGCCTATAATTCTCCTATCTGGATTGTTCCAAAGAAAATGGACCAATCGGGCATTAAGAAGTGGCGCATTGTTGTTGACTACAGAAAATTGAACGAGATAACGGTGGAAGACAAATTTCTAATACCCAATATAGAAAATATATTGGACAAATTGGGGAAATCTACTTATTTTACAACATTGGAATACAAACGATAGAAAAAAAACAGCCTTCTCGACTCCCTTGGGACATTTTGAATACAACAGGATGCCCTTTTGATTAAAGAATGCTCCAGCAACCTTTCAACGTCTTATGAACTCTGTACTTAGAGAATATATTAATAAAATTTGCGTTGTTTATTTGGATGACATTTTAATTTTTATTACATCGTTAACAGAGCATGTAGTGACACTCTCTACAAAATTTTTAAGAAATTACGATAGCACAATCTGAAGATACAGCTCGACAAATGCGTTTTTTTGGCGAAAGAAACTGAATACCTTGGTCGTATTCTAAGACCTAACCCGAATAAAATTGATGCTATTCAGAAGCTAAAGCTTCCTGAAACAACTAAACAGATAAAATCTTTCTTAGGAGTTACGGGGTACTACCGGAAATTTATTAAAGACTATGCAAAAGTTGCACAGGGATTAACTAAATATCTAAAGAAGAATACGAAAATTAATCTCAAGGATCCTATTTATCAGGATTCCTTTGAAAAATTGAAAAAGTTGATCATTAACCCACCGATACTTAAGTATCCAGACTATTCAAAAAAATTTAAATTGACTACTGATGCAAGTGATTATGCTGTAGGTGCCGTATTGTCTCAGGAAAATCATCCAATTGCCTATGCAAGTAGAACATTGAATGACCATGAGAGGCATTATGCGACTGTAGAAAAAGAATTGTTGGCTATTGTTTGGGCAGTAAACTACTTCCGTCCATATCTATATGGCAGGCAATTTGAACTATTTACGGACCATCAACCATTGGTTTGGCTTCATTCAAAAACCAAGGGTAAAGATATAAATCAAAGACTACAGCGTTGGCTGCTGAAGTTGGGAGAGTATGATTTTGAAATAAGTTACATCAGCGGTAAAGAGAACGTTGTAGCCGATTTTATGAGCCGTATAAATGCACCAAATAATATTTTCATGGCGGATGATCAAATGAGTGTGGCTGCAACTATCCATTCTCAACAGGAAGAATTGAATGATAATTTTTTTATTTTGGACACAGTCGTAAATAGATTTGAGAAGCAAATAATACTAACTGATAACAAAACTAGTGAAACTCAAACCATTGACGGCAAACATAAAATTTTTTTAAACACTAACGATATCAACGATTAAACACTGACCGATATAATTAGAAGGAATATAACTATCAAGAGAAATTTGAAAATAGGCATTTGCACCGAATTGTCTGATCATTTGTACAATAAAATACAATTAAAGCTAATTGAAACATTCGGTAACTCAATAAAAATTGTCCGATGTGTTTATCACGCTAAAGATATGCAGAATGAAGATGGATTGTATTGATATATAGCAAAGTACCATAAAAATTAAACAGGTCATGCAGGAATTAACGAAAATTATTGTGGTTTGAAAACAAAAATTTATTTTAACAATCTTAAACATTTTATTCAGAAGTACGTTAATAATTGTGATATGTGCAACAAATCCAAATATGATAGGAAACCAATAAAACAAATATTTCATGTTACGGAAACACCAAAAGATGTTAATGAAATAGTACATATGGACGTGTATACAAATAAGAAACACAGTTTTTTATCTTTCATTGACAAATTTTCAAAATACGCAGTTATGTTCAATTTAGAAGACAGAAATAGCTGTACAATAGTAGAGAAAATTAGACTCTATATATCAATGAGGGGTAAACCAAACAAAATAGTTACAGACAATGAATTTGCATCCATCAATGTAAAGAACTTTTTACGAGAGGAAAATATTACAGTTCATTTCACCAAACCTAACAACCATACGGGAAATGCAGACATCGAAAGATTACTTAGTAGCATATCAGACAAGTTTAGAACATTAGAAGTTCAACGATCAGAATTATCAGTAAAAGAGCGAATGTATAATTGTGTTGAATGGTATAATAAATCCATTCGCTCAACAACGATGAGCAGACCATTTGATGTAATACAAGGAACAATAGATAAAATAAAATTATTTAATCGATTAAAAAACTTTAAGGATAGAATTATAACTAAAAGAAATTTGAATAGGGAACAATTTAATTACGACAAATCAGAAGCATATATGAAAAATTTTAAAGCTTTAAGACATAAATACGAACCTCGATATAGAAAAGTGAAAGTAGATAATATCCACCCAACTAACATTAAACGTCCCTTTAAATTTACATTCTCTGGCTATTACGGCTTACGATTCTAATCCTACTAATAACACCGGTAATGAATAACTTGTTGATTCAACCTATAAATGAAAACAACAGTTGATATACGGAAATTAAGTTGGACAATGTAACAAGCATATTCAACGATAGTTCACACCATTTATCTAAGTGAAATCCAGGAAATAATTAGCCACATTGAAAATAGTATACAGCAGTCTAACATAAATAAACAAGTCTTACAAGCTCAGCTTAACAGGGTTATAATAAAATTTCGTACTCTAAAATTCAATAGATCTAAAAGAGGTTTAGCTAATGTTTTGGGATCAGGCCTGAAATGGATGGCAGGAACTATGGAAAACAATACAATATATATGGGAAACAATACAGAATCATTTACAAATTTTAGATAACAATAATCATAACATAATAGAAACCGCAAACAAACAAATCAAAATTACAAATCATTTCAATGAAACACTAACTAACTTAAAACACACTATTGAATCGGATAGAGATATTATTTGGGAAAAATCAATTCAATAGACAAGAATAACTTAGATATTTTTTCACACATTTTTATACCCTATACCACTATGTGGTTTGGGTATAATGACTTTGTGCTGCTGTTTGTAACAACCAAAAATATTTGACCCAGACCCATCTTTAATTATACCGATCGAATCAGAATCACTTTTTGAGTTGATTTAACAATGTCCGTCCGTCCGTCCGTCTGTGTGTCCATGTAAAGCTTGTAATCAAAGTGCAGGTCGCAAATATGAATATATTTTCATGAAATTTGGTACATAAGGTTTTGTCCATGGGCCATGGGATGAACGCTATTGAAATTGGTGAAATTCGGTCCATGTTCAGACCTAGCCCCCATACAAATTACCCCTATGAAATCGACATAAATTGCCATAAGATCCAAATTGTCATATAGATCTTACTCAAATTGGGTTTGTATGCGTTCATTACATCCATTAATGAGTAGTCCAAAAATGATCCCTTTGGCCCCATACAGAGCTGCTTCCCGATATTCACTTAAATCTATTAAAAACAAAAATGTTGCACTGATTCTTCTCAAATTTTGTTTGTATAGGTTTTTGCAAAATACAAGAGACGTTACAACTATGGTCAGGATCGGTCCATTTTTGGACCTAGTCCCCATATAGATATAGCATCCGATATGAACTTTTTCATATCTGCAGCCAAAAAAATTAATAAAAATCCCACTCAAATTTGGTTTTTGCTTATTTTCTATGTCCAGTTAGTTAGGCCTAAGAGATACGGTTTCCAAACGCATGGTATAGGGTATCGTATAGTCGGTATAGACCGACTATAATTTTCTTACTTGTTTATCTTGATTTGGTGCTAAAGATTAAAACATTGGATAAACAGATTGCACATATACAAGATAATATTATTGCAGCCAACCACAATCTTATGACTAACAATATGCTAACACCAGATGAAATTAATGATTTAAATATTGATTTCAATAAATTACAACAAATACAACAGTTGCTAAATACCGGAACGAACAATTTATATTTTTTATAAAGATACCACTAAATATTATTATAGTCCAAAAATCATTGATTCTGCCAATGAAAAACAAGGAAGGTTTTGAATTGGATATAAGAATAATGATTGCGAAATAAAAATTGATGGCAATAGTTATGAAAATAAACAAAAAGAATATAAAACTAGTTTCGCATTATCGCCAAATTTAAATATAAATACGGAAACAACTATTTCTTTGGATCAAATAGCAATAAGTGAAGTAGAAAATATTACAGCCATAGAAGAATTAAAATAGCATAAAGCAATACATTTCAATTCAATAATTGGTAATTATTTTCTAACTGTCTGTATTACAATTATATGTTTGACTTTTATAATCATAATTTAAAAGAAATATAAAAAATCTCTCAAGAAAATCCAGGAGAATTTTAAGGCTAAGGAGGGAGGAGTTAAGTCCAACGTAACACTGAACTCAACAGATTCCATCGAACTTGAAAACCCTATATCTTTGTATTAAGAAAATTGTTTACTCAATAATTATTTCAATACATTCATTTCAAATCAAATAAATGCCAAACTAACAGAATTACAATTTTAAACAAAAACAAAGTGTTAATAAACTTTCATTCAGTGAAACTTGATACCTTTTTTTCGTCATTAACTAGAACAAAGAGTTAATAAACTTTGTATTGTAATTTTGTTTATTCATTTCAGCTCATTCACTTAAAATAAATGTCAAATCACCAAAATTACAGTTTTCATTTACTTCCTACACAATACAATATTGGTTTATGACCAACCATTTAAACGTTTTATAAAAACCAATAGCATATGCATATTTTGTATTGAATGAATGTAGTTTTAGGTTAAGAATATTTTTGTATAAAGATATAGAAAATAATAAAGAAAAAAGTAGTTCGGATGAACAACTCAACCAAATAAGTTCGTGGAACTTTTATTTAGTAATTAAACTTACCAATACAATTTTAGTTAAAATTTAAACCACCAGTAGCCCGTTTCTGTATTTCTCGCATCGTAAAATTTCTCACATGAAGAGCGAAACAAAAAATTCCATCGTTTCTCGATTTGTGAGAAAATAGTGTTTCTGTATTTCAATGCGAAAAAAGACAACACTGATTCTGTTCTTACTGGAATATTTCCAGTAATAAAGTGTCAAATGCAAGCAAAACGTCAAAGAAAGTAATGATAAAAAAATAAAATACCAGAATATAACAATTGTGTTTAAATGGTGCGTGGTAAAGAAGATGAAAGCATATATTTCAAAAATTTATTACTGCACTGTATTCTTAATCGGACCGGTTTCTGGCATTTCAGCCTTCATCAGGGATTTATTGAACATTGTGATAATTGTTATGTTTTTAATTGAATAGGTTGTTTCTATATGAAAATTTTTTCTACAATTGTGTTTTATTGATTTTCTATATTTAAATAAAAAACAATATGGAATATTGATTTTAGACCAAACTTATTTGTTTTGTGTATTATAGAGTGTACGTAGGGCTTTCTTGGTCAATTTTATTAAATGTAAAATAAAAATTCTCTATTTCAATATTTTCCCGACGTTTCGTTGAGTTTTTGTCAACATCTCCAGGGGCATTTTATTTTGAATCTAACACAAAGAAGAAAAAACAATCAATATAAAGACATAAAACATTAAAAATAACAATATGTATAGTGCGGCGCTAATAACTGCTGAACAGCTTGATCGACGAAATATGTTGCGGCTTTATCGCCAAAAAATGAGGTATGCAACTGACCCATTCAGCATTCCGGAGCAGCGATTTAGGGATCTATATCGTTTGAGCAGAGACGCAGCTCTTGCCCTGTTCAATAATAAAAGTCCCTACATGGCGAAGGGTAAGAAAAAAACGTTTATACCACAACCTATTCGAATGTGCACAGCATTACATTTTTTTGCGACCGGTTCCTACTACAGAGACATTGGACAGGATTTTACAGCTTCTGTAAGCAAAAGTGTTGTCTGCCGCTCTGTTCATGAGGTAGCAGATATTTTGGAACAAAAATTAATGCCAAAATGGATTAAGTTTCCATCAGTTTCTGAATATGAATCTATAAAACAAACGTAAATATTTTCTACATACATATGTAAAGGTTATGAACCACTTCGATTTTGATAACGATTTCCAGATTTTATGAAGAGACTGGTTTTCCTGGAGTGATAGTAGCCATAGACTGCACGCATATTCGTATTAAAAAACCAAAACAAGAAGTTGAGGGCTGCTATTTAAATAGAAAAGGCTACCACTCGAAAAATGTACAGCTAGTAAGGGTTTTGCTCATTATGAATTTTCTTACAGTTATTGAAATAAAACAACAAACATACGATATGCGATTATAATTTGAAAATTTTAGGAGGTTTTGCAAGGTTTTGTGGTGCAGCCCATGACTCATATATTTGGGAAGCTTCGCGCATTAGCGTTTTATTGCAACAGCGGTACGAAAGAGACAGAAACAATAACTCTTGGTTGTTAGGTACATATATACATATGTACATATGTGTAACTTTAAATTGCAGTTACAATTTAACTTTTATTTATTTTTACTGTCTAAAATATTATTTATAATTTTGTGTCGATTTATTCAGGTGACTCTGGCTACCCTTTGCGGCCATGGCTAATAACCCCATACCGTTCATCAACTGATGATGAAAAACAATTTAACACAGTACATGCCAAAGCCAGAAATTGTGTTGAACGATTAAATGGTGTGTTAAAAAGCGTTTTTAGGTGTTTGCAAGTTGGATTGCACACCACGCCACAAACGGCAGGAAAAATTATAAATGCCTGCACGGTTCTTCACAATTTTAGAAAGGAACATGGCTTAATGCGCGATGATACTGAAATAGTTCTACAAGATGAAGGAAATAATCGTCTTCGCGAAAGGCTGAAAACAAGAATCTGTAGATAGTTTTAAATCAACTTGTAATTGTTTATTGAAAAAAGGAAATAAATAAGAAATTCATGTTATGTGTACATACATACAAGTAATGAAACAAAAAATTAAATTAAATTAAAATTAAAAATTAAATTAGGGCTTTCTAAAAAATACTATTCAGGTAGATGCAGAGCCCGTAGCTAAAATTTCGCCCAATTTTTCTAAAATTTCAGAATTTTGTTTTTAAATTCTATCCAATCGTTCTATCAGGACGTTTTGCATTGATTTTGCTTCATTTAAAGCGTCGGCGTATTTTGATGACGATCTAGTTGTATCTTGCAAAACTTTTTTTGAACTTGATGGTGGTGACTGCTGTGCTGTTTTTTGTTTTTTAGCTCGCGGGATATATAGTTCATCGCATTCTATAAATTCAACGGAATCCAAATTCTAGAAAAATAAGTATTATATTAATAAATTTCCATATTCATAAAACATATTTATCTACCTCTGATTCGTCCAATAAAATACCGGATTCAGGAGTACATGAGTCGCCATCAACGGCATCAACTGAAATAATATTGAGCACTATCTCTTCCAATGGATTCAAATCACGGGGTACATCTGCCCAGCTACCACTACCAGTTCTGTTCATAAACTTTCTTCTGGTGTTAATGGACTTCTTAACGCCTGATTTGAGGTCTATCCAACACTAAGAACAATAAACCAAGTTAAATCAATTACTATTATATACATACAAAAAAATGTTACCTTTTTCCATTGTTCTACACTCTTTTCACTGCCACCCATAGAGTTCAAAGAAACTTTAAGAGACTCCCATTGCTCCTTGAAATTTGAATTTGCATTCATTTTGCCAAACTGACCTCTAGCAAATTCTAAATTGGAGGACATGTGGTTCACTAGCTTTTGCTTGGAAATTCTTTCTACTTTCTATTAAAATTAAGAAAATAATTTACAAACACACATAATTATTTTATTAAAACTCTTTGCTACCTACCTTTTCCATTTTAATACAAATAATAATAGAAATATCTAAATTTGGTTTTCTCCCGGCAAATTTGAATGTGATTTCTTTTACAATTCTTGTGAGAAACTTTTCGAAAAATATTGTTACAGAAATAATTTTTCTCACATCCTTGCAATAATTGCTTGAAAAGTATTTAAATGACAGTTAATTCTCGAAAAGTAACGATACAGAAACACTTGTGTGAGAAAACCCAATTTTTGTTTCATTTTACACTGTTTTTGTTTCAATTCACTCGTTTCATGCGGAAAATTTTTGGATGCGAGAAATACAGAAACGGGCTACAGGCATTGCTAAATCTAAGCATCTGTTAAACTATGCTCCTGTAGCTATGTTCTGTAACTCTCACATCGGAAAGTTTTCACATGGAACGTATAAAAATGAAAAAAAAAAAAAAAAACGTTGCGAACTGACACAAAATACTGTTTCTCGTATTCGACTGGTTCTGTAACTTTATTTTGTGAGAACTATCTGTCACGTAACGTTTTTTCTCACATTTATTGGAAAAATGAGAAACAAGTGTTTCTGTAAAGTAGGCATGTGAAAAGATTTGAAATTGAACTGTCAAATTCACTCACATCTGAAATCTATGCAAAATGAGTTTTTAAATTCAGTTGCTTTAAAAATATATATGTATGAATATTGGAGAAAAGGTAAGAAATATGTTAATTTTTTATTTGTCATTTACTTTTAGTATCTACATATAAATTTTTGTTTTTGCAATTATTCAGAATTTGCAACGAATTTTCCAAATTCAAAAAAAACTTGTGGACTACATGTCTTCCAATTTAATTTTAAAGAAAACCCTGATCTTCATTATGCCGGCACGAATTTATGGTCTGCTTCAGAAGTTGTTGTAGATAGCATATACGAAACCATAGCGTTGGTACCACCACATACCTTAAACTTGAATGATACTGAAACTGTAACAATATCGGACAATGATGATAAGGATAAAGAAAAATCATTCTGAGACAATATTCACTTATATATGCACTTTTTAAGTACTGTTATATGCACTTTTTAAGCACTTATATATGTACTTTTTAAGTAATTATATATGCATTTTTTAAGCACTTATATATGTACTTTTTAAGTACTTATATGCACTTTTTAAGTAATTTAATAAAAGTTTCAGACAGTTCTTAAATATATTGATTCTTTAATTGTTGGAAATAATGTGAGCAATAAATTAATTTGACATTTTTGAAATTTTAACTTAATTCATTTACATTTTTTTTTATTTATACATATGTACGATTTTTAATAAAACTTTTTAATTTTTTTTACCTTAAAACATTCTCTTACTTTGTTTATAACTAGCTCCAGCTTTACGATTGTGATTAGCTCTAGATGATTTATTACGTAGAACATCTTTTTATTGGCCCTGACCCTTACTGCGCTCCACCAAAAGAACCCTTTTGAGCATATTTAGCCTCACGTTTAGCTTCATAGCGAGCTCTTGCGTCTTCTGGATTTTCACAAAAATTCATACTTTTATTACGTTGGTTATTATGCTGCTGTCGGGTGTTGGAATCTTCCACTTCACTTTCTCTTTCATCTTCCGATACATCAGCCACGTTAGCCAACACTTTTTTCATATCTTTTGATTTTATAACTCTTGTTTCACTTTCCAACAATGCCTCAAAACTATCATCGTATTCATCATCAAATTCTTCACCATATTCTGGATCTCTTTCGCTGATCATGGAATACCATCAACCGAATATAGCAGTATAACCGCGAGAGCATTAAGAGGGGAATTTCTTCAACCGAGAGTGAAACCACAAATCAGAGAGGAAATTAATCAGGAACGTGAGAGGGCAAATACAGGATTAAGACAAATAGAGATGATGCGTGCAGTTGATGCTAGGATAGAAGCTTCAGTACCAAGCATTGTACAGGCTACGATAAGGGCAATGTCACAACAGGGCAGTCTACATCATCGTGAAAACACGTGAATACACCTCACCAAACTCGGGAGAGTCAATATTGTCCAGCGTTCAACAATTCACCTCAGAGGATGATTAGATAACAATTACCTCCAGGTTACAATCAAAACTTACCGGTAACACAGCAGCAAATACCACGACTTAATATTCCACCCCCTCAGGTAAATCAACAACAGGGTCCGTTGTTCAACAAGTGGCAACATCAGTTTAGTCAACCGAACCAAAACCCTCAATCGTTTGATTCTACGCGTAGGATAGACAAATGGGGATTGAAGTTCGATGGGACGTCAAAAACACCTAGTGTAGAGGATTTTGTTTTCAGAGTAGAGACTCTTCAGTACGATTTTTCATGTCCTTGGGTAGAGGTCATCAGAAAATTTCACCATTTTCTTAGCGGACCAGCTCTTGATTGGTTATGGGACTACAGAAGGATGAACAACAATATTAATGATTGGCCGACTCTGAAAATTGCTCTGGTGCAATATTTTCATTGATATGAAAGCGATTTCGATATACAGCGTAGATAGACGATAACTACATAATGAGCCATTTGATGATTTTTGCAACGCGGTAGTACATCTGAGAAATCAACAAACAAATCCAATTAAGGAACAAGATTTAGTCGACATCAAGAAAGGAAACCTTAAGCCAGCGATGACACAGCTTCTTTTTGCAGTAAGACCGTTTGGTTTAGCACATTTTCGGATGGAAGGAAGGATAGCAGAAAATACGCCCAACAACCAAAGATATTTTAATGCTAGGTACCCAACGAAGCAGGTACACGAATTTGAATTTGATTTGCCGAGAGAGGAAACACCATGAGCAGTGCATGCTGTGACTGAAAAGCGCAAACTAGTCTGCTGGAACTGCAAAGAGGAGGGTCATACTTTCATGGGTTGTTTATCAGAAAAAAGAAGACTATTTTGTTTTAAATGCGGTTATGACAACACTGTTACACCCAAATGTCCAGTCTGTCAGGGAAACCGGGGAACGAACGGAGCTCGTGCAGGGTTGGAAGCCCGTTCCAAGAACACGTCAACCCAGTATCAACAACCACAACAACAGTTAGTCCCGAAGATGTCACAGTAATTCCGTCATACGCTACAAATTTATCAAATGCTTCAGGTTCAGCAGATTTTAAGTCAATATAAGAACAAAATTTAGAAAATCAAACTAAATCAATTTGACAAAAATCAAAACAAGAGACTATTTTAGCAACTGCAACAAATCTCGAAGTTCCAGTAAGAAAATTGTGGTATGTCAGGATGCAGGAATACGAGGAAGCTAAATATAGAATTTTAAGGGGAATATCGGAGAAAAATGTCAAAACCAAACAGCGATATGGCAAAAGGAAACAACTTCGAAAAGAAATCGCCTCAGCTAATCTAATTGAAGGAGAAGATACCAGGATATATACAACCATCGAGCTAAATGGAACATCAATGCAAGGACTATTGGAAAGCGGAGCCACCGTTTCATGCCTCGGGGAAGGATGCTTAGATTCCGTCGAGCAGTGCATGCTGTGACTGAAAAGCGCAAACTAGTCTGCTGGAACTGCAAAGAGGAGGGTCATACTTTCATGGGTTGTTTATCAGAAAAAAGAAGACTATTTTGTTTTAAATGCGGTTATGACAACACTGTTACACACAAATGTCCAGTCTGTCAGGGAAACCGGGGAACGAACGGAGCTCATGCAGGGTTGGAAGCCCGTTCCAAGAACACGTCAACCCAGTATCAACAACCACAACAACAGTTAGTCCCGAAGATGTCACAGTAATTCCGTCATACGCTACAAATTTATCAAATGCTTCAGGTTCAGCAGATTTTAAGTCAATATAAGAACAAAATTTAGAAAATCAAACTAAATCAATTTGACAAAAATCAAAACAAGAGACTATTTTAGCAACTGCAACAAATCTCGAAGTTCCAGTAAGAAAATTGTGGTATGTCAGGATGCAGGAATACGAGGAAGCTAAATATAGAATTTTAAGGGGAATATCGGAGAAAAATGTCAAAACCAAACAGCGATATGCCAAAAGGAAACAACTTCGAAAAGAAATCGCCTCAGCTAATCTAATTGAAGGAGAAGATACCAGGATATATACAACCATCGAGCTAAATGGAACATCAATGCAAGGACTATTGGAAAGCGGAGCCACCGTTTCATGCCTCGGGGAAGGATGCTTAGATTTCGTCGAAAAGGCCCAATTGATTATCCATCCGTATAAGTCGACGGTAAGAAAACTGATGGTAGGGAGAACACTGTTATAGGCCGCGTTAGATCTTCGATAAATTTTAACGGCATTTCGGCAAAAATAGATTTTTATTAAGTTCCTTCATTAAAGCACAAACTTTTCTTGTTGTAGACTTCATGAAAATTTTCAAGCTCATACGTTTTGAGATTAATAGTTTAAGCACAAATGAAGTTCATTTGGATGAAGACTCGGAAAATATTTTTCTCCGTATGCATCAGCTCGATGCCAGACAACAAACTGAGTTAGGAAAAGTTATTCAGAATTTTCCATATTTTACTCGTAAAGGTTAAGGAAAGACAAGTTTAGATACTCACGTTATTGATACAGGAACAGCAGTCCCTTTGAAAGAAAGACACTATCCCGTTTCGCCAGCAGTTCAGAAGCTGATGTATGCGGAACTGGATAGAATGATATCACTGGGGGTCATTGAGCCAAGTGTGAATCCATGGAATGATCGAATCGCTTTTGTCAAGAAAGGCGAAAAGGGCCGATTGTGCCTGGACGCTCGTCGACTCAATGACGCCACAGTAAAAGATGCATATCCACTTCCGCATATTGAAGGACTTCTGAGTCGCTTGGGAGACACCCACTTCATTTCCAGTATCGACCTGAAAGACGCTTTCTGGCAGATTCCACTAGCGGACTCAAGTCGTGAAAAACCAATTACCAATTTAATGGACAAGATGATTTCAGGGCGACTGCGAGATAAGGTGTTTTTTTACCTTGACGACTTGCTCTTGCTAGCTTCCAATTTTTCGGACCATGTCGAGTACTTGAAAGAAGTGGCGATATGTCTGAATAATGCCGGTTTGACTATCAATGTGAGCAAATCTAAATTTTGTTGTAAAGAGTTGAAATACTTAGGATACATTGTTGGTGAAGGTGCAGTAAAACCTGATCCAGAGAAAATACAAGCCATTATGAATATGACTTACCCTACAACTCCGAAACAAGTACGTAGTTTTATGGGAACCACTGGATGGTATAAACGTTTCATCCATGATTACGCCACCATCACAGCATCCGATTGTGAAATTTTAAAGAAGGGAATGAAATTTCAATTCTCAGAGCTAGCTAAAGAAGCTTTTGATCATCTAAAATCTTGTTTAATTTCAACACCAGTTTTAACGCATCCAAATTTTGACAGATGTTTTTAGGTTCAATGTGATGCTTCCGATGTAGGAATTGGAGCGGTGCTTTTTCCAGAGGTAGACGAAGGGGGAGAACACCCTATAGCTTATTTCTCGAAGAACCTCACATCGGCACAGCGAAATTATTCTGTCACTGAGCGAGAATGCTTAGCGGTAGTGTCAGCAATAAAACGATTTAGACCTTACATAGAACTAATGAATTTTGTAGTGGTAACTGATCGCTCCAGTCTAAAGTGGCTAATGTCGCATAAAGATTTGAGTGGCAGATTAGCTCGTTGGATCTTCAACTCCAAGGGTTCAGTTTTGAAATCAGACACAGAAAAGGAACACAAAATGTCGTGCCAAATACATAATCGCGTTATGCATTAGAGAGTATCGAGTGTGAAGCATTTTTTTTTCAATTAAATATTCTTCCTTTATTTACATATTTTAACAAATTTTTTGATATTTACATATGAGATCTTATCTTTACATATAGATATTGCAACAAATAATACATAGGATCTAAAGATATTAAATAGTTTTTATATTATTTTTTAATGATTTTTAAAGGAAAATGGGAGGAAAAAAAACCTTTATATGATTTAATAAATTCAAATACTATCTGAAAATATTTATGTGCTTATAGGAGGTTTATTAGAAATAATAGACCTCTATAAGCACATAATTTTCTATTTGGTGATTTCTATTTAATTTTACGTTATTTCTCTACATTCTCTTATCAGTGGGTAAGAGGAATTTTCAATTTTGGCAAAGTAATTGTTATTAATCCTTGTTATGAAATCGATAATTTTTTCATAACCTGTTTCTTCATGAAGAAGATTTGTAGGATACCTCCAGGGCTTTTTATTTATAATTTTAAGATATTTGTTTTGTATAATTTGTAAGCGTTTTAGGTGGCAGTTGGCAGCGTCACTCCAAATAGGACACGCGTATGTTAATATCGGCCTTATAACACTTTTGAAGAGTAGATTTTTGTTTTTGGGGCTTAGAAATGACCTTCTATTTAGTAGTGGCCATAATGCTTTAAATGATTTTATAGCTTTTTGACACGTAGCTATAATATGTTGTTTAAAAATAAGCTTTTTGTCCAAGACAACTCCGAGATATTTGACATGATTAAGTACATTTATGGTATTATTTCCAATATGAAGATGACGTCTTGGCAGTCTTTTGGGAGATTTGTTGAACGGAAAAATAATTGCTTGGGTCTTGTTTGGATTAATTTTGATTTTCCATTTGTGAAAATATTTACTGCAATTTACAAGTCCCTTTTCCATTTTCTTCAGGAGTGCACTTGTAAGTTTGTTTGAAGAAATTAACGCAGTATCATCTGCGTAGTAAGCAACTTTCATATACTTCGGAACTTTGAAATCGGATGTATATATCGAGTAGAGCAATGGCGACAAGACTGATCCTTGAGGTAACCCTGTGGTGATGGTTTTTGGAGATGATGTTTCATTATTAATCGCAACTTTAAAGCTTCTGCCGTGAATGAAGTTTAAATATTAGGCCATTATGCCAAACGGTGTCAAACGCTTTTTCGATATCCAATAATATTAGACCCGTTGAACGTTTATTGTTTTTATTGCTGATTATTTGATTTTTAATTCTGTTTATTTGGTGAGTAGTGCTATGTCCTTTTTTAAATCCAAATTGTTCTTTAGCAACAATAGAATTGGTCGTTACAAATTCACTAAGACGAGAATGTAGAATTTTTTCTAATATTTTACCAAAGTTACTTAATAGACTGATAGGTCTGTAGCTGTTTGGGTTATTTTTTGGCTTGCTAGGTTTGTTAATAGCTATAACCTTAGCATTTTTGAAATGGTTTGGGAAATAGTTCAGTTTGATGCAGCTGTTAAATATTATCACCAGTAATTTTAGAGCTTTGAGTGGTAGTTTCTTTAAGAGCAGGTTGGGAACATTGTCAAAACCAGGGGATTTTGAGGGTTTTATTGATGAAATAATATTCATTACTTCTTCAAGAGATGTATAAATTGCAGATTCAAAACTGGGATTTTCCTTCTTAAAATTAATTACTGTTCTATTTATTAGTGTATCTGCCGAGTGGTTATAGTTCGAAGTGAGGTTATTTGCTTGGACAAATGTATTTGCCAGGACTTCAGCCTTGTCCCTATCAGATGTTATTTTTGTATTTCCAACTTTGAAGTGAGCGATTTGATTTTTTCCTTTTCCTCGCAAGTTCCTGCTTATTTTCCAAAATGATTTATCACCTGGTTTTAAATTGGATAATAATTGAGACCATTTCTTATTGCGCTCCGAATTAATACTTTTATCAATCATGTTACTTAGAAACTTAGTACACTGATTATAAAAAGTTTGCTCGGCTATATTTGAAGATCGTTGGCTTTTTCTTTTAAAGCTTCTTCTTAGTTTTATATATTTCACAGTACTTTCTGGTAATGTGTAATTATTTTGTTGAGTTATTTTTGTTGTAGACACATCCCTTGCTTCGAAAACTACATTTATAAATTTTTGGATTTCCTGGTCAATAACTGCCTTGGTATTGTATATATCGGAATATAACGTGATTTTTTGTCTAAAAAATTCATATAAATGTTCCAGTTGGTTGCACTATAATCATAATAATTGAGGTCAACCTGCAAGGCCATTGACCTTTTAAGTGTACATATAATGGGGCGATGGTCTGATGGTATTTCGTAATACATTGTTTTTACGTCTATATTTAAAGCGGAGTTGCTTAAAATAATATCGACTGTGGATGCTTCTCGATTGTGTTGATGGGGGAATAGGGTTGGACTATTAGGATAGTGAATAAAAAAATTGCTTGATTGCTGTAGGTTGTTGAGTGTGATTCCTGCAGTATTATTTGAACGACAATTCCATGAACAATGTTTGGCATATAGGTCACCAAAAACTATATATTCTTTGGTGGAAGGTGTTAGGTTCAAGATATCAGCACAGAAGTTATGGGTATATCTTGGTGAATATAACGAAGATACAACAATAGGTCTATTATTTATAATAACTTCAATTGAGATGTTTTCGATTGATGAAGTGTTTGATATAAAGAGGTTTTTA
The DNA here is from genome assembly GCA_963682025.1 of Cordilura impudica. Taxonomy (NCBI): domain Eukaryota; kingdom Metazoa; phylum Arthropoda; class Insecta; order Diptera; family Scathophagidae; genus Cordilura; species Cordilura impudica. Next base: position 174,546,770 of record OY821518.1, on the reverse strand, counting down.
TGAGCGACAGATTTGTGAATTAACAGAGCTACTCCTCCTCTTCTAGCATCTGTTCAGTCACTTCTATACAAATAATAATTTTTAAAAAAGGGTCTATGATTTTCTGAAAAAAATGTTTCATTCAAAGACGCTATTTTAATATTTTCTCTTTCAATTAGTATTTCAAATTGTTTTAATTTAGAAAAGTTTGAAATGCCATTAGCATTCAAGTGAAGCATTTTGAATTCGTTTAAATTATTAGTATAATCCATGGGCGTATTATACCAGTGACATTACAACTTTGATTTGTTGTACTTTTGAGGTGCACCTATGCAAATCATCCATAGCTGTAGTGAAAATATCAAAAAGCTCATCAATGCTAAATAAATCGTTGTTTGTTTTCAGCTGGTTAGCATATGTAGCTTTGCTGTTATTATTGATGTTATTGTTACAATTTGTGTTGTTACTTAAATTTGGGAAATCAACCTTTGATTGAAATGAAATATTTTGTTGTTGCCTGCTGTTGTTATGATTTTTGGAAGTTACTCTTGTTCTAGTTTCCAAATAGAGAGAACGTAACGGACAGTTGATGTCGTTTGCAGAGTGATCAGTTCTCTCTTTTCCATGTTTTTTACAATTAAAGCATGTAAAAACAGCTGGCCTTTTTTCATTTGTGTTAAACGGACACAAACTTGTATGATGTTGTTCTGCACATATCATACACGCAGCACTACGATGACAATGTTCTCCGCCATGGCTATACATTAAGCAGTTCCAGCATTGAGTTGGTTTGTTTCTGGATCTAGATTTGTATTTTTTCCAAGAAATTATGATATTTGAAATTGTTCATACATTTTTTAAGGCAGTAGGGTTAAAATTTTTACGAACAAATTGAACTTTGTAAACAGCATTGTTGTTCGAACTGAATTTGGTGACTATTTCAGCCACCGAAGAAGGGGATAGGTTGTAGTTTTTTAACTCTTCGGTAATGTCTCAGAGTTTATGCGGGGTAAACCGTGTAGAAAGGTTGTGTATAACCTATTATCTTTGGAGCCATATAAATGAAACTCCATTTTACTCTCTTTAAGAATTTGCTTATAGCATTCGTACAATTCTTTAGTTGGAGCAAAAATTTTGGTACCAATTGAAGTACGTTTGAAAATACAATCTTTACCTAGTAGTTTTCGTATTTCTGCAAATGAGGCGTTGGCTTCTACAACTATAGGTGGAGGTTTGCGTTGTTTAATATCACTAATATTTGATGCAGGAGTTACGTCCATATCATTGAGGCCAGCAAGCAGGCTAAATCTGTAGCTGGAAGTTGACGCGATGTTCGGGTGAACAAAAACCGGAGGAAGTTTTGTCATCTTCTTGTTCACAAGCTTTCTTTTTGATGAAGATTTGGCCCCTCGGGCCATCGCTAAATTTTTATTCCTGTTATAAGCTGGATTGTCTACCATGTGAGTTCAAATGAGATCAAGAATAGGCAATTGCAAAAACAAAAATTTACACTTGTTAATTTTAAATAGTTGTACTCTAAGCGCTTTAATTATTTACACGACCGTTCGTAAAGAGAATTAGATTCGAACGAGTGTGAAGCATTAATAGATTTAAATAGTAAGGAATTTCAATCGGCCGATTACCTCGCGCTGATAGAGACCATGCGAAACGAAAACACGTGCCTATCAGGTATTCGTATATAAGAGAACAACATTTTATACCGGCGACCTTTTACAAGAAGATCACTCTTGGAAATTGTAATTAGAAATTAGAGTTGCACACGGCGGTATCGGGAAAACGATCCGTAGAATTCGCGAAAATATGTATTGGCCTCATATGAATATACAAATCAAAAATTTTATTAATAACTGTGAAACGTGTAAGGAATCCAACCCTACCAACCTAGTGCTAAAATCCCCTATGGGTAAAGAAGTAGATGCATCTCGACCTTTTCAGCGAATCCATATCGATTTTCTCGGCCCAGGCTCGAAAAGAGGAATTATTTCATTTTTATTGTTCTGGATTACGTTACGAAGCTTGTTTTATGGAAAGCCGTGAAAAGGCTACGGCAAAAAATGTTATTGATTTTCTAATTCGCGAAGTTTTCTACAAATTCGGCTGTCCGGAGACATTAGTGTCAGATAACGGTAAACAGTTTGTTAGTAAAGAGTTTCAAGAACTAGTAGAGAGTTTCGGAATTAACCACTTACGGACGGCAGTTTTGCACCACAAGCGAACGCGTCGGAACGCGTAAACCAATCAATTTTTGCCGCAATACGTGCGTATTTAGACACGGATCAAAACGAATGGGATCTGCATTTGTGCGAAATCGAATGCGCTCTTAGATCTTCGGTTCACACCTCGATTGGTATGACGCCTTACTTCGCTCTTTTCGGAAATAACATGATAACTCACGCTTCGACTTACAAGGTAGCGCAACAGTTAAATTTAGTGGACGATCCCGATGTACGATTCGAAAATAGGCATGAGTTTTTAGAAGCAGTACGAAGCAATCTTCAAGCAAACATTCTTAAAGCTTACCAGATAAACGCCAGCAAATATAATGTTCGTTGTCGACCGACAAAATTTAAAGTAGGACAGGAAGTTTTGCGTAGGAATTTTCAGCTGTCTGATTTTACAAAGCAAATTTCTGCGAAACAATGCCGAAAATTTATCAAATGTCGAATAGCGAAGATTGTAGGAAATTGCCTATACGAAATTGAAGATTTGCAGGGTAAACCAATAGGAGTGTTCCACGCCAAGGACCTAAAGGCGTGACAGTACGTTCGCGAATACTCTTTATCATATTAGCAAATCAGACTACCTAAGGGGTGTGTACCGTTCCGGAAAATTCTACCTAAGTATTAGGTAATAACAAACAAGTCCGGCAAGGCTAAAAGAATAACTACCAGACATGTCTAATACAACTCTGCAGTGGAGTATGGCAACTGGGCAGCACTTGCGAAATTTCGATAGAAATTTGTAGAAAGTTGTGACAGCTACAAAAAAAGAAGGAAAATGGCGAAACGACGCACGCGCGGCGGCGAGGTAACTAGGCATCACTTCGAGTTGAGCTTTTTCTTTTCCGTTTGGTATAGTGAAGGGAAATAACGTGTGAAAAAATAAAATGCAAATTTCAACACCAGCAATCCAACATCCACAGCATCCTCAAAATAAAAAGGCATCCTGAAAATAAAATAAAAAGCATCCTGAAAATAAAATAAAAATCATCCTGAAAATAAAAAGGCATCCTGAAAATAAAATAAAAAGCATCCTGAAAATAAAAAAGATAAAGAAAAATTAACAAAACCGTAAATAAGGAGAGAAGACTTCACCCAAGAAGAAAAATATTAGCGAAGACACACCGCACCTGCAAAAGAACACCAAAAATCAGGCCAACACCAAAAGCGAGTGGGATAGCCATACCATCATCCACACCAGCGGTACTTACCCACAATTTACCATCTTCCGCACCAGCGATACTTACCCTTAATTTAACATTCACCACCAGCCATTTGTTGTGAAACATGGTTTCACACGTATAGGGTGTAGATTACAATTGTACAAGAATAGTATAAGATCCGTTTAAATTTAATATAGAGAATATAACAACGTGTATAAAAATAATAATTATAGTAATAATAATAATAATAATAATAATAATAATAATAATAACAATAATAGTAATAATAATAATAATATTATAATATAATATAACATAATATTCATAATATGAATAGTATAATATAATCTATAATGTTCAAGTGTTTGACAATGTACCATGGTTTCATATATTTGCCCTAACTAAATGTTGTGGAGGGTAACGATTTTAGTTTTGTTTTTGTTAATTTAATTTGTATATGCTAAGTCGTTTTTGTTTTTTGGCTTGTATGAACGCTTGTGTAATTAGAGTAATTAGAGTAATTAGAGTAATTAGAGATTGTGTTTTTGTTTTTAGCGTTCTGTTTTTTTTTGTCGTTGTTATTACAATGCATTCATTGACTTAGTTTTGATTACTTCTTTTTTCTTTTAGTAAGTTCCGGGTGCGTTGTCAAGCACTTGCAAACGAAATGATTTAATATAGGTAGTGGCCTTGAAAAGCCGCTGGTATGTTTATGTTATTTTTTATTTATTATTTGTTTTTTTTTTGTTATTATTTTTAAGTACGCCACGAACTGCATTGCATTATGGTCAATGTTTGTTTTTTTTTTTATTTATATTATATTATTGCTGTATTTTATTTTCTTGTTTGTATGTTTGTTTATTTTTTCAATTAATTTTTTTTTCATAATTTAAGCTTAGGTATGAGATTTTTGTATAAATAAAGAATAGACAGTGCATAACGGCAGCAGATGAAAACTAGAGGCCGCACTGTCTGGTACGGAATCTGGGTTTGTTTGTTCTTTTCTTTTTCTCCACAACTACATTGACGCCGTTTGGGCGTCGATTGACAGCGCTTGCCAGCGCTAAAACAGAATAGGCAAAGCCGCGTTTTTTTTGTTTGTTTTGTTTCAGCTGTAGGAGGATAACATTAATGGCGCAGCCGGTCTTCGGTCCAAAAATCGTTCCGGCATTAGTCCGAATTGTTGTTTTTTTTTAATTAGTTATTTTGTTTACTATTTACCAGGGTTAGGTAGTTACTTGTTTTAGGTTTTTTTTTTGCTTTCGAGTTAATTAATTTTTAGAATAATGGGATCAATTGTAGAATAATAATTTTGTTGTGTAGTCGATTACAGTTTTATTTCTTTTGAACATTTAATTTGCCGAAATGTGCGGTTAATTTTCATTGATTGTTTTAGTTATTTTTGGGAATATGGGTTTCTTATTTAGGAGTGGGGTAGATTAGTTTTTAGTAGCAGTTTGGTAAATATTGGAAACCAAATTGCTCCCATCCTCGGCTCTATATGGGGATGGGAGCAATCTGGTGGGAGTGATAGGTTTAGTTAGGTAGTAGTTAGTTAGTTAATTATGTATAGTAATAGGGTATTAATAGTTTTAATGTTTTTGTTTTATTTTGAAGAGAGGAATGAATACAGGGGTGGTTTGTTTTTGCATTTCCTTTTTATATAAAAATGTGACGGTAGATCACAGTGTGCGGATCGAAATGGACTGGGTTACATGGGGTAATGGACCTATGGGACGACTACGATACGCATAAGGGAAAACTCGTAAATGACATAATAACCATATACGAACGCTTTGCAGGTCGTTAAACACGCTATCGGATCTGAAATTATTTGGTTTCGGGGCTAGGCAGAAGGAGTAAGCACGGGGTTTTCTTCGTGAATGGCGAAAGGGCCATTCACGTATATTCTCCCTAGTTGTTAATGGGTATCCTGAACTGAAAGCATATGTCCATCATTTAGTTGTATACATACGTCCGTAATGAAGTTTTTTTTTGTATTATTTTATGTTGTGTATTTGAGGTGGTGAGGGGAAGGTAGGGGGTTCTCGCGAAACCCGCCTACAGGGGTACCCCACCTGGAAGCCTCAGTTTTTTTATATATGGAGGATGACGCCATGTGTAGCAGGCATACCTCAGCAGTTGTAAATGGTTCGACGGAATGAACCTGGTAGGGGAGTCAGGAGCGGGTCTCGCAAAATTCGCGGCATACATTGTGGGGAGGGTTTTTACCGAGAATAGCCTCACAGTGGCCCGGTTCCGGTATGCGAAATGCAGCAGGAACCTGTCCTACTCCGGAGAAGGATGACGCGCTGTGTGCGGTCATGCCTTATATGGGTGGCAGTGTTTAGGAAGGACACGTGCCTTAATTAGTTTTCATTAGGAGTATGGATGATTGGATATATTTTAGTTTCAGACAGGCCGCCGGTAGCTTGGCATTAGCGTGACCTTTTTGTGTAGTGGTTCTTGTTAGGGTAGAATGTAGGTATATTTCTTTGCAGAGTATAGTTGTATCACGTGAGGGGGTACCGTGTCGATGGCTCTCCAGTATAGCCATCTAAATGATGCCGTGCTCTGTGCAAAGTGTGCTTGTATTCCGTGTAATGAAATCGGTGGTGATGGCTACCTAGCATAGCCATCTTTACGGCAGCCGTACGCCCGTAGTTCGGTCCAGTTAGTCAGGGTTTGTCGAAAAAGGCTTATGACAGGAAGGTAAATGCTGTAGGTGATAGGGTGCTTGTTAGGAACAACACCAGGAAAAATAAGTTTTCACCCATTTGGACTGGAGCTTATGAGGTAGTTGGGGTAAACAGTCCAGTAACGTCCACGGTGCGCATAAAGGGGAAGAATCGTAAGTGGCATAATAACCATTTACGGGCGTTCCACCAGTGATCGCGTTATTTGGTCTGAAATCATTCCATTTAATATACATGTCCATGATGAAGGTTTTTTTTTTATATTTATTTTAGTAATTGTATATTTGAGGTGGTGAGGGGAAGGTTGGGGGTTTATGCGTAACCCGCCGACAAGTGGCTCCCACCAGGAAGCCTCAGTTTTACAATTTCCAAATATTCTTCCACCTTTTCCGGCGGTACCCCTTTCGCCGTCAACCTACATCCATCAATGAATTTATACACTTCTGTTTGCAGGCTTGGCGATGGCTCGCCGCCGAACGTAGGCACTAACGCCTTGACCGTTTTCAGAATATCCTGGGAGGACATCATCTGTGTTGGCTGTTGCCCCCTAGGCTCCTTATGGTACAGATCCCCCGTCTGTATACTGCGCTCTTGTCGTGCTAAACGTAGCTGACCCTGCAACTCGGAAATTCTCCTATTGGCTTCCTCGAGGTCCTCGAACTCTAATCTTCTGACCGAGGACGCGCCTGTACCCGATATTGTCCTCCGTAGGGCCTCGTTCTCCTTGTCTAAAATCTCGGCCTCCTTTAGATTCTCCTGAATTTCGTTCTTAAGTCTCTTGTTTTGATTTTGGAGAGCCTCCAATTCCTCCTTAAGCTCCAAGATCTTCCCGGTATTACACTCCTCTTGAGTTTCAACCAACCGGCACAACTCCTCTAGCACTAGATCGGCCTCTTCCAATCCAGTGATTTTCCAGGTACCGTCAACCTTAGCCTTTATGAGATGAAAATTCTCCTGGGTCTGGCACCGACGTCTGACCTCACCCCAAAGCCTTTCGAGGAAATAATCCGTCTTTGCCCTGAAGTCCGCTAGCAGCTGTTTCGCTTGTTCCAATTCGACCAGTGTTTGCTCCATACGAATTTACCAACCCAGTCCCTACTAAAGCGTAAAAAAAAATTATCTTTATAGTTCTAAATAAAACAAAAACAGAAAAAATTATATCGCTTTGATTGCTAAAATTATATGTTGAAAAAATAAAAATCCCTTCCTATATGAAAACAATAAAATCTGAGAGTAACAACCAACCTATAATTAAACATTCATCTGTAATTTAAAATTCCTGGAAATTCATCAATAACCTAATGTTCACAAACAATTAAAAAAAAAAAAACAATCGGACCACTTATATAAAAATGATGCGCTTTCGAACAAACATACTCATAATTAAAATTAAAATCGCAGCAAAAAATAAAAACCAATAAATATTCAAACTCATAAATATTCAAACCCTACTCGCAACCCATATTTAATATATGTGATATAATATATTTGATAAAATTACGCAATAAAAATAAAAATCAACTTTAAGACCATTCCCTGACTAAACATAAAATAATGAACAAAATCCAAATTAAAGACGATCCCAAATTTGTAAAAGAAACAAAAAAAATATATATATATTTAATACTCTACAAAATACATTCAATATTTCCCAGTGAAAACTAACTATCTGATTAATCAAAACTAAATTAAAATACACGCAAAAATTAAAACGCATGCAATATCCTCTAAAACAATCTATAAAACAATCAATCCTACCGGCTGCGCCAATTAATGTTATCCTCCTACAGCTGAAACAAAACAAACAAAAAAAAACGCGGCTTTGCCTATTCTGTTTTAGCGCTGGCAAGCGCTGTCAAACGGCGTCAATGTAGCTGTGGAGAAAAAGAAAAGAACAAACAAACCCAGATTCCGTACCAGACAGTGCGGCCTCTAGTTTTCATCTGCTGCCGTTATGCACTGTCTATTCTTTATTTATATAAAAATCTTATACCTAAGCTTAAATTATGAAAATAAAATTAATTGAAAAAATAAACAAACATACAAACAAGAAAATAAAATACAGCAATAATATAATATAAATAAAAAAAAAACAAACATTGACCATAATGCAATGCAGTTCGTGGCCTACTTAAAAATAATAACAAAAAAAAACAAATAATAAATAAAAATAACATAAACATACCAGCGGCTTTTCAAGGCCACTACCTATATTAAATCATTTCGTTTGCAAGTGCTTGACAACGCACCCGGAACTTACTAAAAGAAAAAAGAAGTAATCAAAACTAAGTCAATGAATGCATTGTAATAACAACGACAAAAAAAAACAGAACGCTAAAAACAAAAACACAATCGAGTTACTCTAATTACACAAGCGTTCATACAAGCCAAAAAACAAAAACGACTTAGCATATACAAATTAAATTAACAAAAACAAAACTAAAATCGTTACCATCCACAACATTTAGTTAGGGCAAATATATGAAACCATGGTACATTGTCAAACACTTGAACATTATAGATATTATACTATTCATATTATGAATATTATGTTATATTATATTATAATATTATTATTATTATTATTACTATTATTGTTATTATTATTATTATTATTATTATTATTATTATTATTATTATTATTACTATAATTATTATTTTTATACACGTTGTTATATTCTCTATATTAAATTTAAACGGATCTTATACTATTCTTGTACAATTGTAATCTACACCCTATACGTGTGAAACCATGTTTCACAACATTCCTCCCCCTTTCCACGGAAACGATTCCCACATCGTTTACCAGCGACACTGAACTGGCACGCTGCTTCTGCTGCCGCTATTGTTGATTCTGCTGCTGCTGATGATGATGATAATGTTGATGCTGAAGATGATGTTGGTGATAATGTTGTTGCTGATGATAATGATAATGTTGATGCTGAAGATGATGTTGATGTTGATGATAATGTTGTTGCTGATGATAATGTTGGTGTTAAGGCTGCTGATAATGACCAAACTGATAAGGACGAATCCGGACCCAATGCTGATGATCAAGATACTACTAATGACGATAATTTCGACAGTCGCTGTCTGGTTTACTGATCGGGCACCACAATGCGTAAGATAAGATCTGAGCACTCCCCTGATCACCTTCAATAATGAAACTTGTCGCAAACGGTGATCCAAGGCGAAAACCGAAAATTTTCTAATGATTCGCAATGATGCAAATGGTTACGTCATCGCCACAGGAACCGGCTTGTTGCTTTGCCAAACGGATATAGTTCAGCTTAGCTTTCCGCTTTACGACATCCCTGACAAACTAAACAGGAATGTTGTTTCGCTGGAACCAAACCAATAGCCAATCCATCGCATATAGAATTCTCGATGGATTCGTTCGCAATTCGCCCTTGCATCTGGGTTTGGATTATCAGCTCCGTACAGGCATTCACCCCTATGTCCGTCATGTGGCCACCCATCAGACCTGTCAGCCTACTGCTCTTTGCTGCCTCTATCGTTTTCTGGATGACTGTTGCTCCACCTCGTTCCCCGTGGACTTGGGTCGGAATTTCCTAACTCTACTAATATATAAAAAAAATGGAGTATTTCCTATACTATTTGCAACTGAGTAAACTGTAGATATATTTTCTACTAATATTTTAATACAATAATTCCGTTTTTTTTTTCTTGAACAATAGCTATTTAAGGATTAATTCCTTCCTCTCTTTTTCCAAATTCTTTCTTCTACTAATATAATATGTACATATTCTTTTTTTTTTTTTTTTTTGTTTAATATATTTCTCTCAATATGTGTATGCTTATAGTATATCTTAATATATCTTCTTTTTTTTTTTTTAAATAAATTATTTTTTTTTTTTCTAAAAGTGTATTTATATTTTGTTTTTTTTTATGTATGTTATATATATATATATTTTTTAAATATGTAGTTTTTTTTTTATTTTTTAAATATGTAAGTTTAATATCTATATATTCTTTTTCCTTTAACAAGTATGTATGCTATTTTTTTTTTTTAAATATGTCTTTTTAAATAGATATGTATATTTCTTAATTTTTATCTTTATGTTCTTACTTTTTTTTTTTTTTTTTTTTAACAAATATGTATGCTACTATCTATACATATTCGTTGTTTTGTTTTTTTTTTTTAATGTATGTATGGGGAGACCTCCCTTTTTTATTTTTTTTTATTCTTATTACTCATTTTTTTTTACGGAGGGGGCCTCCCATCTTTTCTTATTGTTTTTTTTTTCATACTTATATATATTATTTTTTTTTCAACCCTTTTTTTTATGTGGGGAGTCTTCTCTTTTAATTTTTTTTTTAGGTGAGGAGAACTCCCATCTTTTCTCATTATTATTATATATATTTTTTTTTTCAATCCTTTTTAGTTTTAAAACGTGAGGAATCTCCCATCTTTTCTCGTTATTAATATATATTTTTTTTTTTACATGGGGAGATTTCCCATCTTTTCTTATTATTTTTTTTTCTGTTCTTTTTAATATCTTTTCTTATATATATATATTTCTTTTTTTTAAATATATTTTCTCCTCCATCAGAGTGTCCGCTGCATTCGAAAAGTATCTCGTGGGCCTCGTCGGCCCAACCGTAGGAGTGCGGCGACCATCCAGACGACTCCAAATTCCAGTTATCTCCAACCTATGCTAAAAGAAAAATGTCATAGGGGAAAAAAATACTCAGCTAATACTATACCAATACGCATTTGTACCTTTGACAGAAAAACAACTCAAATCACTGTATTTTATTGAATGGTTACTTTTGCTCTAATAAATAAAATAAATAAAGCATTTTTCCCTAACAGCAGTACTCTTCCTATTTCTACGGCAATAAGACCCCAGCAAGCCGATCCATCGGTGGTCCGACCGAAATCATATCTAAGCACCCTTGTATACACATGTCCAGCCTAAAGTTTCAAAAACACTTCAAAATAAATAACAACAAATTAAGGCATGTGTCCCCTCTAGACACTGCCACCCATATAAGGCATGACCGCACACAACGCGTCATCCTTCTCCGGAGCAGAACGGTTTCCTGCTGCATTCCGCAAACCGGAACCGGGCCACTGTGAGGCTATTCTCGGCAAAAACCCTCCCCACAGTGTATGCCGCGAATTTTGCGAGACTCGCTTCTGACTCCCCTACCAGGTTCATCCCGTTGAACCATTCTCAACTACTGAGGAGTGCCCGCTACACATGGCGTCACCCTCCATATAAAAAAACTGAGGCTTCCTGGTGGGAGCCACTTGTCGGCGGGTTACGCATAAATCCCCACCTACCGGCTGCGCCATTAATGTTATCCTCCTACAGCTGAAACAAAACAAACAAAAAAAACGTGGCTTTGCCTATTCTGTTTTAGCGCTGGCAAGCGCTGTCAATCGACGCCCAAACGGCGTCAATGTAGCTGTGGAGAAAAAGAAAAGAACAAACAAACCCAGATTCCGTACCAGACAGTGCGGCCTCTAGTTTTCATCTGCTGCCGTTATGCACTGTCTATTCTTTATTTATACAAAAATCTTATACCTAAGCTTAAATTATGAAAATAAAATTAATTGAAAAAATAAACAATCATAAATCTGTATTTTAATAGATTTAAGTGAAGATCGGGAAGCAGCTCTATAAGGGGTCAAAGGGATCATTTTTGGACTACTCATTAGTGGATGTAATGAACGCATACAAACCCAATTTTAGTAAGATCTATATGACAATATGAATCTTATGGAAATTTATGTCGATTTCATATGGGTAATTTGTATGGGGGCTAGGTCTGAACATGGACCGATTCTCACCAATTTCAATAGCATTCATCCCATGGCCGATAAAAGCTTATATACCAAATTTCATCAAAATATATTCATATTTGCGACCTGCAGTTTGATTACAAGCTTTACATGGACACACAGACGGACGGACGGACGGACGGACGGACGGATATCAACTCAGAAAGTGATTCTGATTCGATCGGTATAATTAAAGATGGGTCTAGGTCAAATATTTTTGGTTGTTACAAACAGCAGCACAAAGTCATTATACCCAAACCACATAGTGGTATAGGGTATAAAAACGACTTATCATATACAAATTAAATTAACAAAAACAAAACTAAAATCGTTACCCTCCACAACATTTAGTTAGGGCAAATATATGAAACCATGGTACATTGTCAAACACTTGAACATTATAGATTATATTATACTATTCATATTATGAAAATTATGTTATATTATATTATAATATTATTATTATTATTATTATTATTACTATTATTGTTATTATTATTATTATTATTATTATTATTATTATTACTACTATAATTATTATTTTTATACACGTTGTTATATTCTCTATATTAAATTTAAACGGATCTTATACTATTCTTGTACAATTGTAATCTACACCCTATACGTGTGAAACCATGTTTCACAACATATTACCATAACACCAGAGGCAACCACCAAACGCTTCACTACGTACTGGAAAGTGATTGCATTTACCACCAGTAACTACAAAACGAAACTCGCAATCCTCCAGATCCAAGACATCAACGAACACAGATCCGCAGCGACCAGCGACGATCACATAATCACCACCTCAAGGGTACAGGCTGCATGAGTTAAGATAAGTACATAGTAGTGAAGTTGGGCCCTAAGCCATCAGTTGGGAGGATACCTCCACTTACTATTATGTAAAATTTTATAACGAAAATATTGTATCGGTTTATTCCAAGTGCCTAAAATTGTGAGGCAATACTGACCTTTAATTTCATGTTTTGGTTAGTCGAGCAATTATACCTATCGGTATAAGTATTCATACCTTTTTATACTTTCAAGTTGTGAGGAAAATAAGCTTACACTTATACTAATCATAAAATTATAACCAAACGTACAATAATTAAACTTACCATTACAAATTTAGTTAAAATTTAAACCACCAGGCATTGCTAAATCTAAGCATCTGTTAAACTATACTCCTGGAGTTAAAAATTCTAATCCATTTTAAAATATATTTACAATCTAAGTCTATTTCAAAATCTGAAGAAAACAACCCGAATTTTAAATACCTCTTCAATTTAAATTTTATTTTTAAAAAATTAAATACATTTTGTAATTTAAGATCTAGATTTAACACTTAAATACCTTTTCAATGTAGGATTTAATTTCAAAATTGAAAAATATTTTGTAATTTAAGATCTAGACTTAAAATTTAAAGACCGATTCGATACAACATTTAGTTTCGATATTCAAGTACATTTTAAATTTGAGATTCAGATCCAAAATTTAAATATCTTTTCAATTTAACATTGAATTTAGAATTGAAATGCATTTACAGCTTTAATTACTAACTCAATTTCGAATAAGTCTACACACTCAGATTATTACCAAATTTAAAAACAATCCCAAATTTTGAATACATCTATCATTCAAAATGTAATTCCAAAATTTAAATACCTTTTCAATTTAAAATTTAATTCTAAAAATTAAATATCTTGTCAACTCATTATTGAATTTCAAAATTGAAATATATTTTTAATTAAGATTTAATCTCAGATTAAACAACATGTTTAAGTTAAGACCTGAATTAAAAATTTAAATACCTTTTCGATTTAAGATTTAATTTCAACATTTAAATACATTTTGTAATCCAAGATTTAGCTTTAACACTTAAATACCTTTTCAATTTAGGATTGAAGTTCAAATTTGAAATACATTTTTAATTTTAAGATTTAGACTAAAAATTAGAATATTTTGTCGATTTAAGACTCACGTCAGAGTAAGAACATATATATACCCGTTAAGACTTACTTCACATTTTGAGTGTAGTCTAACCCACTGTTAGATTAATTATCTTAGGAGCGTCGGTCAAGGACTACCCGTATAAGTTTAGTCTAAACATTAATTAATAAGAATATATATATATATATATATATATATATATATATATATATATATATGTTTATATAGATTAGAGGTATACGTCAGTAACGAAATTTTTGTATTATATACAGAGGGACTCACTTCTCGAAATTTGTGGTCGTGATCGATGTCGGGAGGTAATTAGTTTAAACAACAAACCTAAATATAGCGCCATAGGTAGGGTGAAAGTTTTTCCTTTGGTTAACATATATCAGTCAAGATTCGAAAATGGTATAAGATAAACCGTAGATGTGTCGAACCTAGTTGTGTGAGAGAGGGGCCAACCTGTGTAAACAGGAATTAAATTAAGATAGCTAACGTATTGGTTAAATCCAATAGGTATTATACCTAAGTAAATCCTATGTAAATTCAGCGGTAAGGAATAAAATGAAGAATTGTATTAAATGATAAAAGGTATTCGAGTATAATTTAAACATGAGTGGCTAAGTAAAGGAGGTAGGTATTCGGTGGTGAAACAAACATGCTTAGGGGTAAATAAATTTATCATAAGCACTAATTTACCACGGTGACTTTAATTTGTAGATAGCCCCACATAATTTTTGAATTTTTAAATTTTGGTACACTGGTACAAATTTAGCTGTGCCCCATATCCGTAACCTGCAACAAACAGCCGCCCAAGCCCAACAAATCGTTTCGATCGGTCGAAAGTCGTTTTGCCACACACTTGTCGATCGGTTGACAATTTTAATTGCACGTTGTTCGCCGCCAAGTGAAGATGGAACGCGGAAAGAAAATAATAGAAAATAATAAATAATAAACGCGGATAGAAAATAATAGAAAATAATAGTAGTCATCACTTTTACTTTTCCACAATGCTGGCTGGCTTTTAAACAGCTCTATCAATTCCTCTATGAATTCTTTACTATCTGTTGTCATTTTTCCGCCGATGTGCACACTTCAAAAAAACAAAAGAAATGACAAAAATCGTCAACTTCGCCACACACACACAACCGATTGCAAACTGCGAAGAGAAAATCGTCAACTACGCCACACACACGCAACCGATCACGAGAAAGACAAAAATTTTTGTCAATTTTCGATTTGTATGCAAACCACGCTACACACATGACAACCTGTCGAAATTTCGACCGATCGAAACGATTTGTTGACAGTGTGTGGCCTGCTTTACCAGTGTGACAGTAATAGGACATGGCAACTCCGTTTTGCCTAGGAAAGTTTTTACATGGGAGTTGAAACATAACAGTTAATGGTGCCCAACGTGGGGCCAGATTGTTTGACCCGTTTCGAAACATGAATGATATATATTTTTTAGAAGTCATGCATCATTCAGTGTGGGTGGAATACATGACAGGTAAAATAGGACAAACGAGATCGAGAGTAAAGCTTTTTTGTGTGGCGTTACCAACTTAGGTTGTAAAAACACTCGCAAGGGAAATAGAATTGATTATATTTTCTGTGCGAGAAAAATCAGATGACAGGAGAATTAACTATATTTATGAACATATGACAGGAGAATCAGTGTATATTTATTGCATTGTGCAATGTGACTTGCGAAATGATAAGTTGTTTTGCTTGTAGATTTGTAAAATTGTAAAATTTGTAAAAAGCATTTTGATAAATCATCAAAAGCACAATAGCAAAATTCTCGCATGCAAAAAACTTATTTTTACTCGCACTCGCAACCCGCAGTGAATCTGTTTAGGGCTTAGTGAGATGCATTAAAGCCCTAAACACATAACGGCGAGTTGCGAGTGCGAGAAAAAACTAAGCTTTTTGCATGCGAGAATTTGAGCTTTTGTGCTTTTACAAAATCATCAAAATGCTTTCAAGCAGCTGATTGTCCTACTGTCAAACATAATTCAAATGTCAATTGTATACAAAGCTTGTCATGGTCAACTTAAAGTAGTTGAGAGTTAAACTCAGGAACATCCCCCACAGCAAAAGTGGTAGCCTACAACCTCAGCAACAGCTAAATCAACATAATACCATGAATCTCACAGTAACAGCCAACAAAAACATCAACAACCCCCACCGAACTTCTGTGAAAAATAGCCATAAAACACCTGCTGGAAACAGCCCTCCAACACGTGTTGAAGGCAGCCGAGAAACATCTATAAACATGGCAACCAAACAACAATAGTTATAGCATCATCACAACAACAACACAAACATCAACGATCACAGCCATATAGTCGGAAACCACCACCATCTCGAAGCATCAACTACAACGACAACAGGTATCACAACAACAACCCAAGCATCAACAACCACCACCGGAGCACCCACCAACACAACAACTCAGGTACTCAGTTTCGTAATTTATATTTTTCCTTTTGGTCTCGGACGAAAGAACAGATTACAGACGAAAGACTACCGACCACGAACAAGAAAAAACCACATAAACCACCATATTATATGGACACCTATATTCATATATATATATATATATATATATTATTCGGTATTCTTATTCTGTTTGTATCACGTGAGTTATCCAGCGGGTTATTCGGGGTCAAGTGTTTACTTTTACAGTTTTATTTGTTAGTCCTCCAAGGAGAAATAGAAAAAAAAGAAGAGTTTATAATGACGCTATAAGTCACTTGTTCTTTCTAGTTACACGACACCCAGTAAGCCGCCTGTTCTCTCGGTATTTAGGATTCAAATTTAAATAACCTCCTGATTATCAGTTCTTTTTTTACATGGTACCTTTTAGGTTAGGTTAATAAGTTTTTCTTGTATTATTGTTAGCTTATTTAAATAAAGTACAAAAAAAGGTCTGAGGTGCCTATATGTATAATGGTTTGGCCATTGTGCGGACGCCAAGGACTCACCAAATTATCGACAAAATGACTGACGGACAAAAAAAATATATATGAATCAAATGCGAAAACCAACCGTCTAGTACCTGAGTAAGATCGAAGATGCCTTACGAGTAAGAAGGAAAGGTTCACGTGGTAGCGAGGTGGAATAAAGAGGTGAGTGAAAATAGTAGGGGTAACCAAAAATGGTAAACACACCTAGAGGTTACCATGCTAGGGTTTTTATATTAATCCTAAGAGGGAGGGTTAAGTAGTAGGACGGACACCGATCATCTCCATTCACATGTATGTATGGGTAGATATATGCGGGTATATCTATTTATATATGTATATATACTTTCAATTAAGTGCGCTTATCGATAGGAAACAGTCTTGAGTATATAAATTTGTTAGACTGGTATGATTTTTTTTTATATGTCCATCCGCAAACCAATGCCAGTTATGTTAGCAAGAACCACCCCATCCGGCGAGCTTAGTCGCGCTTAAACGCGAACATACCAATGCCGCTAACAATCTGGCTACACCTTTTTTCATTTATTTCAGATTACACCTAAATGGACACGCACATATTTACAAAAATGGCGCCCACCGTGGGGCCCGAAGTATAATAAATCCGTTTTTAAATGTTTCACTTTCAATCATTTTCGAAATTTTTATTTGCCGACCATAGATGTAAGTCCCGTTTGAGATTAGACAAGAGTCCTTAACGAGTAGCTACATTAATACAGGCGGCATAATAGTTAAAGAAAGATATTTATTTATATTTTCTTTTCTATTAAAAAATTTTTTGTCTTTTTAAATAAGCTTGTTTTTCGATCTTTAAGAGATTGCAGTTACAAAATTGAATGTAAGTCCTACAAAACTGTACCACAGTGTACCCTTGTAGTTGCGACATTCATATGGAGTAAATGTAGCTCGGCGAGATTAGAAAAAAGAAAAGCTTTCGTGATCAAATGGAGGCTGGACATTAAGCCATTGATAGGAAGTGTTTTCATTGCTTTATTTGTATAACCGATGGCATGAAAGTTTGTTTAGAATTTTGTAGTGAAACAATAATCCACTTCTCTTGGAAAACCAGTTCGAATCTAACTCTCTTTACGAACGGTCGTGTAAAAAATTAAAGCGCTTAGAGTACAGCTATTTAAAATTAAAAACAAGTGTATATTTTTGTTTTTGCAATTGCCTATTCTTGATCTCATTTGAACTCACGTGGTAGACAATCCAGCTTAAAACAGGAATAAGAATTTAGCGATGGCCCGAGGGGCCAAATCTTCATCAAAAAAAAAGCTTGTGAACAAGAAGATGACAAAACTTCCTCCGGGTTTTGTTAACCCGAACATTGCGTCAACTTCAAGCAACAGATTTAGCCTGCTTGCTGTCCTCAATGATATGGACGTAACTCCCATTGTTGTAGAAGCTAACGCTTCATTTACAAAAATACAAAAGCTGCTTGGTAAGGACTGTATTTTCAAACGTACTTCAATTGGTACCAAAATTTTCGCTCCAAGTAATAAAATGTACGAATGCTACAAACAAATACTTAAAGAGAATAAGATGAAGTTTCATTCTTATGGCTCCAAAGAAAATAGGTTATACACAACCTTTTTACACGGTTTACCCCGCATAACCTCTGAGGAAATCTCCAAGGAGTTAAAAAACTATAACCTATCCCCTTCTTCCGTAACCGAAATAGTCACCAAATTCAGTTCAAACAATAATGCAGTTTATAAAGTTCAATTTGTTCGTAAAAATTTTAATCCAACTGCCTTAAAACATGTACGAACAATTTCCAATATTATAATTTCTTGGAAAAAATACAAATCAAAATCCAGGAGCAGACTAACTCAATGCTGGAACTGCTTAATGTATGGCCATGGCGGTAAACATTGTCATCGTAGTGCTGCATGTATGATATGTGCAGAACAACATCATACAAGTGTGTGTCCGTTTAACACTAATGAAAAAAGAGCAGCTGTTTTTACATGCTTTAATTGCAAAAAACATGGAAAAGAGAGAACTGATCACTCTGCAAACGACATCAGTTGTCCGTTACGTTCTCTCTATTTGGAAACTAGAACAAGAGTAACTTCCAAAAGTCATAACAACAGCAGGCAACGAAAACTGAGAATAGTGGAAATTAGAAGTATAAATGCAAAAAATATTCAAAATTCAAAAATAACGATTGTTTGTTTGGACAGAGTTGTATCTTCTGAAATTAATACAAAGTAAAGCTGTATGGTACGAAAACTGAATCTAACCACACTGCTCGTAGGCCTGACTTTAGGTGAGTGTGTTAAAGCGCTAACCAAAAAGTGCAAGTACGAGTGTATGTGAAGGTTCATGGTTCAAAACCTCACGGCCGCCCTAAGTAGAAAAAATTTTTCATATAGAAACAATCTATTCAATTAAAAAAAAAAAAAACATAACAATTATCACAATGTTCAATAAATCGCTGATGAAGGCTGAAATGCCAGAAACCGGTCCGATTAAGAATACAGTGCAGTTATGAATTTTTGAAATATATGCTTTCTTCTTCTTTACCACGCACCATTTAAACAAAATTAAAATTGCATATTAATTACAGTAGTAATTGCAATATGTCTGAAAAATGACGATAAATCTAACAAACAAAAAATTTCTTCGCTTCAAAGCGTCATCTCAAATATATGTAAAGTGCATATGTAGGTATGTACAAAAACCGTACATCACATATGACAACTCTTACGAAAACTGAGAATAGTGGAAATTAGAAGTCTAAATGCAAAAATTATTCAAAATTCAAAAATAACGATTGTTTGTTTGGACAGAGTTGTATCTTCTGAAATTAATACAAAGTAAAGCTGTATGGTACGAAAACTGAATCTAACCACACTGCTCGTAGGCCTGACTTTAGGCGAGTGTGTTAAAGCGCTGACCAAAAAGTGGAAGTACGAGTGTATGTGAAGGTTCATGGTTCAAAACCTCACGGCCGCCCTAAGTAGAAAAAATTTTTCATATAGAAACAATCTATTCAATTAAAAAAAAAAACATAACAATTATCACAATGTTCAATAAATCGCTGATGAAGGCTGAAATGCCAGAAACCGGTCCGATTAAGAATACAGTGCAGTTATGAATTTTTGAAATATATGCTTTCTTCTTCTTTCCCACGCACCATTTAAACAAAATTAAAATTGCATATTAATTACAGTAGTAATTGCAATATGTCTGAAAAATTACGATAAATCTAACAAACAACAAAATTTTTCATTTCAATCAAAGGTTGATTTCCCAAATTTAAGTAACAACAACACAAATTGTAACAATAACATTAATAATAACAGCAAAGCTACATATGCTAACCAGCTGAAAACAAACAACGATTTATTTAGCATTGATGAGCTTTTTGATATTTTCACTACAGCTATGGATGATTTGCATAGGTGCACTTCAAAAGTACAACAAATAAAAGTTGTAATGTCAATGGTAAAATACGCCCATGGATTATACTAATAATTTAAACGAATTCAAAATGCTTCACTTGAATGCTAATGGCATTTCAAACTTTTCTAAATTAAAACAATTTGAGATACTAATTGAACGACAAAATATTAAAATAGCGTCTTTGAATGAAACATTTTTTTCAGAAAATCATAGACCATATTTTAAAAATTATTATGTATATAGAAGTGACAGAACAGATGCTAGAGGAGGAGGAGTAGCTCTGTTAATTCATAAATCTGTCGCTCATAAAAACCTCTTTATATCAAACACCTCATCAATCGAAAACATCTCAATTGAAGTTATTATAAATAATAGACCTATTGTTGTATCTTCGTTATATTCACCAAGATATACCCATAACTTCTGTGCTGATATCTTGAACCTAACACCTTCCACCAAAGAATACATAGTTTTTGGTGACCTAAATGCCAAACATTGCTCTTGGAATTGTCGTTCAAATAATACTGCAAGAATAGCACTCAACAATCTACAGTAATCAAGCAATTTTTTTATACACTATCCTAATAGTCCAACCCTATTCCCCCATCAACAAAATCGCGAAGCATCCACAGTCGATAATATTTTAAGCTACTCCACTTTAAATATAGACGTAAAAACAATGGATTACGAAATACCATCAGATCATCGCCCCATTATATATACACTTAAAAGATCAATGGCCTTGCAGGTTGACCTCAATTATTATGATTATAGTGCAACCAACTGGAACATTTATATGAATTTTTTAGACATTAAAATTACATTATTTTCCGATATATACCATACCAAGGCAGTAATTGATCAGGAAATCCAAAAATTTATAAATGTAATTTGCGAAGCAAGGGATGCGTCTACAGCTAAAATAACTCAACAAAATAATTACACATTACCAGAAAGTACTGTGAAATATATAAAACTAAGAAGAAGCTTTAAAAGAAAAAGCCAACGATCTTCTAATATAGCCGAGCAAACTTTTTATAATCAATGTACTAAGTTTCTAAGCAACATGATTGATAAAAGTATTAATTCGGAGCGCAATAAGAAATGGTCTCAATTTTTATCCAATTTAAAACCAGGTGATAAATCATTTTGGAAAATAAGCAGGAACTTGCGAGGAAAAGGAAAAAATCAAATCGCTCACTTTAAAGTTGGAAATACAAGGATAACATCTGATAAGGACAAGGCTGAAGTCCTGGCAAATACATTTGTCCAAGCAAATACCCTCACTTCGAACTATAACCACTCGGCAGATACACTATTAAATACAACAGTAAATAATTTTAAGAAGGTAAACCCCAGTTCTGAATCTGCAATTTATACATCTCTTGAAGAAGTAATGAATATTGTCTCATCAATAAAACCCTCAAAATCCCCTGGTTTTGACAATGTTCCCAACCTGCTCTTAAAGAAACTACCACTCAAAGCTCTAAAATTACTGGTTATAATATTTAACAGCTGCATCAAACTCAAATATTTCCCAGACCATTTCAAAAATGCTAAGGTTATAGCTGTCAACAAACCTAGCAAGCCAAAAAATAACCCAAATAGCTATAGACCTATTAGTCTATTAAGTAACTTTGGTAAAATATTTATACATCTCTTGAAGCAATAATGAATATTGTCTGAATATTGACAATGTTCCCAACCTGCTCTTAAAGAAACTACCACTCAAAGCTCTAAAATTACTGGTTATAATATTTAACAGCTGCATCAAACTCAACTATTTCCCAGACCATTTCAAAAATGCTAAGGTTATAGCTGTCAACAAACCTAGCAAGCCAAAAAATAACCCAAATAGCTATAGACCTATTAGTCTATTAAGTAACTTTGGTAAAATATTTATACATCTCTTGAAGCAATAATGAATATTGTCTCATCAATAAAACCCTAAAAATCCCCTGGTTTTGACAATGTTCCCAACCTGCTCTTAAAGAAACTACCACTCAAAGCTCTAAAATTACTGGTTATAATATTTAACAGCTGCATCAAACTCAACTATTTCCCAGACCATTTCAAAAATGCCAAGGTTATAGCTGTCAACAAGCCTAGCAAGCCAAAAAATAACCCAAATAGCTATAGACCTATTAGTCTATTAAGTAACTTTGGTAAAATATTTGAAAAAATTCTACATTCTCGTCTTAGTGAATTTGTAACGACCAATTCTATTGTTGCTAAAGAACAATATGGATTTAAAAAAGGACATAGCACTACTCACCAAATAAACAGAATTAAAAATCAAATAATCACCAATAAAAACAATAAACGTTCAACGGGTGTAATGTTGTTAGGTATTGAAAAAGCGTTTGACACCGTTTGGCATAATGGCCTCTTATTTAAACTTCTTGATGCAAATATACCAAAATATTTATGCAAACTTATTTCAGATTTCATTCACGGCAGAATGCGATTAATAATGAAACATCATCTCCAAAAACCATTACCACAGGGTTACCTCAAGGATCAGTCTTGTCGCCATTGCTTTACTCGATATATACATCTGATTTCAAAGTCCCGAAATATATGAAAGTTGCTTACTACGCAGATGATACTGCGTTAATTTCTTCAAACAAACTTACAAGTGCACTCCTGAAGAAAATGGAAAAGGGACTTGTAAAATGCAGTAAATATTTTCACAAATGGAAAATCAAAATTAATCCAAACAAGACCCAAGCAATAATTTTTCCATTCAACAAATCTCCCAAAAGACTGCCAAGACGTCATCTTCTTATTGGAAATAATACCATATATGTACTTAATCATGTCAAAGATCTCGGAGTTGTCTTGGACAAAAAGCTTACTTTTAAACAACATATTATGGCTACATGCCAAAAAGCTATAAATTCATTTAAAGCATTATGGCCACTGCTAAATAGAAGGTCATTTCTAAACCCCAAAAACAAAAACCTACTCTTCAAAAGTGTTATAAGGCCAATATTAACATACGCGTGTCCTATTTGGAGTGACGCTGCCAACTGCCACCTAAAACGCTTACAAATTATACAAAACAAATGTCTTAAAATGATAAATAAAAAGCCCTGGAGGTATCCTACAAATCTTCTTCATGAAGAAACAGGTTATGAAAAAATTATCGATTTCATAACAAGGATTAATAACAATTACTTTGCCAAAATTGAAAATTCCTCTTACCCACTGATAAGAGAATGTAGAGAATTAACGTAAAATTAAAAAGAAATCACCAAATTGAAAATTATGTGCTTATAGAGGTCTATTATTTCTAATAAACCTCCTATAAGCACATAAAAATTTTCAGATAGTATTTGAATTTATTAAATCATATAAAGGTTTTTTTCCTCCCATTTTCCTTTAAAAATCATTAAAAATATAATAAAAACTATTTAATATCTTTAGATCCTATATATTATTTGTTGCAATATCTATATGTAAAGATAAGATCTCATATGTGAATATCAAATTTGTTAAAATATGTAAATAAAGGATGAATATATAATTGAAAAAACTTCTCTTGGAAAAAAGAAAATTTTTTTACAGCATTTTTTAAATCACCATCTACGATTGGTTAGGGGGGAAGTTAGACCTGATGATATCTCGGTCAGTGTACCGTAGCATTAGTAGCAACATAACCAATGCCAGACAATATTCCCAAAGGAGTAGTTCTTTAAAGTATACTCACGGAAAACATGTAGAAAAATAAGTCACCTTTTGTTTTGTTAAACAGTTGTACGCACAATATATGAACTTTTACAAGTTCATAGTATTAGTTTTATATACCACCTACAGTTACACCTGCTACCACCGATAGTATATTACTGTAAATTTTTTAATATATTATTTTATAAATTTTGATTTTATTGCAAAATAGTTTTTTTGTGTATGAATAGTAATGACAGTTAAGTTTCACTTGAAGCTCTAAACGCATAACGGCGACTTGCGCGTGCGAGTAAAAACTAAGCATTTTGCATGCGAGAATTTTGTGTGGATCTCGCTTCCACATATAGAAAAAATCATGCTGCCTCATTCTCAGAACGGTTGTGTTTTTTAACAAGTGCGGTTGATCGATAGTGATAGTGTGAATATTGTGAAAATAATTAAGACAGTGACTTTAAAATCAACCTTGAGACTTATTTGTTTGGGTGCTCCGCTGAACATTGAAAAATCGGTGTCTCAAAATCTCCGACCAAAAGTGTGGTTAGAGACGGTGACGTTTAGAGGATATACACTAGCGCCAATATTGACTCTAGCGGCGAGTAGTGAAACTAAAGTCTATTTCCGTTTTCCGTTTCCGGTTTCCAACTTCTGGTTTCGGGTCGTCCATTTCCGGTTTGTGTCTCGGCTAGGTCCGTTTCCGTTCCGTCAACGTCCGTCCTTCTGTAGCAGTTTTTCAAGGTTAGTACTTAGTAATTAAGTTGTGAGATGCCGCCTCCGCCCAGGAAGAGGGGCGCGAAGCCAAAGGGTGACGCCTCGGACATGGCGACAACCGAAGGGTGTGGTACTGGTTCACCCCCGGTGGGTGGTAGTTTACTCCGACACACCGGAGTTGCTGTAGCTGAAAAGACGTCTGGTGCCACGACCAGGAAGACGCGTGACCGCATGAGGGCCCGGTCAGTTCGTGATACTGGCATGGTCGGTAGGATGAGGGACGTAAGTGCCGACGTGTTGGAGCTGGTGATGGCTGACGGAGTGGATGCACGGCTGGCAAAGGCAGTCATGGGTCATGTTGGCGCTTTTGAGCAACTGATCTTCAGCTTAATTGCGGAGAACGAGCGGCTGAAGGGGCGTTTGGAGGTGCACGAAGGCGGAAAGGCAGTCGGGGCACAGCCAGCGGCTTCGAGGTTTGTTATGAGGCCTCAGATGGCGGTCAGGCGAGGTGTGTCCAGTGTTGGTCTGTCCGATGGTGCTATGTCTGGTGGTGTGCCTGGTGGTGTGTCTGGTAGTGTTGCTGTGGTGCCCAAGCCGGTGGAAACGTGGTCCGTTGTGGTGAAGGGGAAGGATGGCGTCACCTCTAAGGAAGTAGTTGAGAAAATGCAGAAGGAGGTCGGCCCCACCCTTGGGGTACGTGTACATGCACTGCGGCCTATGCGCGGTGGCGGAGCAGTTATTCGAACCCCGTCGGTAGCTGAAAGGGAGAGGGTCGTGAAGAACGCTAAGTTCGGTGAGTTTGGGTTGGAGGTGTCGGTGAGAGACAAGCTCGGACCGAAGGTCGTCGTGCAGCGGGTTCATCCGGAAATCACTCCGGATGAATTTATGAACGAGCTGTACGAGAAGAACCTGAAGGAGGAGATGACCGAGGAAGTCTTTAAAAGGAGCGTTCGCTTGGTGTCTAGCCCGTGGAAGGTAAATGGCGGCCCGGTTAACGTTGTCCCGGAGGGCAACGCTCAGGCTATGGAGCTGCTGACCGATGTCGGAAGATGCTACATTAACTGGTTTTCGTTTGCGGTGCGACATCACGATGCTGTTCCGTGCTGCTACAGGTACTTAGGGTTTGACCATATGATTAGGGACTGTCGAATGCCTTATGAAGTTTGTCGTCTATGCGGTACCGCCGGCCATAAAGCCTCACGGTGCGAAAACGAGATCAGATGTCGGAATTGCGCATTTAAGGGACTCCCGGCTGGGCATCTTATGATGTCCGCGGCCTGTCCCGTCTACAGCGCAATAGTTGCGAGAGCGAACGCACGCCATTAAAATGGAGGGAACAGTAATAAAAAATTTGGTCAGGCGATGTGTAACCTGGGCGCGAGTTTTGCCCCAGTGCAGGAGCCGTATATTACGGATGGCTGCATCAGGGGTTTACCTGGGGGTATGCGCGCGTTTACCGACGACGGCGGTAGCGCCGCTATTGTTGTTAGGGATAGGGACGTGGACTGTACCGTCATTAGTAGGAGTGTTTGGGGAATCTGCGTTAGTGTAGAAGGGGGTTTCGGTAGAATGTTACTGACGAGCATCTACTGTAGGTTCGGAACGCCTCTTGAACCCTATTTGGGGTACATGGATTCGGTACTACTACTGGATAGTAGCTTACCTATAATCCTAGCTCTAGACGCAAACGCATGCTCTCCCATGTGGTTCTCCAAGATGAACAGAAATGCTTCTGCTCATCCGAACTACATGCGAGGTGTTATGCTTAATGAGCCTAGTGAGATGTACACCTTTGACGGTCCAGGAGGTTGTAGTGACATTGACGTGACGTTAGGTAATGGGAGGGTAGCTTCAGAGTTTGACATTAGTTGGAAGATTAGGGATGACTTTG
This sequence comes from Cordilura impudica, assembly GCA_963682025.1. Classification (NCBI taxonomy): domain Eukaryota; kingdom Metazoa; phylum Arthropoda; class Insecta; order Diptera; family Scathophagidae; genus Cordilura; species Cordilura impudica. The sequence continues at coordinate 174,520,234 of OY821518.1, read as the reverse complement.
GGGTGAGTAACCATAGCCTCATTGAGGTTGTGGTCTCTCATCATCGGGCTACGAACGGGACGGACATGCCACGCAGGTGGCGACTACATGACGTCAATTGGGACATCTACGCTGAAGACTTTAGGGGCACAGCGCTGGATGTGCCAATTGCAGAATTTAGGGCTTGGACAATAGACAGTCAAGTCGACCAGATAGATCAATGGATGTCCACAGTGAACGACACTCTTCTGGGTCGTTGTCGCCAGACTCGACACAGAGGAGTTAAATGGTGGTCTCGGGAGCTGGATATGATGCGGAGGAATGTCCGACGCCTGAGGAAGTGATTCCAAAGGGGAAGGCGTTCCAATGCTGAAGATCTTGCTCAGCGTAAAGTTGACTATCTGGCCGCCTTGAGGACGTACAAAGACGAGATTGTTCGTGTCAAGGAGGAGGATTGGAGGACTTTTGTGCAGGACAGCAGAAATGACCCTTGGGGTCAGGCCTATCGAATAGTCCGGGAAATATGAAAACAGACGGACTTGACCGGTCTTTGTATAAGTGGAGTGACTTTACTGACGTGGAGACAGTGCACTAGCGCTTTACTTGAGGCACTTTTTCCAGGGGCTGAACCGGCTGCCCATCCTCTCTATGAGGCGGTGGATGGCCCTCCGCCACTGGAACGACTAGAAGTGGATGTTAGCATGTGCCGAGTCAAGAGTAGAAAGTCTCCGGGTTTGGATGGTATGACTGGAGAGATGTGTAAAAGCATCTGGAAGGCCATACCGGAATACCTGGAGGCAATCTACAGGAGGTGCATTAGTGAGGGATACTTCCCTGGGGCTTGGAAGCGAGCCAAAGTTGTGGTGCTCCTGAAGTCTCCCGATAGAGTGAGGAGCGATCCTCGCTCTTATCGGGGCATAAGCCTTCTCTCAGTACTTGGAAAAGTGCTGGAGAGGATTATGGTCAACAGACTGAAGGAATCCTACAATGAGGTGGCTTCTGAGTTTCAGTTTGGTTTTAAAGAAGGGAAATCCGTGGAGGATGCTTGGCATCATGTCCGTAATTGTGTGACTGACTGTCCGAACAAATATGTCCTTGGCATATTTGTTGACTTTAAAGGTGCGTTTGATTACCTCTCGTGGGATAGAGTACTGGATAGACTACGAACAGTAGGTTGTAGAGAGCTTTCCTTATGGCAAAGCTATTTTAATAGCAGGAAAGTTGTTGCGGTAGGGGCCAACGATACTGTTTGTAGGGAGGTTGTTAGGGGCTGCCCGCAAGGGTCCATCTGCAGTCCATTTATTTGGAACCTAATGATGGATCCCTTGTTAAGGTCCCTAAGGACAACCCACCAACTTTGTGCTTACGCGGATGACTTGCTCATCTTAATCGAAGGTCAGTGTCGTGCTGAACTGGAGAGAAAAGGTGAGGGGGCCATGCGTGAAATCAATGAGTGGGGGAACAGTGTCGGTGTTGAAGTGTCAAGGGAAAAGACTGTTTCCATGCTGCTTAAAGGCAGCTTATCGCAGGCTCGCCCACCTGTAGTTCGATCTGGCAATGCCAGCATTCGATACGTGACTCAGGTTAGGTTTTGGGCATAACCATGGGCGAAAGAATGAACTTTCTAGTTCATCTTTCGACACTGAAGGACAAGTTGACGACAGTTGTGGGAGGAGTCAGACGCATCCTCAGGAATGACTGGGGTCTTATCAGGAGAGCTGTCCGTACCATATATAGTGATCTGTTTGTTGCTTGTGCAACATTCGGCTCATCTGTATGGTACGGCACCGCTCTGTCTGCTATTGGCAAGAAACGAATCTTGTCTTGTCAGAGAGTGGCAATGCTGGCTTGCATGCCAGTTTGTCACACAGTTTCGACAGATTCTCTTCAAGTTTTGTTAGGTGCACCTCCCCTTGACTTGGAGGTGGTACGTCGTGGTATTATTTTCAAGGTCAAGAAGGGACTGCCACTATCAGGGCATGATTGGATAACTTCGACTGAAATCGCTGATTTAGACTTGAGGCAGGTGAAACTCCTGCTGGACGAGCATCTTCTTGCAAGATGGCATTCACGTTGGACTGAGACGGATAAGGGCCGAACAACGTACGATTTTATTAAGGACGTGACCTTCGTTAGAGACCGCCCGGACTTTGGCTTCGGCCTTAGTCTGGGCTTTTTACTGACTGGGCATGGCTCCTTGAATGCTTTTCTGCATAAGAGGGGCCTGTCCGATACGCCGGACTGTAGGTGTGGGGAAGGGCCGGAGGACATCGTACATGTTTTGACCGGGTGTTCACTTTATAGTGATATTAGGAGTTTGGATAGGATGGGGATTTTACGGACGGCGATAGGATGGGATTTTAGTAGGGCATTATAAGACAGGCGGACTGTTAGGAATTTAGGCGAGTACGCAAAGGGCGTATTCAATCGTAGGAGAACTGGACGTTTAGTATAGGTGGCCTCTGATGCGGGCATCCGTGGTGGTGCTTAACTGCCAATGGGTGGTCGCTCCAGTAGTGCACATCGTCGTGCCTGGATTTCAGATATGAGTATGACTGTTGACGGGGGCTGATACATCGGTATCTGTCCCTCCACAACGGTGCACCGTCTTCAGCTCTCTCCCTGCTGTTTGCTGTTGTTGCTGCTACCTACTGTTCCTGCGCGTTTGTTCTGTTGTTTTATATGTTGCTACGTTATTGTTGTCCTTTTGTGTGCTGCTACTGAGGGGGCACATGCTAACTCAGAGTGCGGCTGTTCAGTGTTTTGTCCTTTGTCTTTTTATTTCTATATGTTTTGTCGTCCAGGGCCACCAGTCCCGAACTGTTTGGAGTTCAACTGGTAGTAGCTTCGGCTACGAAGCCTGACCGGAGGCTTTATTCTGGTACCACGGATGTCAGGAGCCCCTGGAATTTTATTCCAGCCTGGCAGTGGTGCGGCCCCGTATGGGAGCATCGTGGTGGCTGTGGTTTAGACCCAAATCGCGGGTAGAGCGCAAGCTCGGTGTGGAGTTGCATTGCGACCGGGTGCCGTGACCCATAGATCGGTAGGAGTTTTAGATAGTACTCCGATCCTCATCCAAGGGGGAGGTCATGCCCAAATGCATGCCTCAAATTGGTACTCGTACTGCGAGGGCGCCGGTGGACGCATAGCTTCCACCCGGTGTTAAATGCACCGTGAGGTCAGGCCACCGTGGCAGGTACTCACGTGAATCTTGAACACATCTACCTCATTCTCGTTTTTCTCGCACTCGCAACTCCCTGTTATGTGTTTAGGGCTTTACTCGGGGTTCGATTTTGATTTTTTCTTTGTTTTTATGAATTTTTGCAGGAACTTAGTTTGAGGAATTTTTATAAAACTTTGGTTTTTGTAATTTTCTCAACAGACCGAATAAGTTGTGAATGTTTGATAAAGCCTTAAAGCCTAAATATTTTTGGGCTGAAAGATTTGTGAGAATTTATTTTTCGATTTATATGTTTTATAAATTGTTATAGAACTTAAACAATTCATTTTTTGAAATGTCGTGCTGACAAACAATTAAAACTTTGAAGTTTTTTTTATGGTTAAGGCATAATAACTTTGAGAAATTTTATAAATTAAAAGTAAATCTTCTACATTTTAATAAAACGTAAAAGATCTTAAAAATTTCGAAATTTATTTTTGAGTTTTTTATTTTTACAGAGTTTAATAGTTATGGTTTCTTAGTATAATTCTTTGTATGGGGGTATAAGACTTGATAGTGACGAAAGTTTAATGCTAATCAATAGTTTTGAGAATTTTTGGTTGAATTTTAATATAACTTAAAAGTTTGAGCATTAGTATAGTACTAGAGTCCTAAGAATTTCTATAAGGCTATAGTTTTACATGCTTTCTCATAGTTTAAGATTTCGTTAAGGAAGCTTGATAAATTTAAGAGTTTTGCTCAGTTTTTTTCTTTTTTGAAGTTTATATAAAACATAAATGGTCTCAACCAGAATTTTTTTTTGAATTATTTGGAATAAAACAAAATAGTGTTGAGAATTGTTGGTAATTTGAGAAATATTAATATAGAGACGAATAAGTTTAAAATTTTTCATGAAAACTAATAGTTCATAGAATTTTTATTAGATTTTAGCATTATTTAAAAGTCTGAGGATTAGTATAGAACTAGAGTTATAATAATTCCTATAAGAATATAGAGTTTGTGGCGGCCACAGCCTAACACAGTCGTGACAACTTGACAGCTGTCAAAAAAGTAATCTCGAACCGTATGGCTTTGTTTACTTTTTTTCTCTTATATTTGATATAAGGAGAAAGAGATTAAAAAATAAGATATACAACATATAATGTGTGCAAGTGAACAGCTACACATGTTTGTAACCAGAATAAAAAACAATAATAATGGAAAAAATAGTGAGTATTTGCTATTATGATAAACATTTAAAAAACATTAATAATATCGTATTTTCTGTTTTGATATATAAAAATATAAAAGGTGTATATTAAAACCCATAGCTTGTGATTTGTTTTACGTAAGACAATTATATTCAAGACTACTCAAGCCAGGGCCGAAGGAAGAAAGCAAAAATTAATATTGCTGGCACAACAAACGGCGGCCAAGAAGGAAGAAGCAAAACAACGATGATGAACAATATGAAGATGAGATGCTGGATAATATAGCCGACATGTTGGATGGAGAAGATTCGAAATTTTTGCAGTCGAAGAGAAGCACAAAACAACGAAAAGTAATGGTGATGATGAAAGTAAACATGATGATATTAAGAATTGTTTCCGTTTTGTGTTTGCCAATGATAAAAAGCTTGACCATGACTCTTTTCATAATATGTACGCCGCATTAATCATTTAATCAACGCCAAAAACAACAATTTCTACTTGGAATGTATAACTTGTTTGTGGGCTTTGAAGATAAAAAAATGTTAATGTAGATGCAGAGAAAGAAAACGAATTGAAACAAAAGAAGTTGGAGGCTCATCGTCAACGTTTGTTGAGTTTATCGAAAAAGGAACGCAAACAACATAAAAAGTTGGCTGAGTTGAAAAAGGAGTTGGATGAGACAAAAGCCAATTCTAAGGTTTTGAGTGAAATTTTGGAGGGTTTTGCTGATGCTTGTAAAAATTTGTTTTAAGTAAGACAATTACATACAATACTACTCAACCCTGTGCCGAAAAGAAGGAATCACAAATTACTATAGCTAAGCTTACCATTAGTCCAGTTGCTGATGTTTTTAATTTAATAAAATATGTGAATTATATTTTCAACAGCTCGAAAGCAAATAAATCTTAGTAGGAGAGAACGACCAACCATTAGAAGAAATGGTAGCGCAACCTCCATATTCCACAAAAGCCCATCAATCCTTAATTAAACAAATTTTAATATATAAGAGAAGTATGAATTAAAAAATGTATTTGTAGATTTCCACCGTTTTTAAACATGATGTCCCCAAAATGATGACAATGTATGCTCAGTTTATGAAAAGTAATATATAGTAGATAGCTTGAAACGCGTAAAGAAAGTCGAAAGTAAAGCCAAAACTACAAATGGCTAAAGTTAAACCTCTAACTACAAGATTAATTCCTTTTTATTGCTTTAATTTAAAACTAGCATTTAATGTAAATTTTTAATTATCTCTGCATCTATGCAAAAATAAAACGAAACTACGGCCATTTATTTCAAAACTAAAACAAAAGAATGGTTTATTATTTGAAAAACTTATTTGATACTTTAACATAATGTAATGTACATATTTTTTTGAATTTTTCGATCTAACTACACAACATAGATTAAAATATAAAAAAAAATTCTTCAACTGACGTAAAGTACATTTAGCAGCAGTACATTTGGCAATCCGATATTTTCTACCGAAAAACTTGTACGGTAACACGAACACGTCGGCCATCAGCTAATTTTTCGGGTTTGCTGAAATTTTATCCATGTACAAGTTAAATATTAACGCACAAAAAAATAACATAAATTTGGCAGTTTCAGGTTCTTATCCAAGTAGTTCCCTTATTTGCAATTTTGGCACCGAGTTACTAAATTGTTCAATTTCAATAAGCAGTTGTGCGTTGATATTAATACATATACATAAGTAAAGATATTAATACTTTTTTTTAAAAAGAACGCGTTTCAATTATTTTAAAGCGTACCATTGGTATTATATATTTGTGACAAATTGATTTCACAAGCAATGAAAATAATTAATATAGTAAATAAGCAAAAATTAAAGTTCCTGTTCCTGTAAATAATAGAAAGTCACTGTTTAAATATGAACATAAAAAAAACATTTATTGGTTGGGAGTAGTGGTGGCAATCTACTTCATACGAAGAACAACACAAATTGGTGAGTCCGCATTTCAACACTTTTAATTCAACGTGGCCAAAAGTGCGTTAAAGGAAAAAAAAGTGTTAAAAGAATTCGCAACAGCAATAACAACAGGCAAGCATCAAATGGATCTTGCGAAATTCATCGGGAAAAAACAAATTTCCAACATCAGAAAAAAAGCAGATTTTTAACAACAACAACAGGCAATCAAGCATCGAACGGGACTTGCAAAATTCATCATGAAACAGCAAAACTTTAACAAGCAAATTTGCAACATCAAAAGGAAAAGGCAAATTTTTAACAACAACAACAAGCAAGCAAGCATCGAACGGGACTCGCGAAATTCATCATAAGGCAGCAAATCTTTAACAACAACAACAACAAGCAAATTTCATTGGAAGAAAGAAGTGAACTGACTATAGAGTAAATTTCAACAACAACTACAAGCAAGCATAAAAAGGGAACGAGCAATTATCAACCATATACACTTGTGAATTGCAGCAGAAAAAAGAGTTAAATTTATTTTTACGCCAACTTTGCGACAACAACAGCAGGATCGAGCATCTTCGAACAGGATGTATCATATTGACGATAAATTGTAAGAATATTTTATATAATCAATAAATAAATATAAAAAATATCGACAAAATTTTAAATATAAAAAGTTCAGCAATATTTTAAATAAAAAAAAATTTTTTTCTTGAACAATATCGAATATTATTACATATATTACATTCTCATTACATAAGTATATTAAATTTTTTATCAAGATTTTGAAGCAAAATTTTGCAATCGACAGTTTTAGTACAACATTTTTTCTCGCATTAAGTTGTTAACGAAACGAATAATTTTCAAAACATATGTAAACATTTTAACGTAAGATTCTTTCGATATTGACAGTATTAAAAATTTTAAAAAATATCAAATTAACACGTTGACATTATTAAAGTAAATTTTACCAGTATTACAAATGAAATTATAGTGAATTGAAAAACATTAGTCAACCACAGTTAATTAAATTTAATCGGTCAAACACCAATACAAATAAGTATTATAATGAACATTTATATTACATCTCATAGTATTTAAATCACATTGGTTAATTAATTGGCAAGTTAATTCGCATGTATGGTACGTTTTTTAATATTGAAATTACTTATCCAATATATCATTAACTATTTTTATATAGTACATATTATAGTTTTTCGGTAAACGCGTAGTTATTAATTCGGTAAACACGTCAATTTCCATTACGATATATATATATATATATTTTTTTTTGTGGTATCATGCCAGCAACAGAAATCGCAACAAATTGACTAAAAATTGTGTGTTTTTTTGAAAACCGAAAGTCGGTCAACTTTGAACGGTTATATCTTCTAAACTAAAAATGTGATATTAAGAGTAGCATATTTGAAATCGTTGAAAAGTTTCCTATAACATGGGTTTATTCAAAACTTCGTCGGCGCACATGAAAATTTTGATTTTGGAACCTCGTTTGCTCTACGGGCGACACTGTGCGCTGATGTATCACTAATAAAAAATGACCATTTTACACACGATCTGATAAATAGGAACAGAATAACATCATTGAGTGGCATTGGTCAGGGTAACATAAAGTCAATAGGTACTACATTTTTTTATATAAAATACGGAAAATTTTTAATACCACACCTTTTCCACGTAGTACACAAAGCTTTACCAATACCTTGCGATGGAATAATAGGCATGGATTTCTTTAAAAACTATAACTGAATTCAACCAAGATCATGATTACCTTGTCCTACGACCAGATAATATTTCACAACACATCGAAATACCTATAGCAAACACGTGCAACAATGACATAGTTCTACCAGCCAGATCTGAGGTTATACGTCAGATAAAACTTATAAATTGTGATCAAGAAGTGTTAATACGGAATCAAGAACCCCATCCGGAAATATTTATAGCTGGAGCTATAGTAAAAACAGACAGAGCATTGATTCGTATACTGAACGCTAATGATAGCACGGTTACATTGAAGCAACACAAAATACTAACTGAAGATGTCAATGATTATGAAGTGTATGAAAATAGGTCACACAATGGGCAGAGAAAATCAGAAATAATGAGAATTTTGGAGAAAAATTTCCGGAATATTTTAAAACTACACTAACAAGGATTTGTTCTGAATATGCGGATATTTTTGGTCTGGAATCGGAAAGAATTACGACCAATCATTTTTACGAACAAGGTTTAAGGGTTAAAGATACACAACCAGTATACATAAAGAACTATCGTGTACCTCATACACACAAAGAAGAAATTGGAAATCAAGTTAAGAAACTCATGGACGACGGAATAATTGAACCATCTTGTTCCGAGTATAATAGTTTTTTTTTTTTAATTTATTTTTTTTTTAGCCTAGTCCGCGAAGCCTAGTGGCTTGTCTGCAGATTCTAAGTTTGCCTAGTTTTTTTTTTTGTAGCGACACACCAAAGCCTCTGGTGGGAATCGAACCCACGACCCCCGCATGATAGGCGAGCACGCTACCTACTCACCAATTGTTATGGCCCCAAAGAAATGTCTCCCAAATTCTGAACAGAAAAGATGGAGACTTGTGATAGATTATAGACATATTAATAAGAAATTGGTGGGGGATAAGTTTCCGCTGCATAGAATAGACGATATTTTGGATCAACTCGGCAGGGCAAAGTATTTTTCTTGTCTTGACCTGATGCCGGGTTTCCATCAGATTAAATTGAATATTGAATCTAGAGATCTAACTTCATTTTCTACAAACATAGGTTCATATAGATTTACTAGACTACCTTACGGTCTTAAAATAGCCCCCAACTCTTTTCAAAGAATAATGCCGATTGCTTTTAGTGGCTTAAAGCCAGAACAGGCCTTTTTATATATGGACGACTTAGTTGTCCTGGGCTGTTCCGAAAAACATATGCTTTCAAACCTAACAGACGTTTTTGAATTGTGCCGTAAGCACAATCTCAAATTGCATTCAGAAAAGTGTTAATTTTTTCTGAGTGAGGTCACATACTTAGGGCACAAATGCATTGACAAGGGCATACTCCCCGATGATAATAAGTATTCAGCAATTAGGGACTATCCGACGCCCACAGATGCGGATGGTGCGAAGAGATTCGTAGCCTTTTGCAACTACTATAGACGAGTATTCAAGACACCTTACCAGACTTTCTAAAAAGGGAATACCATTCGAATGGACAAAGGAATGCAATGATGCTTTCAACTATCTCAAAAAGGCAATAATTAACCCAACATTACTACAATACCCAGACTTCGGGAAATAATTTTGTATTACCACAAATGCAAGCAAACAGGCTTGTGGTACCGTGCTCACCCAAGAGCACAACGGAAATCATCTCCCAGTGGCATATGCCTCAAAAAGCTTCACGAAGGGAGAATCCAATAAATCTACCATCGATACACTAGGCTATAAAACACTTCAGACCATACGTATATGGCACACTCTTTCTCGTCAGAACTGATCACAGACCACTAACTTATCTTTTTTCAATGAAAAATCCAAGCTCCAAACTGACCAGAATGAGACTGGATCTTGAAGAGTATGATTTTGAGGTTGAATATCTTAGGAGAAAAGATAACCATGTTGCGGGCGCATTATCGCGTATAACGATAAATGAATTGAAAAACTTGAATATTGAAAATAAAAGTATATTTAGAATGACTACCAGGTCAATAAAGGGCAAGACACAAAATATGGCTAAGAATGAAAACGTAAGAGAACGGCATAAGTTAAATGAAAATGAAAAGCTCAGTATATATGTACCAATTAAGAACACTGACGTCAGGAAATATTATAAATTAAAGATTACCCTCGGGAAATGTTATGTCAAACGAGGAAAATCTATAATAACATATATACAAATAGATGATTTGTTTATCAGTGGGAAACTTGACTTAGGAAAATTTTTCCCAAGGCTCGAGGAAGTGGCCGGTAAACAGAACATCAATAAATTACAAGTGGCACCTAGTGAGAAAATTTTCGAATTTATCTCTATTAATGAATTCAAACAAATGGGCAATAAATATTTTAATAATATTAAAGTAGCGCTTCTAAATGAGGTGACCCGAATTGATTATTATTTTATTTTATTTATTTATATTAATTACAATACAAAGTAAATTTGTATTCTAATTTGGGTCCAGGGATAAGCCGAGTGGCAAAGACTATTTGGCTGGTTTTTGCAGCGACAGACCAAAGCCTTTGGTGGGAATCGAACCCACGACCCCCGCATGATAGGCAAGCATGCTACCTACTCACCTACTGGGGCGCTTAATGATAAAAAATGCCGATTATATTGAAAATGCTATGAAACGGTATCATGATGATCCAGCATAAGGAGGACATTGCGGTGTTTCAAGAACATTGAACAAAATTAAAAGAAAATACTAGGAAAAATATGACAAAAGACGTAACAAAATACGTCAAATCATGCCAAAAGTGTCAAACAGCAAAAACTACAAAACACGTAAGAAGCCCAATGATATTAACACCAACGCCAGGAAAGCCATTTGATAGCGTAATAGTGGATACTATAAGTCCACTGCCTAGATCATACAATGGCAATGAGTATGCAGTCACTGTGATATGTGATATGACAAAATTTCTGGTGACAATTCCAATACCGAACAAAAGTGCTAAAACAATTGCAAAGGCAATTTTTGTATTAGAAGAGCAATGTAATCTGCTTAAAATAAACAAACTCACTTCTACTGCTGATCATCACCAAACAGTGGGCACAAAAGAAAGAATTCACAGAACTTTCAACGAGTATGTGAGATCATACATATCCGTTGATAGGGATGACTGGGAGGAATGGATTAAATACTTCACTTACTGCTTTAATACAACGCCAGCATCCGTTCATGACTATTACCCATATGAATTGATTTTCGGTAGACTTCCAAATAAGTTTGAAGAGTTCAACAAGGCAGACAAAATTAGTCCATTTTATAACGTAGATGATTATGCTAAAGAAGTAAAATTTAGATTAGAAATAGCGTATAAGAGGGCCCGAGAGATGATAGATAGATCTAAGTTAATGCAGAAATTAAATTACGATAGGAATACATTAGATTATAATTGAAATAATGTTAGAGCAAGGTATCTGCCGACCATCAAGTAGTAATTGGTCTAGTCCACCGCACCTCGTGCTGAAAAAGAACGGTGAATGGCGACCATGCAGTGACTATCGGGGTTTGAATAGCATTACGAAACCGGACCGATATCTGGATTTGGTAAGGGCATACCATCAAATTCCGATTAACGAAGAAGATATCGTCAAGACAGCTATTAGCACACCATTTGGGTTGTTTGAATTCACACGCATGACGTTCGGTTTACGCAACGCAGCGCAAACGTTCCAATCATGTATGCATTCAGTGTTGCGTGGATTAGATTTCACCCATCCTTATATCGACGACGCACAGTGGCGCCATTTGAGTTTTTTCGTTGCAAAAATCATATCTTTTGAACCGAATAACATAATTGAACAGTTTAAACAGCATATGATTGATAACTGTCCAGCCTATAAAATGAGCGTTTGGAAAGGGTGCTACGCTTTGTAGGGGCCTACTTATGGGTTATCAAAGTTAAAATTTGTAGAAAAATCAATTTTATGGTAACTAAAAAAAATTATTTTTACATTTTTATTGTTTTTATTTTTTTTTCTTTAGGGTTTTATGTTTTAAATTATTACCCAACAAATTAAAAAAAAATCACTTCTTCTTTAAATTTATTTTTTCAATTTTCTGTAAAATATTCATCACAATTCGTAAGAGAAGGTATATCTAAAAGACTAATCATTTCTAAACTATAATTATTTTCTAACTCTATTCGAGACTTCACATGCCGCAGGGAAGAAATAAGTGGTTCGGAAGATGTTGCCAACATGTTGAAGAGGTCCTCATTTTGCCTTACCCTTGATGCTTTGAATGTGTTCTGCAATCTATATTTTTTTTAAAATTTGTTAAGAGACTCCTGTGCTTCTTCAGAAAGCTCCACAATTGGCAAAGACTGGTACTTAATTATATCTTTGCCATGCGCCAATATTTTATGGACGGTCGGGGTCAACTTCTTCTGTGGATACATTTCTGCTAAAAGAGATGCAGTTTTCGATGCATATTCTCCATATTTTGTAGAATTGACATTTTCTTTGTAGTTTAAAACACTCAAGATAGTTCCCAATCTTTTCACGATTTGATTGTCAATTCCATTGATTCTAGTTACTGCCTCATCATTTTCTAAAAATCTCCTAGAAGTGTTTCCATCGTTTGATTACCGTATCCGTGCTTGGGACAGTCTACTTTTAGTCCAACTTGTTTAAAAAAAGCATCCTGTATTTGCTTCTTTCTGATCTTTTCCTTATCCTTTATTGATGTATTTTCATCGAAGTTTTCCTCCTCTTGTGGTAGGGTATACGCCAGTTTTAGCAAGAACTCCATACACCTTATCCTTGCGTGCAATGGTGACATTCCATATTCGTAATTCTCCTCGTTTGTAGAATCGTTTAAATTACCAAAGTTCTTCTGACTCTTTTTGCAAATCGGGCATGACAATGTTGAGGTTGTTCCTGTCAGTTTACGACTTTTCCATCAACCATGGTCAGGTGGAACTCGTAATTGCATTCAATATATTTTCCTTTTCCAATTTGCAGCTTTGTAGGCTTAATCTTGCTTATTTATTCTTCAATGTCCTTCACCGTGGTTCCCTTGCAAACTGAAACATTCTTGGTCGGCAATAATGCACTGATAACGGACGTGGATTTTTCCAGTGTAGGGAAACATCATATTTTAGCCGCAAAGGAACAACAGATGCCATAAACATATTTCCGTCCGATATTGTAGCGTCATCGGAAGATATCCTTTGCTTATAAACGCTTTGTCCGGATGATCCATCGCAGCCCCATTTGCTGATCAATGTCAGTTTCTCAGGAAGAATTTTCACCTCATTTTCAGGAAGACTCTCCAACAACCGTTTTGCTGTATGGCCCATGAGATCCTGCAGATTGGCTTTCACAGAGACTTCCGTAAACTCCGTATGCAGTGGTCGTGAATTTATTTTGGCTTGCGTAATATGCTTGTATCCTGGTAAAACGTCAGCCCCGTGTCGCATCAAGGATGCCCGTAGTATCTCATATTTTTCTTTGGAAAGTTGTAAGTCCATAAACAAGGCCAAGCTTCTTCGGAACCATACTTTTTAATGTGTGCGATTGTGGGCGTGGGAATGCTTTCCTTAATCCTTTTTAGTCGCAGTGGGCTTGCATCAGCAACAGATTTTGTAATCTGCGACCTAACTCTTTCACTATCCTTTGTATATTTAATAGACAGCGCGTCCGATAAATGCTTCGTGGTCAAGTCATTGGTGGCATCGGCAAGTTTCCTCTTTCTTGTGAAAATTGAACACTCAATACTTTTTTTGGCCTTCCTTTTGCTACTCTGGTTGATGTGGTGGGTTTATGTACTGCCAATATATCCAGGATGGTGTCTTCATTAAGCCAGTCCTCGTATTTGGAGTTGAAGTTCTGAATGGTTCGATTAGATTTCACCCATTTTGCCTTAATATTTGCATATATAAGATAAAAATAATTTTTTTTAATTTTGCTTCTCTCAATATTTCCGTATAAGCTATCAAGTTCTTCTAAAGCAGCTTCCGTGAAAAACTTTCGTATGGTTTACCTTCTAAACAGTTCAAATAATTTTAAATTGTTCAACGCCATGTTTTCAGTACTTAAATTGTTTAATGCCATGGTTTCAGTACTTGTTGCGCAAACTTTCAGTCGTAGACTAATCCAGGCATTATGCTTATTTTGCAATACATAGGCTTATGCTACCATGCCTAAAAATTTACCTGTTCCCTGCATACATATGGATTTAGGCTGAATTATGCAATTTTGATATTATGCTCGTGTCTAAATAAGATTTGTGCATAAAACATTTTAGGCATTGGTTGGAAGGGCGTCCATTTGTTTTGTTTACGGACCACAAACCTCTCACTTACGCATTTCAACAAAATGTAGTCAAGGCATCGCCACGGCAACGTAGACTCTTAGATTTGATAGCACAATATACTGCGGACATTCAGCACATTAGCGGAAAAGACAACGTCGTCGCCGACGCACTATCCAGAATATCTCAGTTGACGCTACGCGAGACAATAGATTACGAGAAAATGGCTGAAGCTCAGATGGGAGATGCTGAATTAGAGACGTTAAAGACTAATGAAGCCCTTAAATTCCAACTGGTACCGATAGTAGGTTCGAATTTAAAAATTTTGTGCGATACATCATTAGGAAATGCCAGACCATACGTACCAGAAAATTATCGGCACGAAGTTTTCCGTAGTATTCACAATTCGCATCCAAGCGTACGGGCGACGGTCAGGGCAGCTGTAAAAAATTTCATTTGGACATCCATTAATAAAGAAATTCGAAAGTGGACAAAATCTTGTATAGCTTGCCAAGAATCAAAGATCACGAAACATGTCAAAAGCCCGATAGGTCAATATCCATTGGTGGAAAAGCGCTGCGGTAAAATACACTTGGATATTATAGGTCCGTTGCGTCGGAAAATATGAAGTATTGAATAACAATAATTGATCGCTTCACGCGTTGGCCAGAGGCCATACCTGTCGCAGATATTAAAAGTGAAACTGTCGCAAATGCCGTTTTCCGCGAATGGATTTGCCGTTACGGCGTTCCATCCACCATCAGGACAGATCACGGGTCAAATTTCGAATCGGAACTCTTTGCAGACTTATCCAAATTGTTAGGTTTTACACGGAACCGTACCACTGCATATAACACTGCTTGTAATGGTATCGAACTTTGAAAGCGGCAATAATGTCTACGGGGCAGAAACAGTAGACGATATCTTTACCAATGGTGCTGCTAGGACTAAGAACCATTTTCGAACTGATTTAGATGCGACATCAGCCGAACTAGTATACGGAACCAACATACGGTTACCGGGAGACTTGCTACGAGCTTCCAACACAACCATATATCAATCTGATTTCGTTCAGCAATTGAGGCAACATTTCGACTCTATTCGTCCAACGCCAGCAACGCGACACGGTAAACAAAAAATTTTCATATTTAAAGATTTGAAAAGTTGTTCACACATCTTTGTAAGAACTGACGCGGCACGTTCATCGTTACAACCACCTTATGAAGGACCATTTTTAGTTGTAGACCGAAATGACAAATATTTTACAGTTTTAATTAAGAATAAGAACACAACCGTGTCAATCAACCGTTTGAAGCCTTGTATTAGCGAAGCTGATGATTCTGGGATAATTGTAAATACACCGATGAATATCACGGTCCCGAGAGACATCGGTAATAAAAAAGTTACATTTGACGACAATTTAGTCGAACCAACGCGGACACGAACGGGGCGTATTACCCAACGATTGAAGGAGTAGCGTTCTCTAGCGATCACTGGTAGCGGAGTACTGTGGCGGCTAACATTGCGTCACGTTAAATGTGGCAACACTTTTTGTAGGTAAATACTGATAACCAAGAACAAGTATAAGTTGCCTGCCTGAGTTTTTTTTGACTGCGCTGCCTGTTAAAAAGATAAATAAAAAGGAAGCTTCTAGCGAATTCTGTAGTTCGTTAGATAAAAAGAATTCATTAACTTGTTAGCTACAGAAGAAAAATAAGCATCGTTGTTCGTTGATATTAATACACATACATAAGTAAAGATATTAATACTTTTTTAGAAAGAACGCGTTTCAATTATTTTAAAGCGTACCATTCGTATTTTATTTTTGTGACAAAGTGATTGCACAAGCAATGAAAATAATTAATATAGTAAATAAGCAAAAATTTAAGTTCCTGTAAATAATAGAAATTTAAGTACAAGTCAGCGTTTAAATATGAACATAAAATAAAACATATTGTGGTGTTTTATTCATTTATTGTTTGGGAGTAGTGGTGGCAATCTACTTCATAAGAAGAACCCCACAAGTTACAATCAATAGTGTAAGATTTGGTTTAGAAAAGTGTAATAATTTTTTTGAGCCTAATTAACTTTAAGAATTCGGCCCAAAAATTGTGGCAAATTTTATATAAGTTAATAGTTTAAAATTTTGGATTTTGTTTGAATAAGATATAAGGGTTTTAAATTTTTCAATCGCGTTTATAAAATAAAAATTTGGAGATTTCGTTCTTTATAAAACTAAACGATTTTGAGTTTTTTTTTTGGAGGTGTCATAAAATAAAAGTCGGTTGAATTAGTGTAATAGTGTTAGGCATTTGTATGAAAGCAAATTAATTAAAACTGAATTAAAACAAAAAAAAAAAAAAGTAGCGTTAATAATTTTAAGATTTATTTTCTTTTGAAACAATAGTTTAGAGTTTTTTTTGTAAGACTCAGGAGTTTTAAGGTCTAATATAAAGTAGTTCTTAGGTTTTCCTCTTTGTGAACCAAAAAGTTCTGGGGGATTGTATAGAACTTGATACCTTTTAGAGATATTTTTTATTATAAAACGTGCTAGTTATAAGTTTGAGCTTTTATTCCAGGATTTGTTACTTAAGCTTGATAGTGTTAACAAATCTTATAGAATTAATGTTTTGAGAGATTATATGAAGGTTAAAATTTTTGAAGAATTTGTATAGAATTTGAAACTTATAGCATATAGTTGATAAAGGGTAGCTTTGAGTTTTTTTTGTGCTTGGATATAAACCTTAATGGTTTTGAAGTTCCTTTTTGTTAAATAAAAGTTTTAAGAATTTTTCTTATAAAACTTAAAGGCTTTGAAAACCTTTATAAAGCTTATCAGTTTTGAAGAGGTTTAAGATTGTTTATAAAACTTGACATCTAAATATAAATAACAAATATTTTAGTTTTTTTGGTTGAAAAGCTACCCGATATTAGTGGTATCACTGTCCACGGCAGTGTTGTTATTTCTCTAGGTTTTTTTAATTTTCTACTTCTTTGGTATTTGGTTTTTGGTATTTGGTTTGCTGAAGTTTTCGATCCGGTAACTGTAGGACTACCTTTATCTGAAATAATTGGTTGAGGGTAATAGAGCAGTTGCGATTGGGAATGGTTCGGCCTCGTTCCGAAAGGAAGAAATTTCTAGCCGAAGGAACAAATAGAAGCATAAATATGAACAACGAAACAACTAACACGAGGCTGTATACAACTGGATCCGATTCAATAAACATAATGTCGCGTGTTCCAGCTCAAGAGGTGTTTACAACAGCTACTACAACGGTTTCATCGATTGCACCTTCGGTGCAAGAATTCTTGACATTGGCCCAGGATCGATCGGTTAGGCCTAACGAATTTAATTTGTCCAATAGCTCAATTACGTCACCGGAATACAGCAGCATTACGGCCCGGAATGTACGACAGGAATATCGTCAAAATAGACCCAATGAGGCAAAGCAACCAGGTATTGAAGGCAAAACTGTGGATCAGGATGAGCAGATCATTAACAGGGTTAGAGGGGCGTTTCAAAAACCCATGGAGGATATGCGAAGGATGATACAAGATCTAAAACAATCATTGAGCCAAAACGGAGGGTCTCAGGAGAATCGCCAAGATAATCTTTCGGAGCCTCGGCCGAGGCCAACTGGACCATCAGCAGGGTCACAACCGTGGAGTGCTCCCGATTGCCATTATAGTCATCAACAGCGTAGTGTCGGGCCCATCGAGGAAGTTTTTATGCCACAACAGCGATATGTTGCTGTTTCACAAATTCAGCATTTAAATAATATAGCTGGAGTCAATTGTCCGCAGCTTCAAATTATTAGACAGCAGCAGCAAGCTTTTCCAGGATATGCACAGCAACCACCAATAGCTCCACTGCCAAGACAAACGCCGCAAAATTAATTTGGTCTACCACCACCACCAGGTAGGATGAACGAGCCATCACCCTATTTACCACCACCACCTTCAAATATTCAGCATGAATCCCAACATTAAATAGATGTGTCTAAGTGGGGGATAAAGTTCGATGGAACTTCTAGGACGATAAGTGCCGAAGACTTTGTTTTTCGAGTAGATGTACTCCGACAAGATTACAACTGTACCTTCAACGATATTCGTCGTAGTTTTCACCATTTGTTAGAAGGATAGGCTCTTGATTGGTATTGAAATGAGCGAAAGTTGACGCCAGTAAACTCATGGGAGGATTTGAAAGCTTAATTTTTACAACAATATAGACGTTATGAAAATGAATTTCAAATTCAGAAAAAGATTATGGATCGTCGCCAATTGCCACAAGAGAGGTTCGAAGACTTTTACGCCACCATTATTAAACTGAGAAACCAGCAGCGAGTTCCATATACCGAAAGAGACCTGGTAGAAATAATGAAAGGAAACTTGAAACCATCGCTAGCCCATTTATTATTTCCGGTGCGAACGGAAGGACTAAACCATTTTTGCCAGGAAGTGAAAAGGGCAGATAATCTTTTAGCAGGACAAAGGTAACAATACCAACAACGGCCATACGTACAACAAAGAGTACACGAGATTACCTATGAGGACAAAGAGGTGACCAATAATAATTTAGAAGTGGAGGAAATAGCGACAAGCAGTAAATACACGTGTTGGAATTGTCGTCAGGCAGGACACAGCTTCGTAGATTGTCCATCACCAACTCGCAGGATTTTTGGTTTTAAATGTGGAAGGGATAACGTGGTTACGACGATGTATCCAAAATGTCAGGGAAACCTGCCAAAGAACCTGTTTCGCACTGGAGAGACACGTTCGACACAACCATAAACCCAGTGGTTACAGAAAAGAATTAATGAATTCAGATAGATTAGAGAATAATATAGAAAGTAAGCGAAAACTTAGTATTATTAAACCACTACAACCACAAAAATACTAGGGAAAGGTACAAAGGACGGAAGCGTATTCGACGAGAAATAGCATCGGCAACTTTGTTTGAGGGAAAAGACACGCGATTTTACACTAGGCTAAACATAAATGGCCAGGAGATTGAAGGCTTACTCGATAGTGGAGCCACCGTTAACAGTTTGGGCAAAAATTGTATTGAGTTTGTAGATAGAACCCAGCTGGACATTCACCCTTTTTCTTCGGTAATTAAAACCGCGGACGGTAGTAGTCATAAAATTGTAGGCCGAGTGTGGGCTAGGGTAGTCTTCAACAAACATTATGATTGGCTATAATTTTATTTAGTGCCGACGTTAACCGGGAACTCTTCTTGGGGGTAGACTTTATGAAAAACTTCGGTTTGTTTGCCCACATCGATAGTCTAACCACCAATGGAGTTAGTTTATGCGAAGAAGGCGAACGGCGAGAGGATAAGATTCAGATGCATAGGCTTCCAACATATCAGCGACAACAACTGGATGATGTAATAGGAAGATTTCCTTGCTATAGCAAGAAGGGATTGGGAAAAACCCATTTCGAGATGAACACAATCGCAACTCCAGTAAATGACAGACATTATCCGGTCTCGCCGGCTGTGCAAAAATTAATGTATGCGGAGTTGAATAGGATGCTTGACCTTGGGGTCATTGAGCAAAGCGAAAGTCCTTGGAGTCATCCTGTCACATTGGTTCGTAAGGGCGAGAAAAATCATTTATGTTTGGATGCTCGCAAGCTCAATACTCTCACGATCAGGAATGCCTATCCCCTCCCACACATCGAAGGGTTGTTAAATCGCTTAGGTGACACTTTTTATATTTCAAGCGTAGACTTGAAAGACGCTTTCTGGCAGATCCCCTTGGATCAAGCCAGTAGAGAAAAAACTGCTTCTACGGTGTCTGGAAGACCACTTTATCATTTTACCGTTATGCCCTTTGGGTTGTGTAACGCTGCTCAGAGGTTATGTCTGCTAATGGATAAAGTGATCCCTGCGGCACTCCGTGATCGGGTTTTTGTCTACCTGGATGATCTTTTGGTGGTATCTCCAGTCTTTGACACTCACTTAGAGTTGCTGAACAGTGTGTCTGATTGTAAAAAGCGGGTTTAACGATAAACGTAGGAAAGTCTAAATTCTGTTTTAAGGGGTTGCGTTATTTAGGATACATTGTGGATGGACCCGGAAAAGATTCAAACAATATTAAAATACTCATCCCGAAAACGACAAAACAGGTAAGAAGTTTTATGGGGGCAACGGGGTGGTATGGAAGGTTTATTCACGATTATGCCAACATTGCGTCTCCAATTTTTGATACCTTAAAGAAAGGGAAATCGTTTAGTTTTTCAGAAAAGGCCAAAATTGCAGTCGACAATTTGAAGGTAGCTTTAACTACTAATCCGGTGATTAGGCATCCAGATTTTTCTAAACACTTTTATGTGCAGTGTGATCCGTCCGATATCGAAATAGGAGCGGTTTTGTTTCAAAGGGATGATTCTGACGGAGAACATCCTATAGCCTATTTGTCTCAGATGTTAACTTCAACTCAGAGGAACTATTCAGTAACGGAGAGAGAATGTTTAGCAGTAGTAATGGCCATTAAGAAATTCAGATCCTACATTGAATTGTTACATTTTACTATAATTACCGACCATAGTAGTTTAAAATGATTAATGTCACATAAAGACCTGAGTGGTCGTTTGGCTAGGTGGAGTTTACATCTCCAGGTTGATCTTTTTATAGACTTATATTCGGACGCGTTTTAAGCTGAAGAATATTTAGATCTTTTAGCCACCATTGAAAAGAACGCTTCACAGCGGCCCGATCTTAAAGTTGTGGATAATTTTGTATAGGCCTTATGACGGAATAACAATAAATTAAGATTTTTGTTGGATACTGTGGGTACCTCTAGATTTAACTGAGGACATAATCCGAAAAGCACACGTACCACCCCAAACATCACACGGGGGTTTTCATAAAATGCTTCATAGAGTTAGAGAGTATTTCTATTGGCCAAACTAGAATACGCAAATTCGGAGTTTTATACAGAATTGTCAGGTCTGTAAGGCGACTACACCAGCAAACACCACACTTAGACCACCAATGGGAAATGAATATATTGTAGATAGGCCGTTTCAACGCATTTATGTGGACTTTTTAGGACCGTATCCCAGATCGAATTTTTTTTTATAGTTTTGGACCATCTAACAAAATTTGTACTTTTAAAGGCTATGTCGAAGGCAAATTCGAAAAATGTCGTAAAATTTCTAATTTCTGGGGTTTTCCATAAGTTTGGAACGTCCGAATTAATTATATCGGATGACGGGCAGCAATTTGTTAACAGAGAGTTTACAGATGTTGTCAAAAATTTCGGAATACACCACGTAAGGACGGTTACACATTCACCACAGGCGAATGCTTCTGAAAGCGTATGCTCTTGCCTGCAAGAAGATCATGGGGACTGGGACAAATATTTCTCGGAGACTGAATGTTCGCTGAGATCCCCTGTGCATAGTTCAACAGGAATTACACCGTATTTCGCATTACTCGGGATGAACATGATAAATCATGGGAGCGTTTATAGGATCGCAAGAAAACTACAATTATTAGGTGACGTTGAAAGCCAGCTGGTTCCAAAATCCGTTAAGCTTGACCTCATTAGGGGTAAAATTCGGGAAAATTTACATAGAGCCCCTGAGAAAAATTAAAAACTTATAATATTCGAAGTCGAAAAGTTAAATTTGTTCCCGGGCAAGAAATATACAGAAGGAACTTGCAACAAAGTGACTTCAAAAACAATTTTAACGCCAAGTTAGCTAGAAAGTTTCTTAAATGTCGAGTAGTCCGTCCAGTAGGAAATTGCCTCTATGAAGTGGAGGATCTAAAGGGAAAATCTTTGGGCATTTTTCTTACCAAAGATCTCAAGCAATGACCGCAAGAGTTATTTGCCTGTTGATACTAATTCGGAAGAACCGGCCAATTGAAGTCTTCGGTTTACACGTGCACCCCCCGATTCTCTCTGGTTGCAGAAGGGATAAGGGGTGGTTGAAGCATCAGGTTTAGATATCTGGACCCTGGGGCCCTTTATGTCGAGAGGACATATCGAAGTTCGTCTTCACGCTTAGGCGTACAAAAATTCGTTCAATGATCATAGAATTATTGTGCCAATACTGTGGCGGTTGAAAAACAACCACAGGTTTGACGATAAGTTTGCTTCTATGCAACTTAGCCCTCCAGGATATCAAAAATTTGTTTATGATACTACAGGAACACCCGTAGCATATCAGGAGGATAAGCTGACGGGGTTGGGTATCTCTATCGTCATTCCGTCAAAGGCCACACAGGGTGGCCAATAGCCAAATCTGCGATCCCGGAAGAACTCTTAGGGGGAGCCCAATAATGTTTGGGGAACCCTGGAGTTTGGAAAGGCTCGCAGAGGAGGGATTTACCTTCACTGGTATACTCGCGGGGGACGGGTTATTCTCCGGGGTGTTAAGCAAACTTTGGTTGGAGAGTCTCCTACATAAGTTAGGACAATAGTTCTGTTTGACCTAACCTATGTACGAATCGTCCTCAGACAATTAAAGATTTCTAACGGAGCATGGGTTCTACCGCGTAGTGTGCGAAGTCAGCAGGACAAAGACTTAGCAGCTTGGAAAAGATGTTTTCTCCTATATTCTTTTTTTTTGGCATCATACAGGTTTCCACAGGGGACTTAACAGGAATTCATTTCCCTCCCATCCCTATTACCCGACGGTAAGGCAGGATGGTTGGTTTTGTCATGGTCACCTTAAGGCAGTTTAGAGTTGCAATCTTATGCACTCTGAATTAATTAGTGAAGAAGAAGAGAAGTCAGGGTGCATTAGAATGCAACCCTCGCTGAAGGTTTTCGTTTAACGAAAAAAGAAAAAAACTAACCGAAAAGGTGGCGATTGGCATCGGGCGATGGCGTCGTTTTGGTGGTATAAAAGGAGGTTTTGGCGTGTTTTGTGCTTCTTTTTTCTGTTGCATTTTGGCGTGTGCGGGTGGTTTAAAAAAAAAAAAAATATTTTTAAACGTTAAGTAAAACTTTGTGTGCGGGTAATTTAAGATAGAAATAAGTGTAGTGCATCGAGAACCTTTTTTAAACACTCATTTAATTCGGCGAGATTGGATTGGATTGCGAAACTAAAAGGGGGAAACAAAGGAAGCGACGCGGTGCGTCGAAGTTTCCTTATAGGCCAACTATCAGCCATTGAGATACAGTCGTCAGAGAAGCCTACAGAAGTCCGCAGCCACCAACAAATCGTACCAATATCATAAGTAGTATGGCTGTTATCAACAGCACCACCAATAATTATAATGCCGCGCCTAACAAAAGTCAACAAAAATAACCTATAATCAGCAAAACCCCATCAAGATCATCCACAACAGCAATAGGAACGTTGATATCACCCACCGGCATTAAAAATTAGAAGCAGCCACCAAACCGTTACACAGAAGAAAAACCACAACATTGAGCGCAATAGCATATCCAACTTACCATAATCAACGCAACGTTCATCCAAACAAACCCATCAATAGAGTCAACTCAACATATACCTCAAAAAAAAAAAAAAAATTAGCAATCAGCATAAACTCAGCAACATCCCCCAAAGCAATAGTGGAAGCCTCAGCGGGAACACAAACAAGTGACACAATTGCAACCTCAGCAACAGCTACATCAACGTTATACCATGAATCTCACAGCAACAGCCAACAAAAACATCAACAACCACCACCGAACTTATGTGAAAAATAGCCATCAAACACCTGCTCGAAACAGCCCTCCAACACGTGTTGAAGACAGCCGAGAAACATCCATAGACATGGCAACCAAACAACAATAGTTATAGCATCATCACAACAACAACACAAACATCAACGATCACAGCCATATAGTCGGAAACCACCACCATCTCGAAGCATCAACTACAACGACAACAGGTATCACAACAACAACCCAAGCATCAACAACCACCACCGGAGCACCCACCAACACTACAACTCAGGTACTCAGTTTCGTAATTTATATTTTTCCTTTTGGTCTCGGACGAAAGAACAGATTACAGACGAAAGACTACCGACCACGAACAAGAAAAAACCACATAAACCACCATATTATATGGACACCTATATTCATATATATATATATATATTATTCGGTATTCTTATTCTGTTTGTATCACGTGAGTTATCCAGCGGGTTATTCGGGGTCAAGTGTTTACTTTTACAGTTTTATTTGTTAGTCCTCCAAGGAGAAATAGAAAAAAAAGAAGAGTTTATAATGACGCTATAAGTCACTTGTTCTTTCTAGTTACACGACACCCAGTAAGCCGCCTGTTCTCTCGGTATTTAGGATTCAAATTTAAATAACCTCCTGATTATCAGTTCTTTTTTTACATGGTACCTTTTAGGTTAGGTTAATAAGTTTTTCTTGTATTATTGTTAGCTTATTTAAATAAAGTACAAAAAAAGGTCTGAGGTACAGGTGCCCTATATGTAAGTTAAGGCACGTTGCCCTCAACATTTCGACATAATTAAATTTACACTAACATTTCCGTATTCATTCCCTAGCAACTCAAATTTTCTGCATTAGTTGCAAAATAGTTTTAACTTCTGTCCGAATTATATTTTTTTTTTTTTGTGTCAAACAAATTTTGCAGCATTTACATAAATGCAAAAATCGTATAGTCAAAGCAGCGGTGTCAGGTAGTTTTGCAATTTGATTAATTCTAGTAACTCAGCAAATTCTAATTGTTGGTTCCCTTAATAAATGACAATTATGTGAAAATGAGTTCAGTTCAAACTCGTTACTCAAAGCTTGCATAGCAAGAGAACAGACTTCGGTATCGCGAAGTATAAATTTGTAACTAATAAAATTGTAATCTAAAAACGTTAAACATTAAAATAAGACTTGTTTATTTGAATAAATTTATGAACCAATAAATAAAAGAGTTTCATTTAAATTAAGTGACGGGTTTGGGCAAATAAAATAACTGGCGCCCAACGAAAAAAAAAAACGGCTCACCATAGTGTGAAAAAGTGACAATCTTCATAGAAGATAAATCTTATTGAACAAGTTCACATAGTGAAGTAGTGACTAGAAATAAATAAAAACAAAATTCATAAGAAATATTGAAATAATAAACAAATTCACATAGTGAAGCAGTGACTATCATTATAGAAATAAATAAAAAAAAAAAACAAGATTCATAGGAAATATTGAAATAATGAACAAGTTCACATAGCGAAGCAGTGACTATCATTATAGAAATAAATAAAAAACAGGATTCATAAGAAATATTGAACCTAAGAATAATAAATTCTTTCTAAAAGAAAAAAAAAAACAAAAAGTTTTTCGCAAAAGCACAAAAACGTTGTGAAAAATAATAAAATAAATAAAACTTTCAAACCTGAGAAGAAACATAATATAGCAAAAAGTGCACAAGATTAACGAAAAGGCAGTCAGAAGTGACACACATATTAAAAAAAACTAACATAATCATCTCTACCAAAAGACAAATCAAATCAAACATAAATCATCTTTACCAATAAAGAAGACTAAAAACCACTTCAACGGCCGAAATCAACTTTAACTTTCTCCGGAAAAGGCTTTTAAGGATTCAACACTTTGCCGCTGCAGCTCCAATTTTCAACATGTTTATTTTTTTGTAAGTTTTAGATGTAAGAATTAAATAGCCAATATAGTGGCAAATTTGTCAAAGTATTTAAGTAATATAAAATATTTAAGATTCACTTCCATTACATTTCAAACGTAAATAAACTCAAAACTTTTTAATTATAACAGTTTGTCATAGTTTTTTTTCTTTCAAAAATAATAAAAGTAAAAGGATTATCTTCTAAATTTTGAATGAAATTTACATAAAGGGGCTCCCAAATTGATCATTGCTTTCCCTAAGTTCATGTCAGGAACACAGGTAGCTCACGAAGAATTAGAAGACATTTTAGCTAGGTTAGAAGCGTTAGGAATTTCCGAAGAAAAAGTTGAACATAAAAACGAAATGGACTCCGCAAATTTGCAAGTACTCCTAGATACCGCCATACAACAGGCAGTGCAAAAAACCAAGGAAAGTTTCGAGGCAACTATTGCCGACTTGACTAGGCGACTCCAATCCTTAGAACCGTCTTTAGCCGCAGAAGAATATAGGGAAATAGAAATCATACCCAATAGGATATGTGAGGAAACTTTAGATATAGTTAAGTCTGTCCCAGAATTTAAAGGTGACCCCACTAGATATGTCTCTTGGCGTCAAGCCGCTATGACGGCTCACAAACTATTTGAACCTTATGCGGGAAGTTCAAAGTACTACCAGGCGGTAGCTATTCTGAGAAACAAAGTCGTGGGAAATGCAGATGCCGCGCTAAGCGCCTATAACACAGTCCTCAACTTTAACGCTATTATGGCAAGGTTGGACTTTACATACATGGATAAAAAACAAACAAATTTTGCAGCATTTACATAAATGCAAAAATCGTATAGTCAAAGCAGCGGTGTCAGGTAGTTTTGCAGTTTGATTAATTCTAGTAACTCAGCAAATTCTAATTGTTGGTTCCCTTAATAAATGACAATTATGTGAAAATGAGTTCAGTTCAAACTCGTTACTCAAAGCTTGCATAGCAAGAGAACAGACTTCGGTATCGCGAAGTATAAATTTGTAACTAATAAAATTGTAATCTAAAAACGTTAAACATTAAAATAAGACTTGTTTATTTGAATAAATTTATGAACCAATAAATAAAAGAGTTTCATTTAAATTAAGTGACGGGTTTGGGCAAATAAAATAACTTGTATAATGGTTTGGCCTTTGTGCGGACGCCAAGGACTCACCAAATTATCGACAAAAAGACTGACGGACAAAAAAATATATATATGAATCAAATGCGAAAACCAATCGTCTAGTATCTGAGTGAGATCGAAGATGCCTTACGAGTAAAAAGGAAAGGGTCACGTGGTAGCGAGGTGGAATAAAGAGGTGAGTGAAAATAATAGGGGTAACCAAAAATCTTAAGCATACCTAGAGGTTACCATGGTAGGGTTTTTTATATTAATCCTGAGAGGGAGGGTTAAGGAGTAGGACGGACACCGAACCTCTCCATTCACATATATGTATGGGTAGATATATGCGGGTATATCTATTTATATATATACTTTCAATTAAGTGCGCTTATCAAAAGGTAACAGTCTTGAGTATATAGGGAGTTTCCTTTGTTTTTTCTGAGATTTTCACTTCGGATTCCTACAATCATTTTAAAATTAAATTTGTTAGACTGGTATGATATTTTTTTTGTATATGTCCGTCCGCAAATCAATGCCAGTTAGGTTAACAAGAACCACCCCATCCGGCGAGCTTAGTCGCGCTTAAACGCGAGCATACCAGTGCCGCTAACAATCTGGCTACACCTTTTTTCATTTATTTCAGATTACACCTTAATGGACACGCACATATTACAAGCTGTTCATATAACAAACAATAAATATAACAAAATGAATAAAATCGAAATTATTAACGGGTTAAATAAAGTAATTACTGATCCTGTCATATTTTCATAAATACAGCTGATTCTCCTGTCATCTGATTTTCCTCGCAAAGAAAATAGAGTCAATTCTATTTCCCTTGCGAGTGTTTTTACAACCTAAGTTGGCAACACCACACAAAAAAGCTTTACTATAGATCTCGCTTCCACATACAGAAAAAATCATGCTGCCTCATTCTCGTTTTTTCTCGCACTCGCAACTCGCCGTTATGTGTTTAGGGCTTAAAGTTTTTTGCAAGCGAGATGTGCAGATTTTGGATTATTCGAATGCTCAACTGGTCACAATAGAAAAGGGTACGACCAGAGTCCAAACGGGATATTTTAAGATTATTCAGGAAATAGAATCGGAAAATACACGGACATAATAGAAAATATCGAGATAAAAATAAAAACATCCAAAAAGCAAGAAGCCCTCAATATCCCTATTAATATCCCAAATAAGAACACATTTAGTTAATTTACAAATAAATAGATTCAAAAGATCTTTAGATGTCATAGGAAGCGCATGGAAATGGATTGCAGGTAGCCCCGACCGTCATAACCATGAGATAGTAGTAAATAAATTAAATAATGTTTTGGAAAATAAAAACAATCAGGTAATAATTAATAAGCTTACAATTGAAAAAATTAATGAAATTACTAATATTACAAATAATATTGATAAAGTAATAAAAAATGATAGATCAACAGATATAGATTTGCTTTTAAAACTAAAATTTGAACTTGAAATTATTAAAGAAGAAATTGTTAATATTGCATACGCAATACATTGGGCAAAAGCCAATATAATAAATTCTTATATTTTATCTAATGAAGAAATTGATATAGCTAAAAATATTGTTAACAAAGAAAATATACCGTTCATAAATTAAGACGAAGCATTTAAATTTTCAGAATTAAAGATTGCAACCAATGGTAAAACAATAATCTATATAATAAGTACACCAACTGTCGAAGATAATATTTGTAAAACATTAGAACTTAGAGCAGTAAGAAAAAATTAAAAAAAATAATAAAATAAATTTGAAAGAAATTTTAATATGTGAAAAGGAAATATATGGAATAAAAGAGAATTGCAAAAATGATAATTATTTAGAAATATGTTTAAGATATAATTTAGTTAATTTAAGCAATGTATTGTATTAATAATCTTTGAAAAGTCGCCCACCAAAGTGCACTGAGATGAACAGTCAACATATTCCAAGTCTTGAGGAAATAATACCCGGAATCCTATTTTTAAACAGCTTTAAAGGTGAAATTGTAATCGATAGTGAACCCACTGTACTAAGTGGAGCATTTATAATACACTACAGCAACACCAAAATTGAAATAAAAGGGAAAAAGTTTTTCAATGAAGAGAAATCTGCAAGCAAACCATTACCAGCAATTCTTCAACCCTCATCTAGATCCAATTCGGAAATACTATCTCTGCAAATGCTTCAAAGTTAAACATTAATAATACAAAGCAGATAGACATCCTAGAAACAACAAACAAGACAAAATATGCAATTAATATTGGCATTACAACTCTAATAATAATAATCATCATAATCTTCGGAAAAATCATTTTGACATTCAAAAAAGCTGACAGATGCAGCAATTGAAGGTCTGCACAAAATATTCAACAAACCAAAAACTTCAAACAAGCTGCTGCAACACACGCGCGGGCAAGTGAAGTAGAAAAAATACAAAATTCCTCAAATTGCGTAAAAAAGAAAACTCATCAATTTTATTTGTGACCAATCTAAAAAAAAACTAAAATAAAAAATCATTGTAAAACAGTTTTAAGTTAGTTCTAAGAAAGAAGTAAATGAATAAAAAAGAGCTCAGCTCTATGAAAAAAATAATAACAACATTTTATGAACTCCTAAAAAATTAACTTATATATAAAAATATAAAGCATACACATTTTTAGAGAAATATTTAAAAAAATATATATATATATTAAACACATATTTTTAAGAAAAAAAAATATATAAAAAAATATATATGTATTAAAAAACGGGAATTATTCCCAATTTAAAAAAAAAAAAATATTTAAAAAGAGAAAAAAGTAAATGGAAATAGTACTTAATGATATTAAAAAGGAAATTTATAGTTATTGTTTAAAAAAAAAGAAAAGTTTATTGTTGTTAAAATTGAGAGAATGTAAGTATAGTTACCTAGTGGTTTTTGTATAGTATGAGTATTGTTCCGTTTTTAATTCTTATTTTAAATATTCAGATAAGGGAAGTTAGGAAAAATTCCAAACCAAGTTCACTGGGAACGAGGCTAAGCGACACTCATCTAGAAAGCGGTAGAATTCGGCAATCATCAAGAAAGCAGTAAAAGCAGTTGAAGGCAGTAGGCTGGCATGATTGAAGGTGGCTGCATGAAGGAGACAGCTGTTCAAAGTTTCGAGTCAGAGGCTATTAATTGCACAGCAATTGCAAGGGGAATTGATAGTGAGTCCATCTAGAAATCTGTATGTGGTGGATTGCCTATTGGTTTCTTCCAGGGCCAACTTCAACAACAGGGAAATAGCTGCATTGGTAGATTGGAACCATCGTTGTGCTAAGGTAAGATTGCTTTTGCCGGGATGGAATGATTGTCGGTGGAGAAAAGTGTCAAGTTGATTCATAAGTTATATATTTCGTCTCGAGTCAACAACGAAATGTCTCCCAGTTCGATCCAGCAGAACAACATGCCTGTTTATTTGGGCGGGAACGTTCTCAGGGAAGAATGGTCAATACAAACAATTTCGATCTAGCCAAGCAGCTACTTGAGTCCTGTGGCGATGGAGTGACAATTTGCATCATTGAAAGCGGTCGGGGAAACGTTCGGAGCTTATATTGAATATAACGATAAGCGCAAATGAGTTATGGGATCAATTGACTAATGCCTGGGGTCTCACGCGTATTACCCATTTCTGCTGAAAGTAATGTCATCATATCCGAGCAGCAGGCCACGATCTGTTTGTCTTTTTGCGAAGCAGCAGGCCAACACTTATTTGTTTGTTATGGTCTGTGTTGGATCATCAATGGCGTCGGATAAACATATTGGTCTCATCCAAGAAGCTGGTCACAGTCTGTTCTTTTACGAAGCTGCAGACCAAAGCCCTCAGTTGTGATGAGAAATGATTATGTGTTGATATGTAACAATTACATGATTATATGTACGAAAATTCCTGCTCAAGGCAGAACGCATATCATGGTGTTCACCAATCTTAGAGGCAGGCAAAGATTATTGAATCTGGATTAGGGTGGGGCGATTAGTGTGGAAGGATTTCTGATTCTTGGGATTGTACTGAGCAAAAAAGTCCACTAGACCATACGTCTACGGTGAAAATCGAGCTTCCAGATTTTGACTTGCAGTTTTTTCTCAGACTTTATTTTTTTTTGGAAAATTTGCAAATTTCCTTGGGCTCATCTTTCGTAAACTATTTGAAATTTGGACTTATTTTCTAAAGTAAAGTTGTAGCTATTGTCTCGGGCTACAATTTCCCTGAACATATTACTTGGAAAAAACTTTGTTTTCATGGTCAAAAAGTCGAAAATGTAGAAAATTCACCACTTTATGTCACGTTTTTTTTTTTTTTGGATATTTTGGCCTATAACAGCCAAACCATTGAGATTTTCGATCCATTACTAAGACAAAAAATGTAGCCAAGAAAATAGTTAAGAACTCTCTAGTGCATCGCAAAAGCAGTTTTGGCCTTGTGAAAGTGCAAATTTTTCGTGAAAATATTGATAAATTACCATTTTCAGTTGTTCATAGCGCAAAATCATAAAAATGTTCTATTTCTTATTTTTATTCTATTTTTTTATTTTATTCTATTTATTTTATTTCTTATTTTTTATTCTTCTATTGTTTTCAGTTCATTTGACGCATTTTTGTTAGTTTATTGTAAACGATCACAGCAGCAAATACACATAAAATTAAATACGCATTTTTAAATATCTGCCGCAAATGTAAGTTTTAGAAATAATTGTTTCGTGTATAAACTGTGCAGTGCTAATAAAAAACATTTTTTTATTTAAGATATAAAAAATATGGATAATCCAGTGGATTCTGATAATACAGAGAATGTGGAGATGGAGACGCAGCCAGAATCATCAGCGTCATCATCAAATCTAGAACATATGCCTTCGCAAAACGTATTGGCATTCGGTTTAGAGGCTGAATTAGACGATATTTCGCTTCCAACTACGAGCGACATTTTGAAACATTATTTTTTCTTGGCCGCTCGTTGCAAAAACGCAAATAAAATGTTTTCATACGACACATCCACCCCACACGTTTGCGACAAATTGATAAAAATTTGGAACAAATTAAATATTGAGGTTATTGAAAAAAAAATATTATTAAGAAATTGGGCAGATTATTGAAAAATTACCGTGAAGCTTGTAAGAGACAAACAAAAAATGATGCTAAATTCAGAGAATTTGTTGACAGCACAACGAAAATATTTTACATCGGAAAATGTAAATGCCAGCTCAAAACAGCTCGATGTAATTGTGGCAAAATTCCTGACCGACTCCATGAATTCATGTTGGATCAGCATAACGAACGCAGACTTACAATACCTGAATATTTGCAGTCGAAACAGAAATATCGACTGTGTTACCATCTTTACATTCAGGTGCATCATCTGATCCAATATTTCAACCAACCGCATCAGATGTGCATGAATTGGAAAACTATGAAACTCCCGGTTCGGAAATCCATACACCAACCGTGCGAAGAGTGTATACTCCACGATATAGTACACCACGGTTTGCAATGATGTGCGATCGCTTTGGGGTATCCGATCGATTAGCATCTGTTTTGGCTTCAGCTTTATTCGCTGACATACAGTTTAAGGATGAGCGAGGTGAAACCATTATTATAGATAAAAGAAAAGTGAGCCGAGAGCGTGAAAAATCGAGACACGATATTTTACGCGCAAATCACGATGGTGAATCGTTGATCGCTTTTTCGTTTGATGGTCGCAAAAATGATTCATTAACTCGGGAGAAAACTAATGAAGTATATCACACTACAATGCGAAAAGAACCACACCTAGTAGTAATACGTGAACCACATTCGTCACTAATTGGCTATGTGAATTTAGAAGGCAAAGGCGAAACCTCCAAAGCGAAAAAGCCGAATTGATTGCATTTTTCAAATCTAAAAATCTTTCACTTGAAAATTTAATTGCCGTCTGTAGTGACGGTGAGATGGCAAACACTGGCACATCTGGAGGTGTATTGCGTCTCATCGAACGCTATCTAGATAGACCAATACATTGGTTTATCCGTTTACTTCACTTCAACGAATTGCCGTTCCGACATCTGTACAACGCTGTCGAAAAATCGGCCACTACTGGACCGACAAAAAGCACTGGATCGTTAGCTCAAAGGATAGATATTTGCAATACATTACAAGTAAATATCATAACTTTATGTACTTCTTTCTCTATACGATATAGTTTTGTAATTTTTTTATTGAAACAATCTAAACATTTTTCAGGTTATCGAAAATTTTTAACTTATTCCACTTGAACACATTCCTCCAATGAGTACTGATGCTTAAAATTAACTTTCCACGGACGTTAAATATCTATACCAAATTGCCCAAGCCGTTTCAAATGGTAGTTGCTCAATTAATCTTGCAAGCATCATACCTGGACCGGTAGGACATTCGAGATGGATAACAAAAGCTAGTAGATTGCTCCGTGTGTATATTGCGTCAGAAAACCCATCACAAAATTTACAAATTTTGGCAAGGTACATCATGAAAGTGTATGTTCCCATGTATTTCAACGTCAAATACTACAATTCGGCTGTATACGGTACAACTGTATACCAGACAACTTACGTAACATCGTAAATCCCGTAATACAGAATAATTCCTATTTCGCAAACAGTGAAAATATTTTGTTGAGCATGTTATTCGATGATTGTAAAGAAATTCGGAAATTGGCATTCAAAAAAATATTGTATATTCGCGACAACGTATGCGATTTAACTGAGCTTCGCGAATATGTAAAGCCAAACATCAATTTTAATTGTACGGATTACGTTCACATGATCGATTTAGAGGGCAAAGTATTGTTATTTGAACCGCCATTTACCAGGAAAATTCCGTATGAGCATTTACAACAATACTTCGAATGTGGAGATGATGCAGATCCACCATTTCCAGACCCACTAATTCCTTGTCATATTCAAGGTACGGAGCGTCATGTCCAGCTACTAGCTAGTGGTGCTAAGCGCTCAATCGACAAAAACCGTGAAGGTATAATGGCATCTGTATCTGAAGGCCGAAAGAAAGCGCCTCGTATGGAATCTCGAAAATATTTGGAAGGCAATCTTTGAATGAAAAATACACTGAATTGGAATTTTTGATGTGAAATCGTTAAAAACAACTATTGTTTTCTTCTTGATTCATACCTTGTCTCTACCAATACAATTACTTTGTACTTTAAATGAATTTCTCATAATTTTCAAAATAAATATTGAACAAAACAAAAAAAAAAAAAAAACATTACTATATATTTTTGGATAAAAAAAGTGGATAAAAATAAGAAATAGAACATTTTTATGATTTTGCGCTATGAACAACTGAAAATGGTAATTTATCAATATTTTCACGAAAAATTTGCACCTTCACAAGGCCAAAACTGCCTGAAAGAGCCTTCCAATGCTTTTGCGATGTACCAGAGAATTCTTAACTATTGTCTGGGCTACAATTTTTGTTATAGTATTAGATCGAAAATCTCAATGGTTTGGCTGTTATAGGCCAAAATATCCAAAAAAAAAAAAAAAAACGTGACAAAAAGTGGTGAATTTTCTACATTTTCGACTTTTTGACCATGAAAACCAAGCTTTTTCTAAGCAATATGTTCAGAGAAATTGTAGCCCGAGATAATAGCTACAACTTTACTTTTAAAAATAAACCAAAATTTCAAATAGTTTACGAAATATGAGCCCAAGAAAATTTGCAAATTTTCCACAAAAAAAATAAAGTCTGAGAAAAAACTGCAAGTCAAAATCTGGAAACTCGATTTTCACCGTAGACGTATGGTCTAGTGGACTTTTTTGCTCAGTGCAATCCCAAGAATCAGAAACGCGAAGCGCCCATGAAAGTGTTCAAATCGTCCCACCCTAATCTGGATTCATTCTCATCAGCTGGCATCACCTTCCCATAAGTCCGATGGTGGGTTGCTTAGCTTGGCTCTCCACTTTCTTAAAATTAATGGCAATCAGCTGAGCAGCAGCGTCTCCTGCTCGATATCGAATGCGGTAATTTGACACCTGTGTTCACTCTCACATCATCACTCCCCTACAAGAAATGAATGACCGAAATTAACACAGAAACAATTTTTGTACTAACACCCTTGCAGTTTTTTTCCATTTGAAAAATGACTGTCATTGTTGATGTTGTAGAGTTGTTTTTTTTTAATTTTTTTCATTAAACAGCAATATTTGTGAATTAGATATTTGGCTGTCGGAAAGTGAAATTAGTTGTGAAGTGTTAACTTAAATTGTTAAAATAAACAAAATATAGACATAAATAAAGTTAATACTTTATACTTCTATATTTAAAAAAAGCTGATTATTAAAATGATTCAACTGATATCGCACACAGAATGGTTAACGAATTTAATATTAAAAATATCTCTGTCCAAATGCGAAAACTTGTAGAGGTGTTGTCCAATGACTTTGCCTCCTCCCGGGATTCTAATAAAAGAAAGGGAGGTTCAATTGGTTTGGCGGCTACAAGTTTAGGTTTAGGAAAGGTAAGTAATTAATTAAATTAAAAGTTCAAGTTAATTTTTGTTGTTGCTTTAGGACTCTTCAAAATATGTCAGTGAATTCGTTCGTCACATTCTCTTTGTTTAAACCATCAAGATTTACGTGTCCGGTATTTTGCGTGTGATTCTTGAATAACGTGGTGGCCCTCCATTATACCCTTCCCCGATTTATTTGCTGCTCGCGTCTTGTGGATCGTTTACTTAAAGATATTGTTATAGAATC
The DNA here is from genome assembly GCA_963682025.1 of Cordilura impudica. NCBI lineage: Eukaryota > Metazoa > Arthropoda > Insecta > Diptera > Scathophagidae > Cordilura > Cordilura impudica. The sequence goes on along the minus strand of OY821518.1, from coordinate 174,484,470 downwards.
TTCACAAACTTTCAATCTAGAAGCTTTTATACCTCTTAAGGAACGCTTTTATGTAAAGAATTATATTGTGCGACTACATATATGTCATATCCTGGATTTCGATTGTGAATGCTGTACCAGAAAATAATATGGTTATCTATTTGATATTATTATGGACTTCTTATGATGTTGGCAGATAATACAAAAGAAATACAAATGTGGGAAACTACGCTGAGACAGTTTCTTAAATCGATTGGTAATGATTCCAGTTCAGTGCGCATGGAAGACACTATAATTATATTGATAATACTATAGTGTTGTAGTTTTATAAAGAAAAATATAAAGAGTTTAAATTTTGTCCGGCGTTTTAAACGCCACTGGCTCTTTTATTATGCCGGCACTAAACAGCGCCTAGGGCAAAGCACTTAGGTAGTGCTAAAGTTTTAAAGTTTTTAAATAAAAACCAAAGCCAATTGTTCGGCTGAAAGTCATATCATAATTGATTTTATTTACAAACTTAACTCTACTTATATACTAAACTAACGGTAATTAAAGCTATAATATTGTTTACATTTCTTAATCCTAATATTATGTTAACACAGCTGCTTTATAGTACTTACATATATCTAAAACAATATAATGTTACAGCTGTGTTGATTTATAACACTTTATTACAATTAACAGTTGGAGTTATAACAGAGATGTTATAACGGTGATGGTACATACAAGTGAAGGTATATTCACTACAATACATGTGCAATCTTCAAATTAACTTATTAAGGTAATGCACTGCATATTATTAAAAATTCTAGCTAGAAACAAAGTAAATCTCGAATGTATTATTTTCTTAAGCTAATAAGGCCTAAAGTTTAATGTTATTAAAGTCAAAGTAAATCTTCCTTGCAGAATTTTACACTAATAGTGCGTTTACATCTGAGGAAAATCTTGTAGATTTTAGTTGAAATCAATTTCAAAATCTATACCGTTTACATCTAATTTTTTGACATTTTGTGAGATTTTGTTTCCACAACAATAAACAGCTGATTAAAATAAAACATATAAACCAGAAATACCAAGAGTAAACAAAACAATAGGAAAATTAAATATTGAAAATTGTTAAAAGGAACAGATTTTATAATTATATTATGCATCAACAATGAAAAAAAGTACAAACTGAAATAGAAATTTTGCGAAAAAAATCAGCATTTGTTAAATGCATTGTTTGAACAGCAAAATCAAATTCATTTTCCACAATTCTTATTTAGCAGATTGGAATGGGCACATGCCAGTATAAAATTACTATATATTTTTTTATTATAGATTCGTATTTTTTTTTGTTAATTAATATCTTATTTCCTTTTTATTCAACTTGTTTGCTTTTGTTTTTAAATTCAATTTTTGAGTCACTGCGTTGTAATTTTTTACTAAAATATTAAAAAAACACAGTAGTATCAAATGGTACTGCCCGAGTTTGACAAGATTTTGAGAGATTTTGCACAAATCTAGTAACAAGCTAGATTTTTTGTATGGGAAATCTAGTAAAAATGAGCTAGATTTCGCTCGAAATCTACTAGATTTTGCTTAGATGTAAACGCACTATAATCCTTATATCTATCTTTCAGTCTATTGTCATAACATGGATACGGGAGTTTGTTTTAATATTTGGCTCGAATGTTTCAGTTTATGCCATTCTAACATGTCTGGAATATAATGTTGATAATATGAAGAATATTAAGGAATGTGCAGCACCCGTAAATACATCCATAATGAAATTAGTTTTTTCAAATTAACAAAGATCTCAGAATATTGAACAAATTGATTTATTGAAGTATTACCAAGAATCATATATAATAGAGGATGTGCAAACCATTATTTAGTGACCAGAAAACTGACAACGCAAGAGTGGATGAGATGGGAACTAACATCGGACAGAGAATTGCGACATTGCAAAATGAATCTGGAAGCAAATTGTGTGACATGCATTGTTTGTGTCACAAGTTTAAGATAAAAATTTTAAGATAATTTAAATTTATATTTTAAACGTAGCAATTTATGTATTTGCTTAACTCTGTGTTGTTATGACTTATGTATGGTGAAATTTTTCAGTTATATTTAAAAAATTGATATTTTTTATTAATTTGATTTATAATAATCATAATTGATTTTATATTAAAAAAAAGAAGCAATAACAATAAAATCTCTTTATGAGTTTGTTTGAGGAGCTAATAAATGAAAAAAAGAAAACTAAAAATTTTATTAAATAGTTGATATATAATTGTTAAAAAAAATAAGTTAACATAAAAATTTATGTTATTGTCTTTAATATACACATAATTAAATTTGCTTTTAATTTAAAATGTTAAATGTTAAAAGGAAAAAGAAGTTAACATAAAAATTTATGTTATTGTCGTGAAAAGAAACACTTATTTTAATTTGTTAATTTGTTCAGTTTTTTATTTTCCTTCATTTGTTGCCTCTTATTAACAATCAAGGTATTTACTAATGTTTTAGAGATTTGATATAACAAAAGAGTTATATAAAAATCTAAAACTGCATTCCTATGTAATCTGCAGGGATCGGTTTCATCGAACCATCCAGAAAATTCCTTCGATGTAGCCAGAATCCGATGGATTTCATTTATTATACTATGTCGTGAGTTTATGTTGTGGTAATTTTTCATGAAGAACTTCATGTAAATAGAGAATAACTTTTTAGATATATCTGACAAGCGGATGAATGACATCATGTTCGATGGACTAATGGAGAAACCAACATATTTAATGCTTTTTTTTTTAGTTTTTAATTTTTTATTTTTTTTTGCAAATTTTGTTTTCTCTATTTACATTAAATGAATTTAATGTGTTAAATGTTTTTATTTTAAATTTTCTTAAAATTTTGTTTTTTCTATTTTTTACATTAAGCAAATAAATTATTTTTTTTAATGAATTATTTTTATAAATTATTTATTTAAATTTTTTGTTAAGTAAAAGTTTTTGGAAAAAAATATAAATTTTTGTTTCTTTATTTGTATTTGAAATCGTTATTCTAATGGAGATTTTTATTTGAAGCATGTTAGACAAATTTAATATTATAAAATAGAGATGTAACATGAAAATTGGCAAAAAAAAAACCTAAATCGATGAAATGCTTAAAAATTTAAACTTTAAAATTTTTTCCCATATAGAATTTCATTTTTGCAATAATTCAATGAACATAAAATTTTTTTTTCAGAGTTAAATATGAAGTCTTAAGGTGCTATTACATGATGTGTTTTTATACCCTCCACTCCAGTGTGCAGAGGGTATATATAAGTTTGTCATTCCGTTTGTAATAATTAGAAAAAAAAATTTGGACCCCATAAAATATATATATTTGTGATCCTTATAACAACCGGAGTTGATATAGCGATGTCCGTCTGTCCGTCTGTCCGTCTGTGGAAATCACGATGACGGCATCAATCGGGCAGCTAGGGTGCTCGTTGGCATAAAAAATGATTCATTAACATCCTGAAAAGTTTGCTATTTAAAATCGTCCAAATCGGTCGATTAGGGCCCGAGATTTGAATGAAGAACAAAAAAAAGTCTTGAAAAAATATAATTTTCTATGTTGTTCTTGTCACGATCACGCCCTCAATAGGATAGCTAGGGTGATAATTTTTAGTGAGAATGATTCACCAAATTCATGGGAAGATTTCTACTTCAAAAATCATTAAAATCGGTGGAACAGGTCCAGGTAAATCTATGAAAAATTAAAAAAAAAATGAAAAACATGATGTTTCCATATTGTTCCTGTTGTTATTCTAAATGTTGCATTGTTGTCATAGCTGGACTTGTTGTTTTTGTGGTCGTTGTGGTAATAATATAATAAAAACAAACCCTTTGTACATTTTTTTGTGAACTCTGGTAGAAACTTTTAAAAGTTTCCATTGTTTTGGCATCACTAAAAAAATTTGTTAGATCATTTCTGTCATTGCCACGAGCCTGCATGCAAAATTTCAGATCGATTGGCTCACGGGAAAGGGGCTAAAAATCGATCCAAAATTTTGTCAACAAGCAGACACTACCAGTTAATATAAAGGCAGTAAATAAAGGGAGTAAAAGTTCACCAATAATTTAAAAAACAAATTTTTATGTGTTAATTTATTTAAAGAAAAAAATAATTAAATGAAATAGTAATAATAAAAAAAAATAATATACAATACAAAAAAAAAAGAATATATAAATAAAATAAAATAAAGATAAATGCATTCATAGCATTATAATACATATAAAAGGTCAATGTTTTCTAACCGTAACCGTAACGAGTCAGTTGTTTTTTTTTACATGAAAATCATTTAAAACAGTTACCGAACGTAACCGGAACGTCCCAATACTTTTCATGTGAAAAAAAGGCTGACACGTTACGTAACAGTTACATGTCGCTAACTTGTTCTTTACACAGGCTACTGCTTTTGCAGCCAACTTCAAGTCTATTTATATAGTTTCGTAAGCATAACTGATAAAATTGTTTCTATTATTTTTTGCTGTAAGTAATAAATTATAAATATACTGAATTTGCAAACTAAAATGGATACATATATTGGAGGTGCTTTAATACAAAAGAGTTAACGAAACAAAATCAAAAAAAAAACAACTCTACAACATCAACAATGGCAGTCATATGTTCTTCAAATAGAAAAAAAAAACTGCAAGTGTGTTTTGTTGGCTACAAAACAAAAATAGTGTTGACAATATAACAAAATATGTAAAAGAAGTTAGTGCTATGAAATATTTTATTTTGTTTAAAAAAAAAATCGCAAAATGAAAGGCTATAATTCCATTAATAATCAAAAGGCGTTAAACTAATTTATTTATTTTTACGTTGTACTAATGCATTTTAAATAAGTAAAAGTAATTGTATATTTAAATAAAAATGCATTTGTATTATATGTTGCTGTCGTATTCAGAAAAATCAAGTAGCTGACTATACGACTACAAATGCTGCTGCCAGCAGTCGTCTATGTGTTTCATTCATGATGTTGCATTTTTTTGCGAGCAATACTTACATATATTCTAAATAAAGAAATAATAGTTCTTTTCATACTGCGAAATCTATACAAATATATGTACAAATATTATATGTCAAATTTCAAATTTGCAATAATTGATACATTTTTGAAAGAAAATTGTATAATATGAAATGTCTTTAATTTATTTCATAGAAAACAATTTTTTGAGGTGCGTGGATTTTCTATATTTACTGTTTTACTATTTTCGTAATGAGGTTAAATGAGTTAAAAAGAATTTAAAATATTTGAAAATATTAGGTGAGGATCCTCAAGATGTAATATACGATCGGTCTAAAACTTTTCACTTAGAGCCACAGTTAAATTCGAAACAACAAAAACCCATATATTTTGTGCATAAAGTTTAACATTAAATGTGCTTTTCTAAAATGTCTATATATTTTTTCTCATTCATTTCTGACCATCTTCAATGTAAATTTACCAAAGTTTTTTTTATTGCAATATGTATATAAAACTTAAAAATTTAATATTTTTTATTGTGTATTAACTTATTATTCTGCGATTTTCATTACATCACAAAATGTTACAAATTGGCACTACTGTTTCAAAAACAGAAAACTTCTAAATCAGTTGAAAACAGTTGATCTGTAAAACTGTGTGTGAAATTGTGTCAAATAAAATTACAAATATTAATAAATATAATAATACATATATATATATATTTTATTAATTTTGTTAAGAATTAGCACAAAATTGATTTTCCATTTTGCATTTCATTTTTAAAGAATTCTGCCATATTTTGTTAAAGGGAAAATCCATTTTTGTTATATTAAAAAAAAACAGACTTGCATTTAATTTTTCCGTGACTGCCTCAATAATTGCGTAGATGCCACCACAATATTTTTTCTAATTAAAACAGTTGATCTGTAAAACTGTGTGTGAAATTGTGTCAAATAAAATTACAAATATTAATAAATTAATAATACATATATATATTTTATTAATTTTGTTAAGAATTAGCACAAAATTGATTTTCCATTTTGCATTTCATTTATAAAGAATTCTGCCATATTTTGTTAAAGGGAAAATCCATTTTTGTTATATTAAAAAAAACAGACTTGCATTTAATTTTTCCGTGACTGCCTCAATAATTGCGTAGATGCCACCACAATATTTTTTCTAATTAAATATTAACCAATATCTAACTAGAATTATGATTTATTCTGACTAAAAAGTTCCAATTAAAAGTTATTCATCCCAATTATGAATATTCTCAAGGAATTTCTTTCTCACGGAAAATACATTTCTCGAGAAAAAAATTCCTCCAATTATAAATTCCGCGTGAACAAAAAATGATTAACTGGCATCATCGAATTTCGAAGCCACTTGCTTTGCTTATTGACAATTTATTTTCTATTTTTTGTGTGTGTGCAAACGACCCTACAATAAATGTCCCAATAAACATTTTTGTTTGCTATCAACTTGAGGTGCATTTGAGATCAAATACATTTCTCAAATCTCCAACGTTAATTCTCAAATGCCCTCAATAGTTCGAATATAGTCTTCTCAACTTAAAAGGCACATTTTTTATATGGCGATTTTCATAGTTATCAAATTGAGAAATTTGTGATTCTCAACTTGATAGCAAAGAAATATTTCCAATCGGTATCAAATGGAAGGTACGGAATTGCCATATTATACTAATTTTAGAAATGAAAACAATGTACTTTTTTTAATGTTTCAATTTAATTTCATTATATATTTAACATTACTATGTACATATTTAACATTAAATGTACATATTATGTACATTTTTTAAAATCTAGAATTAAAAATAAATGAATTAATTAGTTGTACATTTTTTGAAAAATTCGACAAAAAGCAGAAATAATTAAAAATATATCAATGATTTATTTGTACTTTTTTGGCATTTTTTAATTTAATTTATTATTTATGACATATTTAAATAATATCTCAGACTTAACACAAATCGTATTCAAGTTGAAAAAATGTTTGGTCTCAAGTGGAGAAAAGTGTTGGATATCCAATTGAGAGTAAAAATGTTTCTCAAAGATTGGAAAAAATGTTAAGTCTCAACTTGATGTCAAGTTGAAAGCAAACAAGGAGAAAAATTGTTCAACCCAAGTTGAGAATTACATTTGACATCAATTTAAGAACTTAATATTTCAATGCATACTGGGGAATGACCGAAACTAACACATAAACAGTTTTTTCCTATTTGAAAAACATATGACTGTCATTGTTGCTGTTGTAGAGTTGTTATACCCTCCACTCCAGTGTGCAGAGGGTATATATAAGTTTGTCATTCCGTTTGTAATAATTAGAAAAAAAATTTTGGACCCCATAAAATTTATATATTTGTGATCCTTATAACAACCGGAGTTGATATAGCGATGTCCGTCTGTCCGTCTGTGGAAATCACGATGACGGCATCAATCCGGCAGCTAGGGTACTCGTTGACATAAGAATGATTCACTAACATCCTGAGAAGTTTGCTATTTAAAATCGTCCAAATCGGTCGATTAGGGCCCGAGATTTGAATGAAGAACTGAAAAAGTCTTGAAAAAAAAATAATTTTCTATGTTGTTCTTGTCACGATCACGCCCTCAATAGTGCAGCTACAGTGATCATTTTTAGTGAGAATGATTCACCAAATTCATGGAAAGATTTCTACTTCAAAAATCATTAAAATCGGTGGAACAGGTCCAGGGAAATCTCTGAAAAAGTAAAAAAAAATGAAAAACATGATATTTCTATATTGTTCTTGTTGTTATTCTAAATGTTGCATTGTTTTCATAGCTGGACTTGTTGTTTTTGTGGTCGTTATGGTAATAATATAACAAAAACAAACCCTTTGTACATTTTTTTATCAACTCTGGTAGAAAAATTTTAAAGTTTCCATTGTTTTGGCATCACTAAAAAAATATGTTAGATCATTTCTGTCATTGCCACAAGCCTGCCTGCAAAATTTCAGATCGATTGGGTCACGGGAAAGTGGTTAAAATCGATCCAAAATTTTTTCGACAAGCAGACACTACGAGTTAATATAAAGGGAGTAAAAATTCACCAACATCTAACGCAAATAATGCTAAAATACCTAGTTGTTAATAAAAAAAAACAATTGGGCAATTCACAATGGGTAATGTATCGTTTTTTCTCCTGTATCGTGTATCACTTTACAATAGTGTAAAACTGTTGTTGATAATTTTCACTGAAAAATCTGATACACGATCCAACTTCATTTGCTATGTTTAGTAAATGTTGTATATTGTATCATAACATATCAGTTCCAAGTGAATGCCAGTTTTTATGAAAAAGAAACAACAAATACATAGAATATTATCAGCATAAATAATTATAAAATAAAATATGGCAAATAATGCAAATAACGCAAATACATCGATAAGTTTATTTATATAAAAATTAATGTTTATATTTTTAGTATGTATTTTCTCTTTCAGTACCAACCAAAACATTTAACATTTTTTTTTTCATTATAAATTAAAATGCAAGAGGTACGTAACTAAAACTCCAGGGTATATCTCACGACCAAAAAGCAAACACTGACAAGTGTTTTCTCTTATACAAAATAGCAGAAGCGACGAAGCGATCTTTCCTCGTTGGATCGAAAATTACTAAAGAAAGCGTTTTACAATATGAAAATACAACTGAGTGTTCACAACAAATGATTGTATTGTGTATTTCAATACAACATACAATGTACAACACCTGTTGTGAATTGCCCAAATGTAAATTTAGCAAAAAATTTATGTATTAATTTATTTAAAGAGAAAAACACAAAAATAACGTTTGATGTTGTATTTTTTGTGTGTAATATTTAAATATACATACATACACATATTAAATAATACAAATAATGTACATATATTATATATATGTATGTATGTATATTCATAGTAACTGCATGTTAGAAATAAATCGGTTATTTTATTTACATAAAATTCTGCATTATTTTGTTGTGGGGAAAATACATTTCTTTTGTATTAACAGAGTGTCACTTCATTTTGCTCAGCGTGACTATGCCACAGTAGATGCCGGCATAATTTTTGTTTGTTCTAATTAGCTTTGCAATAGTTTTTTCTATTTTAACATGAATGTTAATATTTTCAACTAGATATCATACAGAACAATGTTAAGAGTATACACGGGTTGGTCTTTTATTTCATACGTTTTTTCATTATTCTTTTACAAATATGAACATAAGTTTTGCATATTACCCACCAATCTCACATCACACTGCAAGTTCGAAAAACTCAATACACTCACATTTTTTTTTACTAATACACACACATTTTCCGCAGTGGTCACACTAATGGCACCAAATTTTTCGTGCGAATAGTGGCAGACACTAACGATGATTAATGTTACCCTGTTATAAATTTAATGCAAATTTACTGGATTCTGTAAAATTGTAATTAAAGTTTTAACTTGTTAAATCTATTATAATGATTTATTTTTTGAAATGCGCATACAAAAACGCAAGTTTGTTAATTATAGAGCATAAATATTATTAACTATTATTAAAATAATACTAATAATAATAAATGTAAACATTTTCCCTCAAACATGTGCCTGTATAATAAACTTGGTAACTCTACTTAAAATAAAATAAGAGAGAGAAGTATACAAATTTTTTCAAGTTTACGCTTCGACAACATTTTAAAAATGAGATTGCAGTCAGATGTTTGAGCATAAAATTTAATGGCGATGGATTCGACTAATTCGAACAATTTTTCGTTGATAATACGTACACAACGATTTTACAATTTCAGTGTGATGTGAGATTGGGGGGTTAACTTTTTGTTGCCTTTACAAAATAGAGTTACCGAGTTCGTCAATGAGTTTTTTGCTTACAAAACAGTTCTACATAGTTATATAGAATTATTATTCTGCTTTACCTATAAAATATCTGATTGCGATTACATCTAATTTTTAAAAATTGTTTATAATTAATAAAGCATTATTATTCACATAAATACAAAATTTCACTTTTTAAACTGAAAATAAAATTTCCAATTATAAATTAGAAAATATTAATTGAGTTTCAGAAAATCATATCAAAACGTCGGAAATAATAATTTTAAATTTAGAAATATCTTTACATATAAAAATGTTTACATTTAAAAAAAATATTGCCATTCAGGAGATATTAATAACTTTTCAGTACCGCGATTCAGTAACTTCTTTTAACGATAGTCGAATTGTAAAAAAAAAGAAAATTGCAAAATTATCAGTAAAATTTTGAAACGATATTCGCTATTGTTAAAGTCAGCTGTTGTTGTTATCTAAACGACAACCATTTTTGTGTTGTTTATCCAATCGATAAAAACTTAAATTTTTAGGTTGAAATGTCGTCATACATAAATAAAAATCATGAAATAGTGAAAATATTTTGCTTTAATTAAAAAACTTTTTTATATAAATAAAAAAAATTAAATAGCATATTCAATTCATTATTTCATTTTCAAATAAATAAACAGAAATATTAGTAAAAAAAATAAAGATATTAAACATAAACATAAAATCATCCTGTCAAACACGAAGTAATTTGTTTTTTTCTATTCTTTGTGTTTTTCGCTTATTTTGACAGAGATGCCACTCCTTTACAATTTAAATAAATAGAAAAACAGATTTGTCGATATTAATTTAAATTCAATGAATTTAAGAAAACCTCAAATGATATTTAAGAATTGCTAACATAAAAATTGTTACATAAGTAAACGTAATTTTATGAGAATGTTATTTTTTATATATAAATTTTCAAAATTTTTTTTGGATGAAAATTTGAAGTTTTTCAGAAAATAAAGATAACATTAAATTATTTTATTTAAAATGTTTGGGACTTTTCGTTTTTTGCGTTTTGCATCCCTAATTTGATTATTTATTATTATAAATTTATTCTCTATGTTTTCAAAATATGGCAATATTTTAAAAAAAAGTTGAGAGAGCTTTTTTTTTTTGGTTATTATTTTGTTACTCCATCCAACCTATATGGCCACAATGAAGAAATATTTGGCCAGTTAAAAGAAACTATACAGCCATCTCCAATTAGCACGATTTAATGCATATAGCCACTCTACACAACCATTACCTTTGCAATGGAGGTTAGGGCGAGCTATTTAATTAGCAAAAACTAAATTAAACGAGAAGTTATGTCATATAACCGGAAACGCATGCATATAGGTATATAACCAAAATGCATGCCGATCAGCAACCACGATGACCAAAAAGCAAACACCGAAATAAATCCGAAATAATAGAAAAGAAGAAAACCAACCCAAAGAATTTGCTGAAATAATTTGGTATTAAGTTTAACAAACCGAGGTGGAGGGTATCAAAGATTCGGCACAGCCGAATTTAACACTCTTACTTGTTTACATATGTACTGTCAAATTTTCCCACAACAAAAGTTGTACACATCGTGTGATACATATGAAACATTGTTTATGTACAATACATGAAGAATGTCACACGTACATTTTTCAATTAGAACAGGTTCTATTTTTGCATGACAAACAAATGAAAATACAACACTGCTTGTGGCGAAAGAAAAACAGAGTAAATTTTTAAAATTAATATTGAAAGAAAAATAAATTGCTTAGTATTAATTAACAATTAAAAAATACATAACCTTTTTTTAACAACAAATTTTTGTAAATTCACAAATTAAATCAGCTGTTGTTTACATTTAGAGGTTATGTCATACGGAAATACATACGCACGTGTGATAGCAAAAATTATGAATCGTATGTAAAAGACAATTTTGACAGACATGAAGAATTTCATATGGATAAAAAAAGTGACAGTACATATGTAAAAAACACTTCGTGTAATAGCACCTTTAGAAAATATTATAAAAACTGTGTGTGTGTGTGTGTTTGATGATATCTTGGTTTGTTGTCTGTATACCCAGTTAGCATTCAAGCGTGCTTAAAAAATCCCATTTGTAAAGCGAGTCATAAAAGCGTGTTATACAGGCATGTCACAGAAACAAATTCCGATCGAAAGTGGAATTGAAACCGTATTTAGCTTCCAGAAAACGTAAACCGCCAAATGTTATCGATATGAAACCACTTTTAATTTCTTAAGTGGAATTGATATTTTAAGTAGCATAGATACCAAAAAACTATCCAGAACAACTTAAAATTAATAAAAAAAAAAAACTATTGGTTTACTTATTTTAGCAAAATATAGACATTTCAATCTTTAAAATAAATTTTATTACCAATTTAAAAGAAAATGATTTTTAGATGACGAAAAATACAAAACGTCGTAAACTTATTATTGCCACCTTTTTATTTCACACAAACCACTTTTTGTTTAGTGCAAAATATTTGTTTTTTCTAACAAAATACAATGCTGACAGCAAAATAGCGAAGCAAAACAAACGAAAAAGAAAACTACTGAGGAAACATGTATTAGCAAATTTATATTTAAAATTTTTAAATTTTTTTATTACTAAAGGGGAAAACATCGCAGTTCGGCACAAGAGAAAATTTTCCTTGAATATATGGAGTGCCATCAGGATATAGCTAGGGGGTTTGTGAAGGGAGATCGGGCTGTTGTGGAAAGTCATTGGGAAGACCTGACGGGAAAATTAAATTCTTTTGGCCCACCATATAAAGATGTTAATGGTTGGAAAAAATCCTGGGACTTGGACATGATAAAAAATCCCGGGACTTGGACATGACAAAGGATCTGATGCATCCCTTAATTGACGTCGACGCAATTTTTCAACGGAATGTTGTTTTCGTTCCTCTATTACTGCAACAATGGATATGCCGGGCATTTTTATATTTTTTTATTTATTTTTTTTATTTATTTAACACAACACAATCTTAAAATTTTGCTTTATATTCTTTTTCTTTCCAACAATCAGCTGTGTATTTTTCGTTACGTTGCCATATTTAATACGCAAAAATAACTTTTTCATTTTTTTCCGATTTAATGAAAGCGACAAATTTCTGAAGAAACTAAAACGAAATAGATCGATTTGGCAATACGGAATCAAATCGATTTCACAGGGTTTTTTCGTTTTGCTGTGTTACAATATGTTTCTTTTGCGAAATAACAACGCGTATATATTTTGTGTGACACGGTATGCGTTGTCTCAAGCTACATATTGCGGATTTTTTTTGTTCGTTCAACTCGTCTTACCAATTTCTGTCCGATGTGTGTATACAATTTATATATTTATATTGTATGTCTCAAACGACATATTCAATTATCTTAAAATTTTTATCTTAAACTTGTGACACAGACAATGCATGTCACACAATTTGCTTCCAGATTCATTTTGCTATGTCGCAATTCTCTGTCCGATGTTGTTTCCCATCTCATCCACTCTTGAGTTGTCAGTTTTCTGGTCACTAAATAATGGTTTGCACATCCTCTATTATATATGATTCTTGGTAATGCACTGACATTTTATTAAAAAATTCTACTTAAAAACAAAGTAAACCTCCCTTGCAGAATTTTACACTAATCCTTATATCTATCCTTCAGTCTATTGCCATAACATGGATACGGGAGTTTGTTTTAATATTTGGATGTAAAAACATCCATAATGAAATTAGTTTCTTCAAAAGAAAAAATATCTCTGTATTAAGTTAAGCTCATTGTCCTGTTTGTTTTGTTATTATTTCATTATTTAAAGTTTGTTTATATTTAATTTTGAATTTTTTGATTTTTAATCCAATAAATAAATAAACAATATATCGTGTTTCATTATAATCAAGCGTGACCGGTCAACGATGATGGATATATCCATCATTGTTGATTACTAAACAGCGGTAGAGTGAGCAGTTCAGATATATATTCTATGGTTCATTGGTTAGAGTAAGATGCGAAATTACATGTACACAAAAGTTTCATTTTTGTCATATTGGTATGATAGAAACTTTGTGCTACGCGATGACTGATACTTCAGTCAGTATGACAGTCATATGACCGGTCAAATGACCGTCACTGTTCTTGTAGGGGTGTGTTTTGTTGGCTACAAAACAAAAATAGTGTTGACAATATAACAAAATATGTAAAAGAAATTAGTGCTATGAAATATTTTATTTTGTTAAAAAAAAAAATCGCAAAATGAAAGGCTATAATTCCATTAATAATCAAAAGGGGTTAAATTAATTAATTTATTTATTTTTACGTTATACTAATGCATTTTAAATAAGTAAAAGTAATTGTATATTTAAATAAAAATGCATTTGTATGAAAACAGCTGTTTATATTATTGTTATATGTTGCTGTCGTTTTCAACAAAATCAAGCAGCTAACTATACGACTACAAATGCTGCTGGCAGCAGTCGTCTATGTGTTTCATGCATGATGCTGCATTTTTTTGTGAGCAATACTGCGAAATCTATACAAATATATGTAAAAATACTATATTCAAATTTCAAATTTGCAGTAATTGATACATTTTTGAAACAAAATTGTACAATATGAAATGTCTTAAATTTATTTCATGGAAAACAATTTTTTTAGGTGCGTGGATTTTCCACATTTACGGTTTTACTATTTTTGTTATGAGGTTAAATGAGTTAAAAAGAAGAATTTAAAATTTTTGAAAATATTATGTGGGGATCCTCAAGATATAACATACGATCGGTCTAAAACTTTTCACTTAGAGCCACAGTTAAATTCGAAACAATAAAAAAAACATGTTTTTTGTGCGTAAAGTTTAACATTAAATGTGTTTTTCTTTAATGTCTATATATTTTTTCCCATTCATTTCTGTTAATTTACCAAAGTTTTTTATTGCAATATGAATATAAAACTTAAAAAATTTAATATTTTTTATTGTGTATTAACTTATTATTCTGCGATTTTCATTAATCA